>JABMIG010000175.1:0-284001 GCA_013187285.1 Cyclotella cryptica
ATCATCCGATGAATCTAGCGGAGATTTAGCTATGGGGAGGTAGAAATCAATGGTGGCTTTTGGTCATGAAGAAGAGCAAGGACTTTTCTGAACCCTTATTGGCATCTTTGAGCAGCTTTTCTTCGAGCTTGCTCAGAATCTAATAGGTACAAACATTGAAGCATTGCAAGATCAAGATTTAGATTGTTAAAAGAATCATATGATGTAAAAATGATCCATAACAAACACATATTACCTGGCCTTTCTTCTTTCTCTCTCTTAACAGAGCGATCCTGTCAACACTCTTTGACTTTTTGCATGGCCATCCGTGACAGTGTTGTCGTTCCACCTTGTTGTAGTCCAAGCACGGCCTGCCCTTCCTTTAACCCTGCAGTTACAGAGACTACAAAGTACCACATCCCATCAGTCATGTCTACAGATTGACAATGACTATCAGTAATGGGTAGGTCAACGTAGTCTTGAAAAGATTTAGCTTTATTATTGGGAGGAACCTGCAATGAACCTAGATGAGTCATGACATATTCTGGCTTCTTGCCTTTCGGTTGTGGTTTGGTGATATTTGGTTGGTCTGTGATTGGTTGTCCTTGAGGAGAAGTTGTTGATAGTGTGGATGTAGATACAGAGACAGATTCTCTAATGGAAAAGTATGGTTAGAAAAAGGATACACCTCAGCATTGTTAAACAGATCATTGCAGACTTACTTTAATTGATCTTCAAAGGCCTCAAGATCAATTGGCTCAAAATCATCATCCAATTCAACCACGGATTCTTTCATGTTAGCCTCGGGGACAGGGTTCACTGCGGTATCATCTCCCTGGCTCACTGGCACGTCAACACCCGCCGGCTCGGTCTGCCCGGATTGACCAACCACGGCTTCTTTCATAGTATCACCTCCCTGGCTCGCTGGCGCATCACCACCCGCCGGCTCGGACTGCACGGACCGACCAACCACGGCTTCTTTCATGTTAGCCTCGGGGACAGGCTCTCCTGCAGTATCACCTCCCTGGCTCGCTGGCACATCACCACCCACCGGCTCGGACTGCACGGACCGACCAACCACGGCTGCTTTCATGTTAGCCTCAGGGACAGGCTCTCCTGTAGCATCACCTCCCCGGCTCGCTGGCACCTCCGGCAGGGACTGCCCTCTCTGCTCGCCTCTAGACACAGAATCATTGACCTTAGGTTTCTTTAGCTTTGTCTGCTTATCCTTCTGCTTGTTAGATTTGTCACTCTTTCTTTTTGAGTTGCTTTTTGTGGTGTTATCTGGAGGTATGGTGGTATCGGCTTGTTCATAGATGACGAACTGCTTCTTCGATGGCATCCTGACCCTCTTTCCTGACAGGACTGGAACATTCTCACGCTTCTTCCAATATTCGGCGATGGTCTCGGGCTTCGACGACATCTGAAAGCGAGATAAACGATGTTAGAATGATTGTTGAAATGTGGATTCAACGCAACTGCAACCGCGGCAAAAATGGCCTCGACGAATTCGAAATCGGCCGTCGTCGGACCTTCGAAATCACCCAAAATCGACCCAGCTCGACCCCAGGGACGGGGGCTCATCCACCCCCGAACCCCCGCAGCATCAGGTATCTCAATACCCCACTCGTGAGAGAGGGGGTGCACAATCAACAGTGGGTGGACAACAACAGGCTGCTTACCTTCACAGCTCTCCACAGCTCTTCACAGCCACTAGCTCTGTTGTGGGCTGTTGCTAGTGCCTATCTGTTGATGTTTTGCAGAGGGTGTCCGAATATTGAACATGCTGAATCAGGGGAGACTGTGGCTGTTGGGAACAAGAAACCAGAAAAAATGCTGCACATAGGAATCTGCTACTAAAAATCTATGACCGCCTACTTCGGTACCTAACTATCTTTTGAAAACTGTACTGGCGGGCGGCATTATGGGTCAAAGTTCCTGGGGTACTTTGAGGGGAGGTCAATGGCGGTCCGTTTGGAGTAGGTGGGTCCTAGTTAGTAAAATTAACTAGGGTGTCGCTCCTCCTATTGTACCGTCAGCAGCTCATCGGAAGCTCATCAAGACGTGCTCATCGGAGGCTTGACACAGGGACATACGTCCCCAATCCTCCAGTCAGGTCAACGAACACAGACCTCAAGACTTGCAAGAGCGATGCCGTTACAGTTCAAACAAAATCCTTATTCATTCATTTCTCTTTTTTTTGCTCTCCCGTTATTGGCATCGCCTTTGACGACAACTCGTCGCTCGGAGCTGATCTCTGTGCCAAGTCGTCGCCATCGCGTTGTCTTTCTTTTGCCACCTGAAGGAAATAACGATTCGGAGCATGAAGATGTTGATAGTGAGGAAGAAGACCAGGGCAATGGCGTCGACAGCGACGACGACGAATTTATTGTGAAGCCTTATCGAAATCGATCATTGGCGTGGACTCTCCGCTATCGCAAGCTGAACCCGTATGAACAGGCCCGAGCTCGTGTCATCAGTTTTGGACATCGTTCGAAGGCTGATTGGGATGACGCCGTCTCCTCTGGTCAGCTAGGGTGAGAATTTGCGTTCCGTTTTCACTCAAATGTGTGTAACCAACTCTTTCTACAATGTTTTGTCCTTGCAAAAATAGACAATATGTTCCGAGTTATCCAGATGAAATGTACGCCCCCGAATGGGGCGGGTGGGAAGAATGGTTAGGATTAATGCGGAGTTACAATGATACAAAGAATATCGCTACCAATGTACTGAGACTGAAAAGCCTCGATGACTATCTACTTTTTGTCAAAAGCAATGCCAAGAGGGCAGAGGGCTTAAGGATTCCAGTGCGTCCTGACTTGTACTATGATGAGTGGATAGACGAAGAGACATTTTTTGGTAACTCATGAGTGTAAATGTGGAACATTTTCATTCAAAGACCAATCATGGCAAAAAAGTGAATATCCAAGTGTGATTCTTAATTTCATTGCAGAATATGGTGACAAACAGAGTGTCTGAAACTTTCAATTTCTGCATAGCCACTTGTGCCAATATACAAACCTGTTCACACCTTAAAATGGTATTAACCACATCATGTACACTTCTCCAAAAGAGAATGTTAATTATCAACTTGCTCATACCTTGCTACCTTTGATGTCATCACCCCAGCTCAGAAAGTACAAAACCATAGCCATTGCTAACCATCAATAATCGATGTGTTTACTTTGACAAATAATATCGAGTTCCAGTTGTAGTGAATGATTATGCAACCGACTTAATTCACAACATTTCCTTGCAAATTTAGTGAGGTTTATGGGTTTCAATTTAGTGGTGAAATTAATTGTGATAACATTTTTTGTGATTGACCATGTTTTTGCATTTCATTTGCGATCTTCACTAAATGGGTTCGTAAGGACACTTGAATGCATAGTGTTATTACTGACATAGCAGTTTTAGATCATGATTGATGAAAGATGTGATAGCAGTTCTTGACAACTAGCACACTTAGTGCATGTTAGGCATTTTTCAGTTGGGGTATGAGCATGAGGAACAGAGGAAATGAGTTAATTCTGACATGGTATCAGGTCAGGAATGATGGGGTGATGACTCTTTTGCTTTGTGGACAGCTTTCCAGCAGATGCTGAAATAAATGTTTGTCTGGTTCAAATATCAACTTGTGCAGTATGCTACATAATATACTCCCATTCACAATGATTCATACCATTTGACAGGCCTAACAGATTGATAAGCATAATTCATTTCATTTTACAATCAAAACAATGGAATGTACTTAAAAGGATTTATTATCCCACATTTTATTCATTTTTGTCCTGTCACAATTACTTGTGTCTTGTTGGTCTCAGGTTTTTGGTACAATCAACCTTGTGAATGTAAGTTCATATGATAATCACCATTTGCCAATTTCAATAGAAAACTACTTGGTGTTTAAGGCCTATACATGAGGTTCACTAAAGTGTTTAATGATTAATATAGGTTTTCAGAACTTTTTCAAACCTTCGACATATTATCACCTTCATCAATTCCAGTCATTACTAAATCATATTTGATATATTCTATCTATTATGTAACATTTTCACCTTGTCTCTATTGGGAGAGCCAATATGGTATGTGATAAATGTCATTGTGACCACATAACAGTGAGCTGACTACAAGTTTAACTCCATATTACCTGGATAACAGAGACGTTTAGATAGGATTCTCATCGATTCTTTTCTTCATATCATCTTGGAGTGTGATAGAGAAGTACATGAAGGTGAAGCAGATGGGAGTGATAACATGATTCGCCTCCCACTAGATTCACATTCTCCTCATAACCTCAAGACTTCGTGAGATGGAGCTTACCAATCCTAGGTACTCCCTACCAAGAGAGCACATTCAGAAACTAGAACAAACAGAAAGCTTCATCCAAGAATGCAATATCACATGGTAATGACTATTTTGGCTGTTCCCTTGGAAAGGTTGCGCTTTCTTTGAGAAAAAAGCAAAGATACTCAATCAAATTTCTGCAACATCTGCTATTTTATTATTTTTTCTGATTACAATTCCAACAGAAGAAACAGCCGTGAGTTTTTGATCTCACACATAAACTGTGATTAATTCATTGGTGATAAAGTCCTGGTGGAAAAAGATGGAATCCATGTCTGTGGCAAAATAGAAACAAACAGCATGACATTGATAATTGGACTATCACATCTGTTCATATAACTGACAATATCAGTGTTCTATACAGAAAAATCCAAATGATTAACAATTAAGAGAGCCACACAATAGTTAGTAAAAACAATTGAAGCCAAATGTATCTATTGAACTACAACCAATCCTGCTACTCACATGTGACACTTGCCTTTCATCAAGGAAAATCCTCTGATTTGATCTTGCTATCCTTGTCACAAGGAGTGCACCTCCTGACTAAGATTCCTTTGTGGACTTTAAGTTCCACCACAGTATCATTATCTATAACAGACAAAGCATGGAGAAGGACTCTAAAGATCCAGATTCATGACAGGAAATGACAGTTTTAGCAGCGGTCATGCCCAAGATGTTGTAGAAATGTACAGAGGTAGAACATTACCACTCAACACCTCCTCCCTAGTATATGATAATCTAGAATCTTAAAAGACAGAGCATAATGATCTTAACATTATTCTGTGATTTGTTTCACTCATTTTGCTTTCATCCTTTCAATTTTGGAACTATTTGTTTACTCATCAAGAGTGCACATTATCAGAACTATGATTTTGTGCTTACATCATAATACAAATTGGGAACACGTAAAGATTGGCAATGAAATACTTTGAAAGGTTTATCTATGAACAATGAAACAGTTTGTTTTTGAAGGGATGGAGAAACCATGCAGCAGTGTGAGCACAGGCTGGAATTTACCCATGGATGGAATTAGTCATGATAAACAACTTGAAGTACGTTTCTGTTCCATGCATGTTTTGCCTTTCTTCTTTCTGAACTTGTGATTTAACAGTTCATAAGAATTCAGAAGAAAGCCATGCTCATGTTCAGAAAGCTGCTGTGCTCAGTTTGTAATGGTGCAATATGGAGATATCAGTGCTCTCGAGAGGTAGGTATCATATGAATTGGTCTTTTGGTAAATGAAATGTCAAAAGATACATTAAAAAGTAACTATAATCCGCTCAAGTTAGTTTATCGTCAGTGTTATTTTTTTGATATCTTTGCCTATTTAATTCCGTACAGGGGTACTTCTTTTTTTCTGCCCTTTGTAACTCCGCTTGCACCGAAAATTGATGCGTCCTCCCCCGTCTTCATCAGATGTGATGTGCCCCATGATGTGTGGTGTATTCCGCTACCATCTGGCATAACTCCACAACCAGAAGGAGTTATTGGGAGCTACACAAATCCCCATCCTTTTTTCACGGTGCATCTAGTGCACTGCAACTAGCTTCCCCCATCGTAATCCTTATGGGGCATCTAGTGCACCATAACTGGACAATTCCTACATAGCCTCTGTAGGGATTCAAAAAGACACATTTGCCCATCAGAGGTAATCTCGGCTCGGCATCATTATTTTGCTAGAAATATGTAAGCCTAATTTTGAGACAATTAAGATGGGAATGTTAGGCATAGTGACATAGGCCAAGAATCTGGAGCTTCCAGGTGGAACTCCATAAGTCTCCCTCACATTGTTTGATACAGAGGAAGGACTCAAAAGTCATAAGATATGAGTTTCTCAGAAATCATATCCAAATAGGATTTTCCTTCCTAGAACTCCACCATACACATTGTAGGTGTTTTCTTAGGTTGAATATCCAATGGAGGATTTCCTTCTCAGGAACCTTCCCATGGGACAGTTCCTTTGGGCAGTTGAATATGAGCCAGTCATGGAACTGCCACAAATCACTCCCATTCTCTCCTATGATCATTTGTGTTTTTTTATGCATGAGATAACTAGGATCTCATTCATCAGTTGTACAGTAGTATTAAGCTTATAAAAACAAAGTCAGCAAAGTCTACAACAAGATTTTTTAAATACTCTCTGGCTTAGGTCACTATCAATTGATAACCTACTCGAGCGAATTTTTTGGACCGTCTGTCCATCGCCGCACTGTCCTTCGACCGTCCGTCACCGTCGAGCCGACCACCGTCCGTTCACCACCGTCGCGTCTGTCCTCCGCCAGTCCAGCGTTCAGCATCCACGTGTTTGCCCGTCGAGCCACTGTCTTTCGTGCACCGGTAAATAGTAGCACCACGTCTGCGCTACGTGATCCCGCCGCCAACAAGATTCCTGCCAATCGTGTCTCCTTCGAGTGCGAACCACCACAAAGCTCCTACAAGTCCCTTTTCCTTGGAACAAGTCTCGGAGCAGCCCTCTCAAGAATGTCTGCTGAGAAGATAGCCCCTATTGGGCTTAAGAACCAAGAGTGCGAGCGCAGAAGTGGTGGCGAGAAAGCCCCTATCCGTTATGTGCCGGATCGGGACCCAGTCCAAGAAGCTTTGGACCTCAAGCCTGAGACCCTTAAGTGCACCCTCGCGAATGGGTCAGAAACCCAAGTCATGGTTTGGTCTGGACACAGTACCAACAAGCAGTTTGTACTGAACGTGAACAAGGCGTATAGTACCGCCAAGAAACTGGGGCTAATTCCCGCCTGCGATGATGCCGAAAAGGCATATGAGTCGACAAAAGGTGATTGGAAGGCTGTTCTACGCGAACTTGCCGATGACCCCCTCAGCAAGACTGAGAAGGAGAAAAAGACCACAGAGTCACTCTCCCTAAAGGCCGACATGCTCGCCTTAAGGACAAAAATGACCGACTCGGCCCTAGAAGTTTTTCAACTCTACGCCAACCTTCTCACTGAGGAAGCACGTCAGCCCTGGGACTTAATTGTCAAGGAGCAGACGGAGTCAAGTCCGTTTCATGACATCTTCGGAGTCAAAAGGAAGATGTCACCAGGCAAGACGTCCGAGTCATTCAGGAGGTGCCAGTTACTCCACCTCCAATCGTGTTTCGCACATGACGCAGGCAAAAATTTGAAATTCTATATTTCAAATTGCCTCAAGAAGCCCAACAAGGTTCGGATGCATCAGTTTGTGCAGCGCGTGATGCAGCTGAACAACTACGTGGAAGACCTCCCATGCTTGTATTACAGCCCTAGCGCAAGTACCATGACCCAACAGGTCTACTCCTTCACTGACGCGGAACTCGCATGCCATATCTTGCGCATGTGTCCGTTGAAGTGGCAGGACCAGTACCACTTGCTTGAAAAGTGCTATCCCAAAGGGGTTAAGCCTCTATTGCTCATTCTTGAGCGAATTGAGGTGGCGCACCCAGTGGATGAGAGGCAGTCGTCTTCTAAGCCTGCAAAGGCCCAAGGAGCTGAACAGCCCTCCAAGAAGTTTGCGCTAGGCGCACGAATTCCCAAGAAGCCCAAGCAAGCACGCACGGAGTATACGCACGTAGACAAGAACTGCGAGCTATGCAAAAAGCATGGGGGCACACACACCACGCATAACACCGCGGAGTGTTGCCGTTACAACAAAGACGGAACTCCTACGCGAGGTACTTTCGGGCAAGCTGCACGAAAGTCCCGTGAGGACAGTCGCCCCAAGAAGTCCTACGCCCAGGTCTTGGCTCGCGTGGAGAAACTTGAGAAGTCTCTCAAGAGAGCCAATAAAAAAGGCAAGAAACGTCGCCGTTGCAAAGAAAGTGACAGCGATTCCGACTCATCCTGAAGTGTTGGGTTGGGTAGTACCGGGTAAATCAAAATAGATGTAAGAAAATTAAAACTAGCCACGAGTTAGCTACTTACACTACCCCTGGTCCGATAAAAACTACCAGTAAACCAAAAATTTGAATTAAATGACAAAATTTTCATTCCGGATTATTCGAGTCCCTTAGTGGACGTAACTTTGAAAAATCTCAGAGACACCTTGAACTTATCCACTAACTTTGATGTAGATCCCAACTCAGTGAGGGACACCCTACATAAATCAAAGTCAATTGAGCCATCTAACCCACAAAAATCAATGGACTCAGTAACAGCAGTACTAGCTGTACAAAAATTAGCGACTGGAAGTCAGTCCTTGACAAAACTCAAACACTTGTCCAGGAGTCACAAAAACAACTTCTTGAGAGTACTATTGGACACTGGTTCCGATGGTGACCTCATGTTCCATGAAAAAGGAACCACCAAGCGTTTTCCCTACTTGACTAGGCAGGTGTCAAAGTCTTGGCACACGTCAAATGGGTGCTTCCAAACCAAAGGAAGAGGCGAAGTTACTCTAAAATTCCTGAGTACTCCAACAGCAAGGAATACACAGTTAAACCTGATCTTGTTGAGTATGATGGAAAAAATGATGACTAAGCCAGCGTTTGACCTCATCTTAGGTGTAAAAACACTAAGAGAGCTTGGAATTGTTCTAGATTTTTGAACAAAGGATATTACCATTGATGAGATCATCTTGCCGATGAGAGACATCAGCAGTCTGTCAACTAGCTCTAAGATTGAAAAAGCTTGGTCAATTAACCACAGCATGATTCATGAACCACGTAGTACTGAGGAAGCCACTCAGCGTGCAGTTCACATCTTAGATGCAAAATATGAAAAAGCAGACCTCCAATCAGTTGTTGACAACAATTGTCCTCACCTTAGTCTACAAGATCAAAACAAGTTGTTGGAGCTCCTCCGCAAATACGAAGACCTCTTTGATGGTACACTAGGTGATTGGAATACTGAGCCTGTCTCCTTCGAACTGAAGGAAGGTGCAAAACCGTACCATGGCAGAGCCTACCCAGTGCCACATTCAGTCAAAGAGACTCTCATGAAAGAGCTCAAAAGACTATGTGACCTAGGGGTACTACAGTGGCAGCCCGCATCTGAATGGGCTTCACCATCATTCATAGTACCAAAAAAAGATCAGACTGTACATTTCCTAAGTGATTTTAGAGAAGTAAACAAAAGGATAGTTAGAAAACCATTCCCGTTACCTAAAATTAGTACAGTCATGCAAGAGTTAGAAGGTTTCACTTTTGCCACAGCCCTTGATTTGAACATGGGCTACTACACCATTAGGTTGGATCCAGATGCATCCAAGATCTGCACCATTATATTTCCATGGGGTAAGTACTCTTACCTCAGGTTACCAATGGGAATTGCTGGTTCTCCAGACATATTTCAATCGAAAATGACGGAACTAATGGCCACCCTTGAGTTCGTAAGAGCTTACATTGATGATCTACTATGTATCA
Source organism: Cyclotella cryptica (assembly GCA_013187285.1). Lineage (NCBI taxonomy): Eukaryota > Bacillariophyta > Thalassiosirophyceae > Thalassiosirales > Thalassiosiraceae > Cyclotella > Cyclotella cryptica. The sequence goes on from JABMIG010000175.1 coordinate 9,677, forward strand.
CCAAGGGAACCCTGGAAGACCACCTGGCTAAATTGGAATTGGTCCTCTCCAGACTGCAAGATGCGAACCTAAAAGTAAATGCTCGCAAATCAAACTTCTGTGCCATTGAAACAGAATATCTTGGGTACATCCTCTCACGAGAGGGAATAAAACCACAACCCAAGAAGGTACAGTCGATACTTGCACTGACACCACCCAAAAATGTCAAAGACCTTCGTAGATTTCTTGGCATGGTCCAATACTATCGAGATCTTTGGGGACGGCGCAGCAAAATGCTTGCCCCACTCACAAGCCTAGTAGGCGAGTGTGGTCATACCAAACAATCCAAACAATCCAAACTTCTCAAGGTTAAAAAGAAACCTTGGAAATGGTCTGAGGAACATCAAAAAGCATTCGATGACGTAAAGGCCACTATCGCCAAAGATGTGTCCTTGGCCTACCCTGATTACTCAAAAGGGTTTGAGATCTATACTGATGGATCCAAGAGACAACTTGGAGCCGTCATTACTCAGAACATTCGGCCAATTGCATTTTTCAGCAGAAAACTCTCTGTCTGTCAGCAAAAATACAGCGTAACCGAAATTGAACTTCTAGCCATTGTTGAAACACTCAAAGAATTCAAAGGAATGCTGTGGGGCCAGCCAATTGTAGTCTATACAGACCACAAAAACCTCATGCAAGATGCACTCGGTTTAACCTGTGACAGGGTTTACCGTTGGCATTTATTCCTAGAGGAATATGGTCCTGAAATCGTGTACATCAAAGGAATCAACAACACAGTTGCGGATGCGATTTCACGCCTTGACTTTGGTCCAACAAAGGACGTCAAGGAAAACTGGATGACCTTCAACAAATGCTGGTGTTATTACACTATGCAATCAGAAGAGGACCCATCCCCAGCACAACACTCAGACCTTGTGAACTTTGTGTTTGCTAACCGCAGCGAAGAGAATGCGATCTATCCCCTGACAGTTCGGGAGATTGCCGCAGCTCAACAAACGGATAAAATGCTGGACAAACTCAGCCTGCTGGAGGCATACAAACCTCAGCTGGTAGAAAATGTTCAAGTACTGTGCAAAGATGGCAAACTTGTCATCCCACAGGAACTCCAACAGCGAGCAGTACAGTGGTACCATCACTACCTGCAGCATCCAGGGACAACCCGTCTCGAAGAAACTCTTCGTGCTGCGATGTATTGGAAAGGTTTGAGACATTCTGTCCGCACCTTTGTCAAAAATTGTCATAAATGCCAAGTCAACAAACGACGCCAACATAAGTACGGTAACTTGCCTACAAAATTGGTTGTATCAAACCCCTGGGAGGTACTATGTGTCGACCTAATCGGACCATACACTCTCAAGGGCAAAGACGGCACTGAAATTGACTTTATGTGTGTCACAATGATAGATCCAGCTACCAGTTGGTTTGAAATTGTGGAACTACTGGTAACTGAATTCAATTCTGTTACTCCCAAGGGTAAAAAGGGCCTCAAGGGTACTAACACACATAATAAACCTAAAGAAGCATACTTTGATAAATCATCAGCACAAGTTGGCTCTTTAGTAAACAAGATCTGGTTTAGCCGTTACCCACGTTGTCAAGTAATCATTTACGACAATGGAAGCGAGTTCAAGCTCAATTTCGAAACCCTATGTGATTCATACGGTATCAAGCGTAAGCCAACCAGCATCAAGAACCCACCCACAAGCGAACGCAATCCTAGAACGGATGCATCAAGTAATCATGACAATGCTCCGTACCGCTGAATTAGACATGGCAAATACAGTGGCACCTAGTGACATAGCAGACTTCCTCACAGATGCTGCTTGGGCCATTCGCTCCACATACCACACGGTACTCAAAGCCTCTCCAGGTGCAGCAATATTTGGCAGGGACATGCCGTTTGACATTCCCTTCCTAGCTGACTGGAACAAAATAGGAGATCATAGGCAACGCCAAACCAATCGCAACACCGAACGTGAAAACAAGTCTCGCGTCGATTGGGATTATAAAATTGGTGATAGAGTACTTCTTCGCAAAAAAGGTATCCTCCGCAAATCAGAAAGCAAATACCATAAAGATCCTTGGACTATATCAACAGTCCATACGAATGGTACTATCAGGGTTCACCGCGGAACAAAATCAGAAAGATTAAACATTAGGAGAGTAACACCATACTTTGACACTACAGACACTTAAAATAAAGAACATGTCAGTGAATCACTCTTACTCCTCTCTCCACTAACACTTACGCTTGAAATAATGCTTCGTAGTCACTACTCAGCCAGGAAAGTCTTGTATCACCAGTATAACTCGGTACACAAAACAAGTGTCTTCCGCTCACTAAACAGGTCTCCCCATTTTTCCTTTCCAAAGAAAAGGTTTTTTTTCACACCTCACCTGACCCTCCATTCGTGGGGGCGAGTGACATAGGCCAAGAATCTGGAGCTTCCAGATGGAACTCCATAAGTCTCCTTCACATTGTTTGATACAGAGGAAGGACTCAAAAGTCATAAGATATGAGTTTCTCAGAAATCATATCCAAATAGGATTTTCCTTCCTAGAACTCCACCATACACATTGTAGGTGTTTTCTTAGGTTGAATATCCAATGGAGGCTTTCCTTCTCAGGAACCTTCCCATGGGACAGTTCCTTTGGGCAGTTGAATATGAGCCAGTCATGGAACTGCCACAAATCACTGCCATTCTCTCCCATGATCATTTTTGATTTTTTATGCATGAGATAACTAGGATCTCATTCATCAGTTGTACAGCAGTATTAAGCTTATAAAAACAAAGTCAGCAAAGTCTACAACAAGATTTTTTAAATACTTTCTGGCTTAGGTCATATATTATTACCAAAAGTTGTACCAGACAGCTAGGCATATCTAAAAACTCTGTCAGTCTGGGGTACTTATTGGGATTTTGTGTTCTAAAATTAATAGTTGAAATGAACTCTTTCTCAAAAGTGGTTGTTGGTTTCCCCTGAACATAGGTAGGAATAGTACAAAAGTTATGGTGCATTACAATAAAAGATTTCAAAGATTTGGTCAAAGTGTGCAGTGCCTAGTGCACCGCAACTGGGGGTGGGGATATGGGTGTGTTGCTGACAGTGAGGAGAATCTATTTTTTTATGTTATAGTGCTGGCAGAGTGTCCATGCAGCAGAAAAGACCACATGTCACTAATTCAACTCTCACTCGATTTATACGGTAGATTTTATTGGAAGAAATGGTAGGGCAATATTTGCCCTTTATATGGGTATGGGGTGTGTCCCTTTTCCAAACACGATGGTAGCACATTTTTTTATTTTTTTACCTCTTATGCAATACAGCCTACAGATATTGATCACATGATGCGATCGCTCAATTTTCATGCAATGTCTCTCAAGTGCTAGAGTGACACATCACGATCAATCATGCAAGTCACGATTTCGGTACTGAGCAAAATTACCCGCGTACCATACTAATTTCGACCGTACACCATACTAATTTATAATTTCGCATTTAACATAATTTCATTGTTTTACGAAAAATCACATTTACTTTAGCCACACCACGTGAAGGAAATAAAAATTACCATCATGGGTTTAAATTGTGGGGCTCAAGTACTCTACTCTCTCCGTGGCCTCACAATGGGTGATATTGTTGACATGTGCCGAGGTCTTGCAAAAGAGCAAGACATGTTAACCCCAACTATCGATGTTGATTGCAGTAATGCCTGTTTTAAGATAGGCAAGAATGTACAATCACTGGCTAGGCATCTGGTCAAGTGGGCCAATACTGGTCTATGTGTCATCCCAGTTTGTGATGCTAAAGTCCGACCAATATGCAAGCAAGCCACAAACAAACGAAAAGCTGACAGAGACAGGAACCGGATCAAGGCATCTATTATTTGTAAAGACTTGCGTTCACTCCGCCGACGTGCACATCTAGATGCCTCAAATCGAAGTGAAATAATGACCGAAATAGCTAAGCTAGAGAAGGAGTGCAGAAGTGCGGAAGCAGCATTTTCAAACACAGTGTCAGGTACTTCGGATGATGAGTTGATTGTTGAATTGGAGCAGAGTGCTGCTCATGTGAGAAATGCTGCACGCGGTTTTGTCGACAATGTTAAGACAGCTGAATTTCAAGCTGATTCCTTAATCATGGGAAGAGTTCTCAATGGATCCACACTAATGGTCCAGACTTCTGATTCTGATATCCCCGCAATATCAAGCGACAACTGTATTGCAATAAAGGAATTCACCAAAGAAGGCAACATGCAAATAGTTAGTATGTCAGCACAGACCATTAAGAAGGCAATGGAATTTCTAACCGTTACATCCGGGAACGCGTCACATACACACCTGCAAAATACCCCATTTTTGAAGGTGTCAAAGATCAAAAACTGCGTGCACTCCTTGCAATTTTCCTTGGTTGCGATGTATGTGTTAACAGCCTGCCAGGGGTTGGTGCAAAAAAGATGAATGACATTATAAACATTACCTTTCAAAAATACTCGACTCGATGTCCAAAGGTTTCACTCTTCGCTTACCTCAAGAAATATCTATGCAGCAAGGTGGTAGGGTACAACCACTCCGTGGTGCAAACTTATATCCGTGCCCTGATTTATGAACCAACAAATATTGCTCCTGCTATCAATAATCAAGACCAGACTAACTTATCAAGAGAGTATCGGACATACCTTGGAAATAAGCATCCAATCGAATTGCCGAAGTACTTGGAAGAGTTTGCCCATAGTCAGACAAGAATAATCGATGGCCCAGAGATATACATTTGCAAAGGCGTTCGGAATTGTAGCCACGAATTTTTAGCTGCAGATGGATTAATTTCGTGCAATTGTTGTAACGAGATCGTGGGTATGAATTGTCGTGACACTATTGGAGATAGAACATATTGTCTCCTTTGTTACTCTGCAGAATCATTGGTTCCGCTTCCCTCTGAGGAATTAGCAAAGTCAGTGATTGAAATGAGACAAGAGTTGGCATCTAAATACAACTTTGACAGTGTTGATCAGCTCACCATTCAAGAGGTAGAGGAGTACTATGATGTAAGACAAGTAATCAATGCAAGAATAATTGAATTGTTCGTTACTGTACCGTTTCCACTGTACGAGTCGAGCAAAATGGGAGGTGAAGATTGCTGGACTGAAGTGACACCAATTGATTTCAGTGAAGGAGCTGCATTCATAGGAGACCCCGACCTTGACCCGCAACACATTCCCGACATTTTAGAGTTTTTTTTGTCGTTAGTCAAATTTAATGCAAAGAAAAGAACTGATCATCAAAAAGACTCTGCTGTGTATGATGCCATACCGGCAATGTTCATTGAATTTGCCAAAAAATCTAGAGTAGACAATGGCTTTCGACTGTTGTCAAGGATGGTACAACATGCGTTTGACAGCAGGATTGCATCAATGGAACAATGTTCTGCAAAACTGATTGTTGACTTGCACGGTTGTGTCGGAATACAAATCAAATCAATGATACCTGCATCGATGAAACAAAACATTTACGAGACAGAAGTTGCTGCAACATCGAAGCGAATACTTTGCTGCAAATGTACTTGTCAAAGTGGATCACAAGGAGAAGAGCGTGTTGTTTGTGTGCATGCCTACGTACGCCTCTATCTCATTTCAATTCTGTTGCATGAGGACTTAGCAGAGCATATACTTTTGGAGCTTACCGCTTGTATATGTAAAGGCGGCAACATCCAACGAACAAACCACACACCTGATGACGCCTTCAATGATGGGATGTGGATGTGGGACATAAACATTTGGTCAGAAGAGAAACTGAGAGACATGACAACCAACGTAATTGTTTTAATGAATGCAGCAACAAACAGTTGTGATGCACTTGACTTATCAAAAAGTCTACCAGAACTACTTGAAATGTTTCTGGTTGGAACCGAAAAGAGAAAAGTCTGGAAAGAGAGACATCCCCCAAAACCATCGGAGCTTGGACCAATAAAATATATGATATTCCCTTCAACAGCAAGAATAGGAAAAATTGCAATGCAAAAAAACAAGAAAAATGCAAGTCAAATCGTGGAAACGAGTACTCCTTCGGTTGACGTAGATAGCAACAATGATATCACAAATCATGAGGACTACAACGCCAGAAAGACACCCGCCTACCAAAAAATATGGAGTATGATGGAGGCTGCAGGCGTTTGTGATCGAAGTTGCCTCTTTGTTGGTCATCGCTTGCTAGAGTATCGGGCCAATATTCAAGACAGAAACTTAAGCATGCATAAGAGAAGTCTGACGAACAAAGAATCCACGAAGGAATGGGTGCAATTGAAGAAAACATCAACGCTGCGGTCCATCAACTCAAGTGTATCGCAGAGATCAAACTTGTGCATCAAACCAGTACCGACAAACATACGTGAAACACCCAATAATAAGAGGCATACTGCAGCACAGTCTACAGTAACAACATCCATTGCAGCTCGGACACGTCTTCTAAGGAGAGATAGAGAGCTTCCTTTCCGCAATGCACGGCCAAGAATTAAACAAGCGAAATACCTCAAGTGCCATAAGTTCAGATGCCCTGTGAACAACTACACAAAAGACGATACGGGCTCATTCAAATACAGACACATCAAGTACCACAATGTGCCAAAGTATCCACTGGAACTCAAAGGAAAGCCTCGTAAACAATCTGTTGTTCGTAGACAAGTTAAAATATTTCACAGAAGAGAAATGCTGCGTCGAATGGGACTGGATGCTGATGCAAACAAGACAACATTCAGAATATGCGAAAATCATTCTTTTGCTCATGAGACACATTGGGTGAACGTAAGGTATGGACAGAAATCGTGGTCAGAGCGATGCAAAATTACCCTTCCCGCAAACATTGGGCCGAAGTCTACTGCCATTGAATCCAACGAATCATCAGGACTAGGAACTGATAGGGAGTTAACACGAATTTTAGACAAATCTCGAAAAATAACCGACAAAGGGTTTGTTGTTCAGTGTGATGGCAATTCTACTGACAGACCCACAAAGAAGGCATGTATTTCTAGAACAAAATCAACAGCTGCCCAACTCCGTGAAGTAGAAGAAGAGAGAGACTATTACAAGGCCAAGGCACAAAAGTATCATGCCGATGCAGTTCATGCAAGTTTGGTGCTTAATCAGACATTTGAGCAGATAACAAATGAACAGCACGTTCCAATCAATTCAAAAGTCAAACAAGCAGCAGGACTACAGCAACATTCCGTCATGCCAAATACAACGTCACCCAACGGTACAAGTACATTCATTAAAACAGAACAAGTAGCAAACCCCAAGAATCGCGTACACAACACTCAGGCAGTTGGGTTAGCAGTCTCAAATGACAAGGTGAAGCAACGTACCGGGTTTCCAGATCTATCCGGTTTATTGTCATATATTTTTGTTGTATGTAACGGTGATGTATCGCTCATATCGAAGCGAGAATCCTCACTTACATGGTTTGAAGAATGGTTCATGCACCTTGAATACAAGTGGGGGAGGACACTGAACAGATACTGGGATGCAATGAAAGTTTACGGTCCGAAACGAGAGATTCTCATGAAGATTGTTGCATTTAAATATGAACTGGAATCCGAGGCAAGAAAGCGGTGGCCAGCTTATGCATCTCAGGAGGAGGATTTGGCGCTATGAAAGCCAAAATGGAATGAAAAGTACCAAAAAGAGATCAGAGGATTGTTATGTGGGATACGACAAACATCGAGGCAATTTCTTTGAGTGATGCTGATATTCAAAGGCTTACCTATAGCAAATACTACAATCAGAATTGCTTCAAAGGAGGTGTTTTCATTCAGTTGCTTCGTTGGATTGGAGTTGGAGATTTATGGCCTGGAGCCGTAAGCGATTCTGACTATAACAGGAGGGAAGGTTATCTTGAACGTCAGATGCATTTTGCAAACAATGATTTAGTCAAATTAAAAGAGGACTATGATCAGTTATCTGTCGTACCATTCACCAATGTTTATGACAAAGGGTACCGTGCAAAGATGGTTGCTTGGAAGTGTGGGAAGCAAAAAGTGCTGCAGCCAGAATGAGCGGAGAGTGACAAAAGATTTAGGAGAGAACAGACTTTGCTGTCAGCGTCCGTAGCTACAGATCATGGGGGGGAATGAGAGAGGGGTAAATGTGTGTAAGGGGGCATGGTTTGTTAACAGGGGTTTCTACCAAACATGTCCCCAAACTACTCAATGATGCTTGGACAACATGGTCATATCAGGCTAATTTCATGTTCAGCCCTGTTTTGTAAAGTAAGCCAGAATGACAGTCGTAAAACACAGTAGCACTCACACTGTCTCTGGTTTAGGTTGGGAGGGTTGGATGCGAACTTTAAGTCTGGTTGATGACAGTGCCTGGATGGGTTGCCCTGGTGGATGCAGTGCCTCCTTTGTGTTTATCGCACATTGATTGTGCACAGTCAGGTAGGGAGGAGTGCGTGATAAGGCGATTTAATGATGGGGTGAGTGCGTAATCAAAGTGCGTGATCTTGGGGGCCCTTGTGTTGGGCGACGCGTCGAAATATTGTCTGACATGATGTGGTGACATTTTATTTCTTTTTATGTTTTATCTCATTCTACGCGATTTTTTTTTGGCTACCATTGAAAATTACATGGGACACACCCCATTGTACAGTGAAGGCTACGGCAGTGTATGTACAATGGATTGTTACGTGTCGAAAATGGGTACTCGCAAGCTTGATTTTTTTGCACACACACATAAAATAAAAAGCGTGAATCTGACAGCGTGCATTGTCTTTTGTTGTCTTGCTTGATTTTCATCGATACTAGGTGCAATCACGCGAAATCACGGGGGTTCACTAATCAAGGCAATCACGCAAAATCAAGGGGGTTCACTTAATGATGTCCGATCAATATCAATCTTGCATCAACCTGGACATGTGACAAAGGTGTTTAACAGTAATATAATTGAAATTATATCAATGTGCCATTTACTATCAATTAGTTTGCAATTACTCTTTCAATAATATCCAAACACATAGACAACACAATGGGTCTCAAAGATGGTGCTAAAACGCTTCATTCTATCACTGGCCTAACAATAGAACATGTATTCAAGATGTGCAAAGGCCTCGCTGATGAATATCGTATGGACACACCAACAATTGATGTTGATTGCAGCAATGTTTGCTTCAAGGTTGGCAAGACTGTTCCCTCCGTTGCAAGTATTCTAATCAAATGGGCTAATGCTGGTTTCTTGGTAGTTCCTGTTTGTGATGCGAAAGTCAGACCAGTCAGTAAACAAGCAACCAATAAACGCAAAGCAGACCAAGACATAAACCGAATTAAAGCAGTAATCATTCGCAAAGAATTACGTTCACACCGTAGTCGTGTTTACACTGATGCCGTGAACTGTCAAGAGATAATGCAGCAGATAGTCCAACTCGAACGTAATTGCAAAAGTGCCGAGACTGCATTGGCCAATGTTGTCTCTGAAGATCTTTCAGATTTGCTAATAGTAGAATTGGAGCAAAGTGCCGCCCACACAAAGAATAATGCCCAGGGGTTTGTTGCTAATGTGTTGATTGCTGAGTTTCAGGCCGATGCTGTGATGATGGGGCGGAGCGTGAACAGGCAGAGTCTGATGGCCATGACCTCTGACGCAGATATTCCATGTCTGTCTGGTGATTGTTGCATAGCTATAAAGGATTTCACAACGGATGGAAAGATTCAATTAGTTTGCACATCTGAAACAACACTCAAGAACGCAATGAAGTATTTGTCGAAGATGCTGAAAAGCGAATTACTTACACTCCTGCAAAACACCCCATTTTTGAGAACGTATCAGACATGAAAATACGTGAAGTCATGGCTTTGTTTCTTGGGTGTGATGTTTGTGTGAAGGGCTTGCACGGTGTCGGTGCTAAAACTTTGGAGGACATCATCAGTATCAAATATTCAGCGTTTACCAAACGATGTCCACGCGCATCACTCTTTGCTTACCTGAAGAAATATCTCTACACCAAAATAGACTCGTTCGATAACGACACAGTCCACACCTACATCCGTGAGCTACTTTACGAACCTACAAACGTGGCTGACTCTCCTCGAACGTATCTTGGTGGTGTACCTCCAACAAAACTGCCGGCCTACCTCAAAGAGTTTGCTCATGAGAGTACAGAAATATTCAATGGTCCAGCTATATCTTTGTGCAAGGGTGTGGGATGCTCCTCTCATCAATTTCTATCGGCTGATGGATACAGAATTTGCAACATGTGCAGTGAGATTGTTTGCATGCATTGTCAAGACATGATTGGAGATACAGCATATTGTCTTGCCTGTTACTCACAAGAATCTCTGGTTCCGCTTTGTGGTGATAGAACGTGCCTGCCAGTTATGACAATGAGAGTAGAGTTGGCAAATAAATACAATTTTGACAGTGTGGATCAACTAACCATAGAAGAAGTGGAGGATTACTATGAAATCAGAGAGGTTGTGAACGCCAGAATTAATGAGCTGTCGGTTCCGTGCCATTTCCGCTTTATCCGTCAGCTGATATGAATGAGAACAATCATTGGAAAGAGTTAGCAGATATTGATTTCAGCGAAGGAGCATCATTCATGAGTGATCCTGAACTGGGACCAAAGTACATACCTGGGATCTTGGAATTCTTTGCATCCCTCGTCCGGTTTGAATCAAAGAAGAGAACTGATCACATCAAAGACCCGGCCGTATATGATGCCATGCCTGAAATGTTGATTGACTTTGCAGAGAACTCGAGAGTTGATAGTGGTTTTAGACTCATAGCAAGGATGGTGCGCCATGCCTTGGACAGTCGCAACCCTCCTTTGCGTCAAGCATTGGCAAAGCTCATTGTCAATAATAAGGGAGAGGTTGGTCTGAGGATTACCTCAAAGATTCCTGCGTCTATGAAGAAGAATATGTATCAGACTGAAGTTGTAGCAACGTCAAAAGAAATAAAGTGTTGCAAATGCACTTGTCAGAGTGGATCCCAGGCAGCTGAGCGCATAGTTTGTGTTCATACCAACGTCAAGTTGTATGATATCTCGTTGTTCCTTCACCAGCATTTGGCAGAGCACATTTTATTGGAACTCGCCGCACGCTTAGGCAGCATCAGCGAACCCACGAACACCGACGATGCATCAGCTGATCAGCAATGGATGTGGGAACTGAACTCGTGGACGGCAGTGGAAATGAGTTCAATGAAGTGCAATGTTAAGCTTTTGCTAGAGGCAGCTGGTGGAATGAATGAACCGATAGACATATTGAAAAGCTTACCTGAAATGCTTGAAAGTTTTCTAGTTGGGACGGAGCAGAGGAAGGCGTGGAAAGAGAAAGGGCCTCCAAAGCCATCTGAACTGGGTCCTGTTGCAGGAATGAAATTTCAATCCACTGTGAAGCAAGCCAACGCAGCTATGAATAGGGACGTGAAGAAAAGAAATCTATCAGAGGAAAACCATCACATTGATGAGGAAGATTCTACAGAAGATGACGCTATTGTAACGGTCTCACCTCTGCAATACCGCAAAATTTGGAGTCTGCTGGAAGCTGCTGGCGGCATTGATGAGGAATGCAAGTATGTTGGTGTTAGACTACTAAACTTGCGTGCCAACAGGAATGATCAAACTTTAACTCTGACAGAAAAGAGCAAGATGGATAAGCAATCTCGATCCGAATGGTTGGCGTTGCAAATCAAGTCAAACAAGAGATCAGTGAACACGAGTGCAAAAGAGAAGTCAAATCTGAAACCAAAACAAGCTGCACCATCACCATTGCCTTGTCTTCCTACACAGTCCTCAACAAACATAGTAACCTGCAGCAGTCTTTGCCGCAATAACCAGAACTTGCCAGTCCGCAAAAAGAAACCCAAGGCAAAGCACAAAGAATACATCAAATGCCATAGCTACGGTTGCCCAGTCAACAATCATGCAAAGGATGAAAATGGGCATTTACTATTTGCTCACGTCAAGTTCCACAAAGTGCCGAAGTATCCTGCAGAACCCAAAGCAAAGAAACACGATAAGCAATCTACTGTTAACCCCCAAGTCAGAATCTTTCATTGCAGAGAAATGTTGCGAAGAATGAGGATGGACCAAGACGACAATAGAGGAAAGTATAGAATCTGTGAGCGTCACAAGTTTAGCCACGAAACGCATTGGGTAAATGTAAAACACGGCAAACAAAAGTGGTCCCAAAAGTGTAAACTCACTCTTCCAGAAAATATTGGAAATGAGTCTTTGGCAAATGAATCTGAACAATCTGCTGGCCTTGGCAGAGATAGGGAGATTAGACGAGCTCTAGAGGAATCCCGCAAGATAATGCAACAAGGTTTAGTAACCAAATGTCTTCATGAAACCAATGTTAAGCCGGCGCCGGCAAAGAAGCCACGCAGGTCCCAGCCTCAATCAGCAACTCGGCCAGCAAAACAGGCACTCAAGTCTCCACCAACATCTGCAGCTGCTAAACTTCGTGCAGTTGAAAAAGAACGTGATTTGTTCAAAGCCCAGTCAATCGAATACCAAGCAGCTGCTGCTCATGCGACATTGGCACTCAACCAGACTTTTGAGCAAACAGATGATGATCAGCACATCCCTATCAACCCAAAAGTAAAACAATCTGCCGGACTGCATCATCACATATCAACCCCACAAGCGAGCTCTCCAAATGGAACAGGGCATTTCATTCTCACTGAACTCTCGTCGGACAAGGATGCACGGACCATGGTGGCTCACTGTCCTCCTCAAGTAGACCTTACTGTGAGAGACGACGAGGTTAAGAGACGAACTGGCTTCCCAACATTGTCTAGTTTATTGTTGTATGTGTTTGTTGTGTGTGATGGCAATGTTGCAACCGTCATCAAACGAACGTCCTCCCTCACATGGTTTGAAGAATGGTTAGTTCACTTTGAGTACAAGTGGGGTCGGACACTGACTCGATACTGGGATGCAGAAGAGACCTACGGTCCAAAGCGTCGTATCCTGATGAAGGTTGTTGCATTAAAATATCAGATCGAGACAGAGGCACGTAGGAGATGGCCGACTTATGCATCTCATGAGGAGGATTTAGCGCTGCAAAAACATAAGTGGAACAAGAAGTACGGCAGAGGTCAGAGGATTGTTATGTGGGATATGACAAATATTGAAGCATTCAGTTTCAGTGACGCAGATTTGCAACGGATAACTTATAGCAAATACTACAACCAGAATTGTTTCAAAGGCGGGGTGTTTGTCCAGTTGCTTGGATGGATTGGTGTCGGCCAGTTGTGGACTGGGGCAGTGAGTGATTCTGACTACAATAGAAGAGAGGGATATTTGGAGCGTCAGAGACTATTTGCAAATGATGATAAAGTCGAATTAGAAAAGGGGAGTGGTGATTTCAGTGTCTTACCATTCACAAACGTTTACGACAAAGGCTACCGTGCCAAGATGGTTGCGTGGAGATGTGGACAACAATTGGTGTTACAGCCCGAGTGGGCAGAGAGTGACAAACGATTTCGTAGAGATCAAACATTGCTCTCTGTGTCAGTGGCAACTGATCGGGGAGGAAACGAACGGGCGGTAAATGTTTGTAAGAGGGCGTGGTTTATCAGACGGGGATTCCTCCCAAACATGTCACCAAAACAATTGAATGATGCTTGGACAACTGGGCGTTTCAAGCAAATTTTATGTTTAGCCCAGTGCTGTAAATTAAGGCATGGATACAAACTGTAACCGCGCTCAACAGCAGTTGTTAATAAAGTTAAACGCTGTTAAATTCATAATACACACGCAACAATCAACATTAAACAACTCACGATATGACGTTTATTATTGTAATAAACATAAAATACATCCACGTCGCAACGATTTGCAAATGGTAGTGGCGTGGTGCGTAGTTGGCCGGGCTACCGTAATTACTGGTGTATAAGAACCGCAAAATGTCCGGTCATTTTCAAAAGATACAATAAGTGGTTCGTATACTACGAATGAAGTTAGTCTCCCCACCGCGATAAAAAAAATGTATCTGAAAAAATTACCCTATTTACTTGGAGGTAGCCACTATGTACCCTTTCAACCATTGCTTGTCCGTGTGATGTGTGTGTTTGTTGTGAGCGTGATGTGTGGTGAGTTTTCGGTCATAGTAGTGCAACTCAGTGAATAATGGGACCCATGTGGACCGAAACATATGGGCGTATTGCTTGTTTAGAGTCAACAGGGTGTGTTAACTGGCCGAAAACGGAAAATGTCCGTCGAAATGGGTCATTTTGCAGTGGTGGATCCTTTACTCCGGCGGTTCTTAGTAATTACGGTAGTGTGGTGGTGCGGGCCACTCTAAGGAAAGAGATCGACGCGTGGGTGGTGGACAGAGGTGGGGGAGTCACGTAAAAAATAAAAAAAATTAGGCAAATAAACCGTGCGAGTACCAAAAATCGGACGTAACACTACCCATAGATCAGGAGGGATGACATCACTAACTAAGCCCCGAGCTTTCACCCTGGGGTTAATTTTCGTCCGCCGGAGCACTTCTGAACCTGACCCAGGGTTCAGGTCCGTCCGCCGAAGTAAAAACAGCAGTGCACCTAGGGTAGTGAAATCTCGGACAGACATTCCCATATAATGCTATGTGAACTATAGTCTAACATTAAGACATATAGACATACATGTAGACAAAGATACAAAAGGACATGATTTCTTAAAGTATCTCAAGTTAACAAGCTAAAATTCTACCAAATCAGACATCACATCCAAGATTTCATTCATCGAACAAATTCTGAAAACGCAACGCAGCCCAAATTCCCCATTCTTTTCCAACTTGACCTCTTCGTAAGATGAGCCTATTTTCCGCATCATTCTCACCAAAAAGCGAACATTTTTTGAATTCTTCTTCCACACAAACTTTGTTTCATCAATGCAGACATACCATTTGTTGTAATATTTTGTGAATGGACAGAGCACTCGGTAATGTTCAATGATTGTTGTATTCCCCTTTCTACAATGCAACAAGACTAAACTATCCCTTTGAATAACAATCTCTTCGGTGCACCCAAGAGAGTCTGCCACATATCCTTGCTTTTGTTTGTCTTGGCCCCTTTTAGCTTTGGCTCCCATCCAGCGTTGCTGAAACGATTTCTGCTTAGTGTCAAAAAGTAGTGACCCCTTTTCCAGCCTACCCAAATCCAGATAACTCATAACTTTCAGGCAGGACTTCTGAATATCAGAATAATTCGTTACATTTAGTAACTCCTTCACAGCTGCAAAAATTTCATCACCATCATCACCTGTATCTCTGAAGAATGAAGTTAATTCAAGATCGTCCAGATTTATGGTATTCATACCCATATCATCCTCCTCGTTGTTTGAATTCTGTTGGTTGGCATTGTTGGAATCATCAGAAGTTGAGAGATGAAATGCATTGAATGCAGTGATGACATCAAGTTCCATCCCAGATGACCTCATATCATCTTCATCACACTGCGTAGCCAGATTATCATTGGTCTCAAAAGTGTCAGGTAAAGAGTCTCGGGGGTCTTTTGATGGAGGTTTGAAGAATTCAACAATAATGGAACGGATATCAGCTGGAGAGTCGTACTGTGCCTTGACTAGAGGTGATAACCCATTTCCTTCTTCAATCCCAAATAGTTGTAAGAAAGGTTTCATGTAAGTGATCATTGCTTCAATAACACCCTTCACTTCATCCCAAAGTTGATGAACAGCAGCCTTGGAATCATCAATAACTACTGGTCCAGAGGAAGGCTGCTTTGATGCCGCCTGCTTCAAATTTTCAACATACTCTCGAAAGGTTGACAGATAACCTTTCAATGTACAGTTGCTTCTTGCTGTTACCAACCCACTGCTGTATATTGCATCGAAGCGAATTTTGGTCTTATCAACTATACCAATGAGCTGCTCCAGATTGAAGTCACTCTGAGTCATTCTCCAACACCCATAGGTATGTTCGTTAGCTTCTGATGTTAACCTACGAGGTTGTGAAATATCATCTCTGGTGACAAGAAAAAGAAGTGAAATTGTCTCAAGCAACATGTTTCGCTTATTTGGGAGCATTGTGTGAGGATTATCTTTATTCCCACTGGATTGAAAGGAAGTGAACCATACTGTTGACATGTAGGTCATTGCTGCACGGACTCTCCATGATGAAGTTCTTGAATTGACTGCAAATAGACGCATCCTCATCATCAATAGAGACACAATGGTGACAGCAACATTACCTGTGTCTGCAGAGTCATTTTCAATCAACTTCTTCAATGTGTCTTGGGAGCATAAACGCAATACTACTGCATCTGAGGCATAGTCTTGCGGACGGTAAAGCTCTTTTGCCACTCCAGCTTCCTGCAGTAGAAATGGATCTACAACATAATTACCAATACATGCAGCACACGAACCACCCACCAGTTGGAATCGGCAACATTTTGCATTATGGTTGGGATCAGGTAATGAACAAACATTGGTCAACAAAAAGTCAAGAAGTGTTTGCATGTTCCACTGTACTTCGCAAGATACGCCATCTGTTGTTTGATTCAAAACTGCACTATTTCTGATTGATTTTGTGACTTCTTGAGACAATGTAACCATCCTCTTTCCAAACAAATTTGACTCATTGACAGTTTGGGCATTACCTGCCACGACCAAATAAGGACACATACCAACCGGGGTATTCTGAAAAGAGACCACACAAGCCTTGACCTCATCTGCCATGGCACCATATTTTCCATCAATGCAATCCTTAATTACTTTTGATATCTCATCATTTGATTTCCCACTGACATCAATACGATGGTTTGGATAAACACCACCAATAATTGCCTCTAGCTGTGGAGAGTACTGAAAGGTCTTCACAAGAACTGTTGCATCCACCCCAACTGTAAATACGACTCGCTTATTCACATCACCGAACTTCTCACGAATAGTACCAATGTAGTTTTGAATGATATTCTTGATCTCTCTATCCTCGAGATCAATGAAAGGGGAAGATCGACGCACTGCAATCATTCTTTTAGCATGTCTTAAAGTCATGCACTGACCAAGGTTTCCTGATATGAACTCATAAGCTTGTTTATTACCAGATGCAGCTAGTGCAATGAAGAAATTTCTAACCTTGTCGTCATATTTAACATTTCTTTTCCCTGAAATTTTTGTCACCAAAGCTTTCAACAACAAAGTGACTAAGCTACACTGAATGCCATGAGCATTTGTTTGGTACATAGATACAAACTGACTGAGAAACTTGTCTTCGCATGACACATTCCCATTGTTGATCCCACATATATCATCCTTAATTGGACACTTCTGGACAGACTTGTAGTAGTCCATCTGCGATGAAACATACCTCTTGAGGTCACAACCTCGTTGGCTCAACCAAATGTCCTCAGTCCTTGTGAAAGAATTCATGAAACTATAGTCTGTTGAAGTCAGATGCACCCTTGTTATGAGTTCTGATGCGATGCGGAAGCTCTTCCCCCTTCTATTTATCAGTGCTTTAATCTTGGTGAACTGGGAATTGTTACTTCGGATGATAAAGCAATGCTCGCATTGAAAGGATTTGTCATGTCTGATTGATCCATCTACACCTGAACACTTGACCGCAAATACAGTGTACCATTTACCAGCAAACAACCCCATCTTGTATCTAGCATCCTGTGAAATAGCTCCATTTAACATAAAGGCTTCTGCATTTAACTGGAACTCATTTTCTCTGAACTTTGGAACAATTCCCTGACATGTTGAAGGATTTCGATTGTTGGCAGTAAATGCACTGGTAGGTGTCTGCAATGGCTTAGTTGAAAGTGCATTGAAAGAGGTCGAATTGTTGGTAGGTGCAGGATTTTGATGCTCCCTTTGAAGTATTGAAGTTTCAGTGGAAGTGGGTGTCCTTTTCTGCTTAATGACAAAGTAGGACAAAACAGATGTTTGATTCTTTGTCCTGTTGCCCAATATTGTTCTTTCAGCTGTGCTCAATTCTGTATTTCCTAGTCTCTTTTTTGCATCAATCCTCTCAATTTCTTCCTGCCTTACAACCAGTTGTTTGTGTCTAACACTGGACTCATGTTCTTTCCATCGGCCAATTGTGAACGCTCGATTTTGATCCTTTCTCACTGGAACTTCTCCACAAAATGCACACACATAGAACTTTCCATGAACTGTGTCCACAGACAAATAATATTTACTGGTTGCAGGTATGTTCAGAAAAGCAGAATGTTTAGTACTATTCTCAGCAGCTGGAGATAAATCAATTTGAGAGGTATCACAGTACGAAATAGCAGCATTTTCGTCTGTATTGGTGGAGGATAGAGTCTTCTTATCATCACGATCAAGATCAGCAACTGCCTTTCGCTTCAATGGAGTATTGGTTGGAGATCCGATAGGGTCATTATGCGGTGAGAAGGTAATATCTGATAATGCTGGAAGTGAAGATGAATATGGATCTTCCAACATTGACAACCTATCAATTTCATCTGTGACTGAAGGATAATTTATTTGACAGGTACTATCATCTGAGGCTGACAAAAGGGGGAATTCAGGCATCTCAAATGTAAGATTCTTTGAGCATCTTGCAACAATTTCTGCAATCTGATCCTGTGACAAGGAGACACCACATGAGGAAAGAAAACTATTCCATTCATAACGCCAGTCGGGGAAATTATCATCCTGACAGTCCAAGCAGTACTTCCAACACGAGAATCCGATTGTACTCTTCCAAACACAACATGCAACAGTTCTTCCACAGACAGTGCATAATTTTGCCCGCTTTTGATTTATCATTTCAGGAGAAAAAATTTCCTTCAACTCATATTGCTCAATGTTGTCCTCTGTCATTGTCGTAAAATTGTCACTTCACCACTTTCTGTTATTTAGGGGAGTTATTGGTGATGCTGTTGATTCTATATGTGGTATGAAATGAGAGGTGAGGCCGCGTTTTATTTGACAATTGAGGTCTCCATAAATCACTGAAAATAACTCAAATTTCATACCTGAAAAGTGGTTCAACTTTGCAGCTTTTGGAGCCCTGTCAGTGCTCTAAACTTGAGGGGAGTTGCTGGCGACGCTGTTGATTTGATCTGTGGAATGCAATGGGATGTGAGGCCGCGTTTTATTTGACAATTGATGTCTCCATAAAACACTCATAATAACTCAATTCTCTTACCTGAAAAGTGACACAGCTTTGCAGCTTTTGGTGGGCTGATGGTGCTTTAAATTTGAGGGGAGTTACTGGTGATGTTGTTGATTTGATGGATCGAATGAAATTGATGGTGAGGCTGATCAAATGATTGGGAGGGGGGGAAGGGGGAGAGCTTAATTTTGCTGGTGTTTTGTAGCCTTTTTAATAGCTTTTTAATTTAAACTATCTACATTTTACGTACTTATTCTACATATGTCATGTACACCCAGGGGTGTCCGTCCGTCCATCCGAAGCGGATACTGATCTGTACCGTAGGTACAAGTTTTTTGGTCATAACAAGGCATAGTTAGTGTCCGTCCGCCGGAATAAAATTCGGAATTAGTACCAGTCAGAAATTATAATGAATCACTAAAATGTCAGTTATGTTGGCAATATTGGACTAGTAATTGTGATGGCAGAACATGCACCTAGGGCATGTCTGACATTGCAAATCCCTTGGGGACCTCTTCATGTAGCTTATGCCCATTTCCTGTGACCTCAATCCGTTCGGAAGGTGTCGTCACTTTGGATCTCTTCAATCCCATATCTGACATAATGATTCAATATAGTTCCTCGTAGAATCTGGTACGTTTACTACGTAGAAAAATATGTCAGTTATTTTTTACCGTCTGGCACAACGCATCAAACCTCATCGATGTAGCAATAACAGTGTTCTGCACTTCTTGTTCGTGAATGAGCAACCGAGCTCTTCCACCCTTCGATTCGAATGAAGGAGAAAATGCGACCATACATGTCAAAGAATAATCACGTCGCACTGCCTAAGCCAAATCATCACAACATTCTCTCGGCTCGGCCTCATAGCTTGAAACGAATCATGGTGTTCCAGACCATGAAACGAGCATTTCGGTTCCAATTCTATGCATAACAGAGCGATTTTGTATCAAATCATGCCACAACACACAGCCAGCAAAGGCATCTCCACAGCGTCATCTCGGCAAGCTCCGCCTCATTGTTTGGATACAACTTCGACAAAAAAAGTAAAGGGTAATTGAGAGATCAACCAAGGTATGTAAACATGAATCGATTAATTGTATTACATCTCTGCAAATGTTCCATTCAACCCATTTTCGTCATCCTCATCATAATGATGAAACCCAGCCATTTCCAACAATGCCTCTGCCACATCATTTTGATTTAATCCATCACCCTGGTCTCCAACATCTTCATCGTCACTCTGGCAAGGAGATGAGTTTGGGGATGGACGTGTGGTCCACTCTTTACACAGCTGCCTCCTTTCGATGAGCCCCTTTGGCATTGCTCCATCCGTCTTCAACTTTTTATACTGTAGATAAACGGCGCATTCTTTGGCATTACAATTTGCAAATAGTTGAGTATTATCCGTGCCATATTTTTTTCTTATGGCCATGACTCCACTGAATAGTTTGCTTGCCTTGGCCTTCCTTTTTGTCCTTTGCTCTTCCTCCTTTTCTTCATTTTCAATCTTCCGCTGGCGGAATGGCTCGAGGAACCTAGGATCATCAAGACTGTGGACAGCATTTTTGGCAAGTATACCAGAAGTGAGTCTCTGTGATTTTTTAATATTTTCAGAAATTGCATCACTTGTTAACTTTCTCTTCTCTGCTGCCTTCTTTGCTCCGTCGGATCGACTCCTTTCACGCAGGAGACGGTCCAAGACAGAACCTGCTAAACCTTCCTCAACATTTAACACTGTTTCTTTCTTCTTAGGGACCAGCGATGGATGTTCTAACAACTTTCTGTTTGGTGGAAACCACCCACGTTCTGCTGTTGCCTTGCGGTTGTTCGTTTTGTTGCCATAGGCCTTGAAGAATATCCGGTTCATTATGGGCATGACATCTTCTGGGCGAATGGCTCGTGGTAAGCCATGCTCACTCTTCCATACTAGCAACTTTGCCTTTTCACGATACCATTCTGATTTTACAAAACCGTTTTGTTCTGACGCATCGCCTACTTGCCAAAGAGTTGTGGCATAAGGTACACCAAGGCATACTTTCCATTTGTGTCCTTTTTCGTTTATGTACTCGACAAACTGAGGATCGAGACGGCTCTGATGACCGTCAACAATAAGCATTGGGAGTGGGCCATCATGCAGACGTGGGAACAAGTCTATGCTATCGAAGTACTCCAACACTTTCACTAGAATCTCTCCAGTGATCCCACCGCTTTCTGATGCAAAGGTGAGACAATCCACAATTTTGCCATGATATTTGCACTTCGGCCCACCAGGGTAATACTTCCCTTCACCAAAATTCCAATCTAACACAATCTCCTTCCCATCCTGACTCAAAACTGGTTGCACACTGTGGTCAATGCCTGTTGCCCATGCTGCAGGTACACCTGCTTGCTTACTCTGGAAGATAATGACACAACAAACAGCCTCGCCAGTTGCAGAAGTAAATGGGAGGAGGGTGAATTTGTGATCTGTCGTGCTTGCAATAATCTGGGGAACGGTGCCACTCTCAACAACAAACTTCTGTCCCCCTACTTGGCCGTCCTTCTTCTGTGAGGTGGAGAAGCCGCTTTCATCGGCAAACATGATGTAGGATGGGTGGATTATCTGAATGTTTTGCTTCAAGCCGAACCGACCATCCTCGTCCACGGAATTGCCATGTATGTCAGTGAAGGTATGTGTAACTAACTCAATTGCTATCTTTGCATCTACCATCTCATCATAAATAACATCGTACATCTGTTTGATGTTTGCCAGCGTTGTCCAGTCATGACGGTTGAGAGCAAATCTCTCTCCACGCTTTGTCACCAGTTCTTGCTCGTGCCGACGAAGGAATCCTTTCCACCATCCTTTTGAGACCTTGCCATTTTTAGACCCAAGCTTTCGTATTGTTTGAAATTTGACAAGTGCTTCCTGTGAGTCTGTATCTTTTATCAAATTGTTCATCAACTCAATAGCCTCTGTGCAATTCAACGGCTGTCTAATCTTGCCCATCTGAATGCAAATTTCAACTAGGGCTTTCTCGGCATCAGCCAATGGAGACTTGGCACCACGGCCAGATGATTTAGCAAGACCTCTCCTTGACCTTGTTCGAACTGTTGCAGGTGAGATGTTTGTACTAATTTTGTACTGTTTCTTCTTCTCCTCAATTAATGCTTTCAAGTATGTTTTGTCGACACGGCGGCCTACACGCTTGCATGATGCCAATTCTTGAGAGTATTCAAGCACAATGTCATCAGTGCACTCTCTAACAGTGACGATAGCTTCCCATTTTTGAACCGCCGAGCTTCCTTTTGGGCGCCCTGATTTTGTAGCTGAAGATGTTGCAATTATTGGTGATGTGGTCGAAGCTGGAGATGTTGTTGATGCTGCAGTTGATGCAGTTTGACTCGTCAATGTAGAAGTATTGGAGGAAGCGGATGGCAGATTTATTTCTGACGGAATTTTAGCCTCGATCGACTTGAATGCCCTTGTGACTCTCTGGTGCAATGCGTCTTTTGAGATGGTCACTCCAAACTGTTCGAGTGATGATACCACAACCTCATAGTCTTTGTTTTTTGCTAGCCTTTTGTTGCCCTGACTAAGGCTCTGTTTTGCTGATACAAGATCAGCAACAGCTTGATTGATGGCTGCATTACGCAGCTTTTTTGATAAAGCAGCCGGGTGGATGCTCATAGTAAGCAGGTGTTTGTTTATGTTGTTCGTGGTAATAATGAACAATGAATTAAATGATGTGATGTTATGTGTGCATGGCAGCATGTGCAATGACAACCTTCACAGTATTAATTCCTGTGTGATACCAAATTTCATTCTCATCGCGCCAAAAAAAATAACTGACATTTGTAAACAAGCCCAAACCACGTAGAATTATGGCAAAACTACATAGGAATAGGTAAATTCTCATGATAATGATTCATTATAGTGATAATGCTTCATTATAATTTTTTCTGACTGGTACCCGGGTTGGGATATCTTGGACGGTGTCATGTCATCCCTCCTCCATAGATCATTGTCTCATTGACCTCGCCATCGTCCAGGAAGAGACCCACGATTGAAAGTACTCACTGTGAGAGAGACCACGTCACTTCAATTGATACGTAGTACGTTACGACTTCTCGGTATTGCACAATATTATGCACTAAGCAACATTCAAGCAGTCGTACGAAATGTCTTCTGCAAAGGCCCAAACTGTAAATTGGACACATCAAAGGCGGGGCAGTAGGTGTACGTCTAATTACGCAATAAAATGACGATTTGAGTTTTTGTTGGGCTTATCTATATATTTCCAGATATGATGAATGTAGAAAATTCAAATTCGACACGTACTTACATCATAACAGAATCTCTATATTGTACTAAAATTGTACGTACTTTCCATCACTCGCAGCGAAGTTCTGATGAGAATTCCACATCATGTCATCATGATGTTCTATCTTCCTCACTTATCCTCCCGCACATTGCAAAACTGAAGAAACGACCACGTCTATCGGCGACCTTGAACAGTCACTACGAGTGGATCTTTTTGCTCTCCCCACAACGGAACACCGCCAGCTCAAGAAAAAAAAATCATTTTACCTTACCTTGGCATGATCATCAACCCTCATGACGATAGCAGGAATGTTTTATCTCAATGATGTCCACTGCACTGCATACAGATCATTTCCTCACCAATAGAGTAATTACGCCGTCATCATTTTCATTCAGTTACAAGTCTTGATCATAAGATTGCCAGTTTTGGCCCCAGAAATTGTTTTTTTCTCGGTGTCAACTCGGTGTCACTGAAGATAAACATCCACGACATCTCTCGAAATCTCCCATTGGCCACCAGACCCGATTCCTCATCGACTTTCAACCACACACAGTTAAATGCCATTGCATCCCAACTCCACTTCAGACGCCCAATCGATGCTCAACCCCTGTGCCTCGGTCGCCCCGTGCCAATCGCAACTAGTCCATCTCTCACTAGACAGGTCCCCCTCCGCCATCGCCACTCACCCCCCAGTCGTCCTCCCCACCGTAACTCCCCTTGTCCACAAACCTAATCCACCGAGTCCTCCCAAATTCAAGCTGACCCTATCGGCCTATCGCCGCACCGAAAACACCGTGCGGCTCACCGACGCGAGTCCCGCCAAACTCATCCATTCCGAATACGAACTCCTCGACCCCTCGTCGTGTCATACGCTCGGACACGGCGCCTCCAGCACGGTGCGTCTGGCCTATCACCGTAGGACGGGCCGAGCGGTGGCCGTCAAGACCATTGCGAAGCATGATGCGCTGGGGTTGTTTAGTAAGAATCGATGGAGGGATGGAGGAGGAGCGTCGACGAGGAAACGAATTCCGAGGTTGGAAGAGGTTGACGTGCTGACTGCTCTCCGGGGATGTCCTGACGTCATTCAATTGTTGGATGTGTATGAATCCAATACGGAAGTGCAATTGGTTTTAGAGTATTGTGAGGGGGGAGATTTGTTTGATT
Source organism: Cyclotella cryptica (assembly GCA_013187285.1). Taxonomy (NCBI): domain Eukaryota; phylum Bacillariophyta; class Thalassiosirophyceae; order Thalassiosirales; family Thalassiosiraceae; genus Cyclotella; species Cyclotella cryptica. Next base: position 34,246 of record JABMIG010000175.1, read on the forward strand.
GTATCAAGAGCAGGAGACAACGCAGACTGTTGGGATCGGCTGGGTTTCATGGTGATTTTCTTGAGTGCGAGGCGTCGCGAGTTGCGAAGACCCTCTTGGGTGTGTTGGAGAATCTGCATTTTAGACATATTGTGCATAGAGATGTGAAGCCTGAGAATATTCTGTTAGTGAAACCGGACGAAGAGGTATCTCTGTTGGATGTCAAGTTGACTGATTTTGGGTTGGCGAAAATCCTGCGTCACGACAGCGAAGAAGAATCTTCTTCGGATGCTCCTGAAAGCAATGTATCATCGGATCAAGAATCTCCGAACGAAAGAAAGCAACGGAGTAGGGCTTACAGTCGTGTTGGATCAGATTACTATACTGCTCCGGAAGTCCACAGTGGCCTTGGTTACGACACTCCTGTTGACATTTACTCCCTCGGCGTCACTATCTATGTCATGTTATGTGGTGTCCCGCCATCTACTTCACAATTCACTCAATCACTGTACAAAATGCAAGATGAAAATGCCACACCGTCCGGCAGTACATCTGACGGAGAATCTTCATCCTCCGATTCGGAAGAAAGTGCCCCATGCACACCCACATCCAAGGCAGATTTGTTTCCGTCAGAATTGAATGTTTCTCCTCTTGCGCAAGACTTTGTTTGTAACTTGATTCATCCGGATCCTGCACGGCGGATCACGGCATCGAATGCATTGAAGCACAAATGGATAACACAATACGCAATTGATTCGGGTGATGCGAGGACCATGGTCCACGACGATGTCTCTGCGGCTCTCTCTACCTCGAAGACAGGCAGATCACGAACTCTGTCTGTGGAAGAAGCCGAAGCTTTGTTGAGACTCCCCATACAAGGCTCTCTCTACGAGATAGCACCGCCAGTAATTCCTCCGACAAATTCACCCAAGGCGTCCTCTGTGCCTACCCCACCTCCTGTTAGTGTAACTCTTGCTAGTGTATGCAGCAAGCTCGTTCCATTAGTAGACGAGCAGAGACATCACAAACACAGAAGGCTCAAGTCGTCATCAAAGAAACATTCTCGCGGGGCTGAAGACAAGGCTTCATTTGTATCATCGTTGTCCACCCCTCCGAAAAAAGTATGCATGGAGCAGCAACCTGCTTCTTCGAATACCCACAAGAGCGTTGGTGGTAATGCTAGCTCTTGTAATAGATTTCGAATAGCTGGGCATAGTTGAGGCATGAAGAGTTTGGTTTGATATGTACAGCAAAACGTTTTATATTCTTGTACCTCATGGTGCGCCATCCAATCTTGATGTTCGTCGGCTGTTGTACGTTGTGGGCTGCCGTTTCTGTCAGGTTCAGCATTCTTCGTTCCTGCTAGAATCATGTGATTATTGTCTTATTAGAGTGATTAATGTCTTGTTGGCATCATGATTTGATTGATTTATCGCTTAAAAACTAGCTATTTAATCAGTTTACACAGCAAAGGAAAGGTAGACACCAAATAAGTCTTACAATAGTAAAGCCCCTGCCACCGACTTGGCTTTTTCCTCGCCGTACAACAACTCGCCTAGCTTCACAGCAAAGGCTAATGCGGTCCCAGGACCTTTCGAAGTCACAACATTACCCTGCACAACGACATCGTCATCAACAGGAGAAGACATCTTGGACCTAAGTCCTTCAGCCGGAAAGCATGTTGCCCCACCTCCCACCAATCCTTTCGTTGCTAGAACAACAGCAGGAGATGCACAGATGGCTCCATATAGTTTTCCTTCGGCCTTTTGTTTCTCGAGGATAGAAATAAGGGTCGCAGAATCGCGAAGGTGTTCAGCACCTGGCATGCCTCCAGGGAGTGCCTTGTAAGTTAAGAGTCATGAAACATATAAGAGTGAGGTCAAGCATTTATTCAGACAGATTTTGATACAAGTAACACACATGAAGCTTAAAAAGCTTACCACCAGATCCCACGACTGACCGACGGCTTCATCGATGGGAATATCGGCCATCATCTAATTGAATCGCATATATTATTTGAACGATGCATCGAAAGCTGAATCGTTAATACACACTCAACCAAGCCCATCAAGAATAAACCTCAGACTTCATACCTTAACGCCGCGGCTCATCTTGCACACAAGGTCCCCACCAGGCTTAACCGACGCAACCACAACCTCCGCCCCGAACCGCACAAGCGTGTCAGTGATGCATGTAGTCTCGATTTCCTCGCTATCGTCTGCAATGGGCACTAAAACACGTTTGGTCGCAGTCATGCTCACGGAAGAGTTCGCTGAGGAAATTCGCTTGGCAAGAGGGTACACTGAACGAGGGGTGAATGCAGTGGTAGATGATGTGGCGACCCTTAGAAACACGAGGGCGGCAGTGGTTCTCATCGTCAAAAGCAGGTCAAACGCGATACAACATCGAAAAGTGGTCGAAAAGTTATTATGTACTTCCTAATAACAACTCTACCTAACTCACCTAACTCTACCTAAAGAGGTGAGAAGAAAGTAGGCAGAAAGCGTCAGGGATGATTTTAACCTGATTTTAACGAATGACGCGATGCTTGGCTGGCACAAAATAAAACAAAAATGATATCAGATTTGAGATTTTCCCAGTGTATGCCGGATCTTTCACATCATTACAATTCACATCATACCTCTAAATTTCAAATGTATGTCACGTTAAGATAAATTTTTTTATAGTACGAAAATAATAAATATCAAACATAGAAAGTACTCACAACCAGTATCTTCAGAACCAATCTTGAAAATGCCAAACAAATAAGTGAAGTCACTAAACAACCCACTCATCGCAAGAAGTCAACATTGGCTATCGGCGGTTTTCATCTAAATACTTCTAGTGGTGACTCCTCTTGCCGCCGTCGATGGCAGTTCTATTTCAACGACGCAGTGTATATATTTACTTCATATTTTTTCCTATTTAAGAGAAATAGTTGTGTGCTTTCCCGAGTGACACCATGGACGTGTCAAGCAACGAGGGCTCGTCTAATGTAGATGCTGACAAAGCTTCATATACCGGTGGCAGCGAGCCATGCCCGATAGGCATCACTCCGCAAACTCCGCAGGATAAGCAAATTCTGAATGAGACGGCAGATGAAGCATCTACGACGGTAGACAAGATAGGGGTCGTGGGGGCAGTGGCCACGGAAGGGGAATCAGTCGAAGTTGAGAGTTCAGCTGACGCAGACAATGCCCCGAAACATGCCAAGGCGGCCATGGATAATATCCCAGCAAACCAGACCTCAAATTGTGACGAAGAACAAAAGAATCACGAAGACAGCTCCAATAATCATCCGACCAATGAACGGGTAAGGCGTCTGCCGTCTTCGTTAGAACATGTGGACCTCGAGTTCAGTTTGGGGTCACTGAACTCTGAAGTCATGCCACCTCCAAAACGACAACGCCTACAAACTGCTTATTTGTCAGGATCGTCACCTAAACCTCGAGAGAAACTTCCACTGGCCATGAAATCAGCAGCGGAGGCATTAGCACCTGAATTTTGGAATGATGGCGCATCCGTCAGTGAAAATAATGTTCCATCCAGGAGTTTCGATGTTGCGGACGATGAGTTAGTAGGAGGTTCTTCACCATTCGATAAAGATGAAACTTATGTGGAATATTCTAGTAATACTAAGTACACTCGGCGGACGAGCGAAGAAGAACAGAGGAGCATCGAAGAAGCCGAAGATATCATGAGGACGGCAGTAATGGCGGCAGATGTTTTAGACGAGGATGAAGTTGCAACTCCTACAGAAGATGAAGGCACATCACAACTTGAGACATCACATGCCAATCCAGGAGAAACTAAGAATGAAAAGGAAGATGATGTCATGGACTTTGATAAAATGTCAACTATGCAATCAACGGATAACAACGATCAAATTGATGTTAGGAGTGATATATCAAGTGCATCATCATTAGTAGAGTCCTACCCCGAAGATGACGAGAGCAGACCCTTTCCACCAGCCCCACCGTCGACTCCAGCAACGGCCAAAGATATGTACCAACCACTTCCATTCCAACAAGATAACACTTCTGGATCCGTCGAATATAGCGTAGACCTGAAGGACTGCGAAAGAAGCAGTCCATGGCACCATCAACCAACTCCTACGAACATTTCAGCAACTCCGAGTGGTCCGCCTCTCATGCCAGAGAATACTTACGGGGATGACACCGTGACACCACGGCCCGCTTTCACTTCATCCCACAGCGAATTAAATGCCGAGACGCCACGGGGAGGAGACTCCACCCCTGATATATCGGGCGACGTCACCGAGCGACGACAAGGACAGGAACGCAACAAGGGCCAATTTAAGCTTGCCAGGAAATCAGATTTTGAGCTTTGGGATGTTGGTGATAGGTACGAGTTGAAACGAATACTTGGTAGAGGTTCGTATGGGGAGGTCGCCCAAGCCGTGGACAGGCACGCCGTGGCGTTGCAGGAAAGAGCGATGAGTAGTTCACAGCAATCACAATCTCAATCTGCCCTGCCTTTTCAGCATCGTAATTCTACGTACGTAGCCGTCAAGAAGATTTCAAAGGCGTTTGACCAAGAGGTGGATGCAGTCAGGCTCTTTCGTGAGATGCATATCCTGCGTCGACTGAGAGGTCACGAGTGCATCATCCAGTTAGTTGATGTAGTCCAGCCTCGCAGTGCTGATCTCAAGTTATTCAATGATCTCTATCTTGTTTTCGAATACGTTGACACAGACTTATACAAGCTGATCATGTCGCCACAGTATCTTACGACGGAGCACATTCAGACCTTTTTGTATCAGATCCTTGTGGGTCTCAAATATATTCATTCATCATCAGGTTAGTCTTTAGAGCCATTTCCTCTTCAACCACTTCATCGTCTTGTTGCTCAACACTTGCCTGTTCAATTTCAGTTATTCACCGTGATCTAAAGCCTGCGTAAGTTGAAGTCATCATTTCATTTTCAAGTCGATATTGTGCGTCTTAATAAGTATATCTCTGTCGTTGTTCTCTGATATTAATGCACTCGTTTATCAGAAAGTAAGTTTGATTGTCTCAATAAGTCATTTTCTTCATCCTTGGTAGCAGTGACATCTCACTTTAAACCTTGCTCGTCGTAGTATTTTGCTAAACGAAGATTGCACACTCAAGATTTGTGACTTCGGCCTCGCAAGGATTGTCCACGACGAGAAGATAAAACCCACACCGGTGACGACGCCCACTCGTGAGGATCGTGGGGGTCTAGTCGCTGTCCCTGCACAGGCCAGATCGTCCGTTCTGCAAACGCCTCCAACTGATATGGAAAGAGATCAATTCAAGTCGATTCCACGCCCTAACTTATCGCGACAACTCACTAAACACGTCGTAACACGATGGTATAGAGCTCCCGAGCTTATACTAATCCAGCCCTATGCATCTGCTGTGTAAGTACCCATTCAACTTGTAAAAAAACATTCGCTTGAGTCTAATTCTGACAAGCGATATTTTTTGAATGATCAAGTGACATTTGGAGTGTCGGCTGTATCTTCGCAGAGTTACTTAGCATGCAAGAAGGAAGTGTGCCCACGTATCAAGATAGAGTTCCTCTTTTTCCTGGCGGATCTTGTTACCCACTCTCTGGAGATACTGGGGCGACGGGGACAGATGAGCGTGTGGACCAGTTAAGTGTAATTTTTAGCGTGATAGGTATGCCATCCGAGGAAGATCTGAAGTCTGTTGGAAAAGTAAGACTCTGAAGTGCTGTGCAATCATCAATGCAATCATCAATTGTTGCATTTTAACACCAATGATTAAAATCTCTTGCTTCGTCCACTCAACAAGGCTAATGAATATATTAAGAGCCTTGAGAGAAGGCCAAGTCGAAGTTTAGAGTCACTTTATCCTGCTGCCGACCCTGCAGCCATAGAGTTGTTAAAAACTATGCTCATGTTCAACCCAGCCAAAAGATGCACCGCGGTCGAGGCGTTAGAACATGAGTTTTTGAAACCTGTTAGACGTAAAGACATGGAGGTAAGCCGAAATGACAATTTCGATTGTATAATATTATGTCTCTTTTAACTCATGTCATGTTCTGTCGAACAGAGATTTGCGAAAGAGCCATTGGTAAGCCCTGATTTTTTAGACAAAAATCGCATCGACTTGACAACTTTGAAGGAGGAAACATACAAAGAGGTATTGTGGTATAAACGAACACACGAATGGTATCAACACTAGGATAACCCTCTGACTTGTATTCAAAACTTCATAATATAAAACTTGGTTTATCCTATCAGATGTCAACCAACAGCAACCAACCATCGCAAGATGTCATTTTCTTTGTTCAGCAATAATTATTCTATTCATAGGGCTGACAGCTCGGGGAATCGTTGCAAAGTCTACGTGATATCCCTTGCTTTGCATAAAGAAGCTTCGACGAACATCAGCTGATAGACTTACCCCCAGCATCCTACGCAGCCCATATGGCACTTCAGCGTCTGTCCCGGTGTAGCAGCAGGGCATTACAGCAACAGCAGCTGCCTCTTTTTCTACCGAAAAGTTAAGAACATCATCTGTTAACGATCCACATGCGTGCGTTGATATTATTATGGAAGTGCCATGTTCTGCTTTGGCAGTTGGCACATAGTGCTCCAACGAAGAAGATTTAAATTTTACGGAGTTTTCGTTAACCCACGGACACACTTCCGAAATAATATTTCTCACTATCTCATGGGATTGTGGCTTGGATCGATCTACAAGCACTGTGCGAATATGCTCACCTCTAGATTTATCTCGAGGTGGGTTGCATGCAACAAACAGCATCCCTGTTAAGCCGTGTCCCGAGCACAGATCGTGAATTGTTATGATGCTACTATTGTCGGATTCTCTTGTATTTGGTTTGTTGTCCAAGACCCGTCTCGCGGCACCAAACAAACGTTTGCCACTTCGCAGATAGAATTCAGTAGATTCAGCGACCTCCTTGATATCTATTGGAGCATCATTTCTTGCCAGATGATCCACTATGGACTTGATTATAGTTGCAGTAGAGGCGCATGCACTTAGTTGAACTGGCAGGTAGACATCACTTTCATCTAAGACTGCCTCCTTCAGTTTTTTATTGTTTAAATAGTGTCCACGTATTCTTCTTCGGTGAATATTTGAAGACGCCGCCTCCTGGAGCACCAAGGGTCCCTTGAAAGACGGGTTATCATCATAACTCGTTGGGTGATTAGTGCGCACTCCATAATCCAATGAGTGTCGTTGTTGCTGTTGCTTGAGTGGTGGCATGTTCTGAGGTGTAGCGAGTAGTGCCATCATCACAGATATTGTACGATCGATAGAAATGCCCATTTGTGTTATGACTTTCGGTTATCGATAGGTCAGCTGTGTGCTCTCGTCTGCATTTGTGTAGTAGCTTCCGGACGAGGACCACGGACGCTGAAAAAAACTCACAACTTTTCGGAAGCATGGAAAAGTCGAAATTGATACTGACTTACTAACAATGAGATACACATATTATAATCAACGGTGGAACCTGTAGAATTCCGATTTCCCAGAGCTTGTCCAGGAAGTCGACTAGGCCAGAATCTGCCACAATGGCAAATTGACACAAGTCACTCGATCTTTCCCACCACCAACTGCACCGTAATTATTGAACTCAAAAGCTCTGTTGTGTGCACTCCCTCAGACTCAACGTTGACTACATTAAAAACCACCATTTGCATGTGAATCAACACTGATTTGAAGTCCGTCGCAAGAATTATTGAACTACTGAACGATCTTCCGGTGGTAGAGCTCACATTATCGTTGCAACCGCCATCTCAGACCAAACCAAACCATTATACTCAGATTCCCACAACACAACTTCTTTGACAGCAACATAGCTTGGAATCAAGCTCCTCCGCTCCCCCATGAGCACTAACACCCCCCATGTATGTGTTAGGCGTAAAGCCAGAGAAAATGCAATACCCAGGGAATTGAAAAAAAGCGGAAGCCAGGGAAAAGACTATGCCCTGGCTTTTGTTATTTGGTCAAAAAGGTGAGAAGCAATTCCTAGGCGACCCTTTTATCTTAACATACTGAGAATAGCCCCAGATTGGGTGAATTTATCTCATTTTAAGGCGTACAATATTTCAGTACCAATTCCAGAAGAGACTAATATTTGGACTCAAGAAGCTGCTTAGATGCTTGTTTTAATGTGTCACAGCATCATCACGAATGAAGTCACTATATACATTTATTTATTAGGTCACTAAAATTTCCAGAGAATAGTAATGGCGTTAATGGTATCTTCAATTACAATTCTCTGAGAATTGTAATTGATAGTCGTGATGAAGGTTGCGATTCCATTTCCTATCGGATAACAATGAATGAACACCAATCTGAAATCAGAATATATTAGAATGTTTAAGTATCTTTTCCCCACCACAGGAAAATGATACAGATCCATTTCATTTCAGCAGATTCTCCCAAAATTTGTCTATTCCTAAGGAATTGCATTTTGACCAAATAGCAAAAGCCAGGGAATAGTCTTTTCCCAAGCTTTTGTCTTTTTGATTTTTACAATTCCCTAGGAATTGCATTTTCCCTGGCTTTTCGCCTAACATATGGAAATACGACCAATTTCATCTCATCTCACAAACAGAGCAGGTTCACTATGTTGGATTCCTCACCACTGTGCACCTCTGGTAAGAGACAGATAGCAGGAGCCTCCCAGGAAATTTCTCCTCCACTTGAACTCCAAGATATCAATCAACAGCGAAACACAGACAAACACGCAGACAATGGCATGGGTTGATGGATCTAGTGCCAGCCAGTTTAGAAGAAAAGTCTCCCCCCTTCAATTAAGAAACATCGCAGCTGCTCCACATAAACACCTAGTTCGTTCCATGGGGCTGTTAGAGATTGGATAGACCTCAAAATATTTGCTGAGATTGTATAGGATCCTGATCCTCCCCGATTCTATGAATTCCCTCCTTACAACTTCGACAAGGAAGAAAAATTCACCTCTGTGTACATCCGGAGTGACTGAATTGTCTTTAACCTAAAATTGCTTTTGGATAAAACTTCCTACTTCAATGCAATCAACAAGATAGGTCTCAAGCCAATCCCAAATGGGGGTCATTCAGGATTCGGGCATTCAAGCCTAGGGATGCTGAGGCTGAGGTTGATAACTCAAGATGCAAGAAAGTTCTCTCATTTCATCTTGAGGAATATGAGCTAGCCTTGGATGATCTAATGTTCAACACTGGCAATATCTAGACCTATGCCCTCCTGTACTATGTGGGGCAAAAAATGATAGTCTCACAAGTCAACGTCAAAGAGTAGGAATTCTGTTCGCCCAACTCACAAAGTCCCCTTCCAACTGTCTTGTGACCCACTCGACCTCAATGATTCATATCTCTACAGCCTCTGAGGTTGTCCACTCCTTCAAACTTTCACTAACACCCTTGCAGAAGGAGAAAGGCTGGATCCTGGTTGGGCACTAGGTTGCAAATTACCCAGTAATTCCCCATAATTTAGGATTGAAGGGTAATGGTGCCTTTGTTTGGAGGGAAAGTGTTTCCTGTCATGGCAATATTACTGTCTAACTAAAAATATAAAGTTGGGATTAGGGAAATCAATGAGATTCCTACTGATAAATAACTGGCAAATATACTGGAATTACTGGGGAATTACCTGAGAAGCAGCTAGATATTTTGAGGCTTATGGCAACTCTCACAGCAACCAATTGGAGAATGGAGAAGAGGAGGCAAGGAGGTGATCTTAGATATTGAGTCAAACCAGGATGTCTATGGTGGTTTGGCCAAAGCCTTAGAAGGAGACACAATAAACATGCACTGCCTCTTTGAGTTGGCACTTGTAGAGCAGATTCCTAACTCCCACATCCAGGGGCATGGCCAAAATCACCACAATGTTTGGAACCCCCAGATTAATGGAAGGCGATGCTATGTGTTGCCTGCACTGGTACAGGATAGGTGACCACCAAGTATTTGTGCTCAAAATCTCTGCATCATCTTTCTTTGGTGGTGAGTATCCTGTAATTGAAGCATCTACCTCTAGGCAACTCAACCGCAAGATCACTTGCATTCAACAAAATTACTGTCACCGGCTTCATGAACTGGTTGACCAACATAACATGTCCAAGAAACTGGAAGGCATTGCATTGCTATGATACTGCACAAGAGTTCAGTGACTTTATGATTTCTGCCAAGAGGGTATGCAAAAAGTTCACAAGATGCTGTCTTGAGTTAGGAGCATATCCTGACAGTTGGTCAATGGTTTCTCAGAAATTCAATTCTCCACTGGCTGTTACGGTGGCATCATGAGAAGGTTCTGGACACTAGAAATTTATTCTGAGTGGCACCTTGACGTTGAACCCCTCTCCCTTAGTAAAGTGGAAGTCAAATCTTGCCTCCTTGCTTGCATGGAAGAGCAGTTCCTACTCAAAGGTCAGGCGCAGATACTACATAGTAAGCACCTCAGGTGGTGGTTGGACTTTTGTCGTAAAAAGGGGGATGAGGAGGCTGCTGTGGAAATTGAACAAATCATGAAGAACAAGGAACAAAGAACAAAGAACCCAAGAGACAGCATTGACATATAAATCAAGTACAGTAGTTAAAGACCCCAAAGGACAATTGATACAAGAGGTTAAAGTTCACATGCATGGAAAGGAAATAACACGTACAGACCAAAGCAAAATGAAAAATCCCCAAAGAGTTCACCTGGGTAGCCAGTTTTCGTTGAGAACTTAAGCACCTATCAACACTGGGCATCTTGCTTAGGACATTGGAACCTTCAGTGACACAGAAGCTGCACAACAAATACTAGATGGAGTCTACACATTCCCAGATTGCTGCAATCAGGCGACATTTGACCTTCTTAAGGAAGCCATGCATCTTAAGTTGCAATTGGATGAGATAAGAGCTTCTAACAATGACACCTAGGTTGTAAAATCCCTGGGGCATTGCAGCAGAATTCTGCGTTACTCCTGCTAGTTATAGCAATGGCTGACCACTCAGCCATCACCTCGAGGTGATGGCTGAGTGGTCAGCCTTTGAATATTTGGTAATTTCGACAGTAACGTGATTACTATGGTGCCGAGATTACTGTGAAAGAATTGCTCAAGTACTTTGTTCAATACTAAATGAATGATACACAATGACATCACAAATAACACTCATTTTGGCAAATTTTTCAGTAGTATTTGCGGAACCTACAGTAATTACTGCAGGAATTCTGGTTTTATTTGTTACTGTGTTTTTGAGACAGTAACCAAAATCAGAATTTACAACCTAGAATCATACCACCATCAACATTTCTACACTTCTGGTCCACCTTGTGGGAACACACATCATCTTTGAATTTGTGCATATCATTTTGGGTACTAGGAGGCCTCCTGTGATGACCCCACTTTGGTCTTTCTCTACATACAGAATATGAACCTCGCGGTCTGGATAGGTAAACCCCTACACTGGTGGAAGCAAGGTGTCATAGTTCTGCTTGAAAAGGTTTCTGGCAACATATTGATTGAGAAGCTGTGCACTATCCAATTCTTACAGGCAGACTTCAATTGGTGGATGAAGGTAATACTTGCTTGTCACATGATGTAGCGTATGTGCTCACATGGAATCGTGTCTGTAGAATATGGAACGACCTCCAACAAGACTACTACTGACTACTCCATGTTGAAACAACTGTTCTTTGACCAATCAATCATCCTACATGTCACCAGCGCAATCTCCAGCAACGACGCAGTAAACTGCTATGATGCAGTAAATGATGCCAATGGTAGCTTTGTTCTTCAGGCAATGAGAGTCCCTGTCAGTATATTCAAATAGTTTTATTTGTTTCATTGTTCATTGTTGACTGGTGTTTAAATTATGTGCTGTATACGTTGTATCAAACAGGAGACAGTGGATAGAAGCACAGGCTGCCATCAACATCGATAAAGTAAATTTGATGGCTAGAAATCAATAGAGCGGAATGTTGAATGTGTAATTGTTTATGGTGTTTGCTTGTTCTCTGTAGGTGTTTACTTCTACAGCATCTTTCCTATATACACTCAGTGGAATCTTCAGCATTGCTTGTGATTATGATTCAACTGTAAACAAGCCAGGATCATACACAAAAATGGATGATCAAAAAGCACATATTGCAGAAGTCTGATTCACAATATTTCTTCAGATTCAATGTGTTGGGGACATTAAAATTAATTTGAACACTGTCGTCAATTTATGTTCAATGATTACTTTTGCTGTGATATTATGGTTATGATTGTGTTCTTTGCTTTGATTATTAGGTCTTGTTCCTGCAACAGGTTTGTCAATTTGAAAGATTATCAAATTCTCCCTTCTCTCCCATCTCTCTACCTATACCATTCACTGTGCACATGTTGCTCTATAATTAGCCATGCCCTCACTGCCTTATGCTTGTTGTATGACACCTTTGTAGTTGATTGCAGGGGATCAAAAGTGATTGTGTTTGATAAGTTTTGACTATGTGAAAGCAAAACTTGAGTGGTTTCTGTTGCACTGTCCTTGCTTCTCTTACACATATACTTTCTATGATATTATTGCAATCATTGCTCATCTTCTCAGCCCACTATTGTACACAATCACTTGAAGGATTTACAATCTTTTTCTGTTGACATGTCAGAGAAATTTTGCCTAGAATTTTTACTAGTAAAGTCCTCGCCAACTTATCAACTCACAGAGCTTAGTATTTGCTGCATGGTGACATACCTATCATACTTGATACCCTAGCTACTGTATCCTACTAATCTTGTACACTACACCAAATACCCCATACCATAAACACTATACTACTTAGACCCATACAATACAACAGAACACCACAAGGTGAAGCCTATTGTACCTGTATGCATGTGGCCAGTCACACTTACGTAGTGCTGGAAAAATCTTGTATCACATATATAGTACCTTATCTTAAATGATATGTATTACCTCTACTATTACCTAGAGATGCATTGATATATGCTGTTGCAATGGGGGTTTACCTGCTATTTGTCCGGCATACTTTTTAGCACATTTGCTGAAAAAAATGTGCACTCAATTAAAACAGAGTTGTAGCATTTGCAATTGTGGTTGTAGAAAACAGATTTACGGCCACTCTAGTGGCTTAGTTGGTTATGGTGGGTCTTGTGTGTGTCGGTAGTATCAAAGTAGCTACTGTAAAACCCTGGATAAAGTTTATAAGTTCCACTGAACTAAATCCCGGTGCATTACTTGTGAGTTTCTCTTGCTCAACCCTTGCTACATTTATTGGGAACCACATAGATGGTATCCCCTTGTTACGAGTAACAATGCACCCAGTGCCCATATTTATGGTTCCCAGTAACTCCCACTGATTGGCCAGTTTTGACTAAAAGTCGTCAAACTCACACCAATCAGTCCTCACAATCAACCAAAATATCATTGTTTCCCACAACAGCATGATGAATCAAATCATTTGCATTGGTTTCTTGTCCTGATACTAATATAATGACTGTTATGACCAATCTGGGTAAGTGCTGAATTCTGAGCCATATGTTGTACCTTTCAGATTAGTATGAAAGGCAGTCTCATTCCCTGATAATCCGTGTTGATAGCATCCCTTTGATCTTTGTCCACAGCCATATCCTTTTTCATGGCAATGAAGTGTCTCGCTCTGGTATCTTCTCAGGAAAGTTCTTATATGTTGTGTGTGAGCCCTGCTCAAGACTGGGAGCAAGCGACAAGCCTCATATCTCACCACGTGGGTGCTAACCTGAATTCTTTGCTCACTTGTGTGAAAAATGAAGTGTGTCAGTTGTCGCAATGAGTACGAGGATATTATGGTGACCCAAATGTAGCTTTTGAGCTGTGCCTGTTCCACTGTTTTTGTAATGGACAACCCTATCACTCTTCTCCGAGTCTCTGGGCTTTGTATGGCGTTTGTTAAGGGAGGGTCAATGGTTCAGTATGTGAACCACTGCACATGCTTTGTGAGCTGAAACTCCATAAGCAACCAGAGTACAAACTAATTGGACAAGATCTCATTTTTCCTTGATTGAGTACAAACACTTTAACCTACTGAAGACAGGTACTTGATTGAAAATGAGTTCTTCTGCTCGAATCTCGAATGACTTGACCATGGTTCTAGGTTCTTAATTAAGATGGGACTACTTCTTGATTGTTATAGGTTTTCCTTTCAGCACATTTGATAACAAGTTCCGGATGAATAAAACTTAAATCACTGTTTTGAACAGAATGAGATAGTGTAAATAAGTTCAATGAGTATATGACAACCCTCAAATATGAGGTGTTACAATTACACTTCAAACATGCTGGAGCTTCCAAATCAAAGCAGGCTAGATGAAATACCCATCATTCATTCCCAGTTTAAGACCCTTTTGTCTGGAACATACCTAATCTCTGCAACAATCCTTGTCATTGCAGAGGCAAGAGGGTGATGGATGTTGCTGGAGAGGAGGAGGCGGTATATGGAGATGGTGTCACATGGAGGAAACATCATAAAGGTGGGTGGTGAATGAAGAAAGTCATATTTCAAAGGTTTTGGGCCCCCTAGACCCTACGATCCCCCAGTAAGCACAAGAGCAGGAAAATGCTACATACTGTACACTGAGGTAAATATGGCAAAATTGACAAGATACCAATAATTTTTCACTGTGCTAAAATGTTAACTTGCATTGGATTATAAGTACTACCAAAATGTATCTTTTGTACATTTGTTGCACTTTTAGTCTGTGTTCTGCCATATTTTTCTAGGATTGTATGTATGTATTTATGTACAACCAGATACATCATCTGTTGGTACAATCTCCGTAAATTGAAGGGGAACAGATGTAAGGAAACAGTATTTCGATAAACTTTTGGTATAAATGTCACGTAGAAATCTGTTAAGTAGCCAACAAAACCAGTTTTCCCCTTCAGAGACTGTATTCAAGTATATTTAAAACTGCAAAACCTAATTTGTGTGGATCTGATTTTTCAGGAATATTTTGTTGAATAGCTTATTTTTTGTGAGTTTCAGGGACAAGCAACACTGAAGATACGGATGAGATATTGGAGCATACCGAAAACACATTTTGCAGATCGCATTTGCACATATCGCATTTACACAAAAATGTGTATGCAATGATCAATCTTGCCTAAAAAATAAATCGCAAATCATATTTCTTGCAGATCACATTTTGAATCCCTGTCACGAGTCCCATTTTCTTATTTTTTTATTACCTCAGGCGGATCCTTATTTACAATAAATTTTAAAATAAATTTATTTTTGCTCCTAGAGGAATATATTTATTTTACGATTTGGATCCCTCCGTCCTTATTTACACAAGTGACACAACATTATTATTTTTCCAAAAAAATGATACTACTCTGCAATGAACAAAACACTTTTTCTAATGTATTCCGTATTATCACTATTAAAACTACTTATTAGCTAACAGAGAGCAACGATGGCAATTGACTAGAAAAAACCTTGCTCTCTCCACCTCTGCCCTTTGTTCTTTCGTACCCTGGTTTCGCGGTTTTGCCAAGCTATAATTGGTTTGTTGTTATGTAAAGTTGTTGATGCCATGTCCAACATGGCGCACCAACATCTTATACCATCAACAAACCCCTCTGATTGAGCCGACAAAAATGAGGACCTCACTCCCTCCACTTTTTCATTCTTCCATGCCCCAGCAATATTGGTTGGTTGTTGTGTTCTTTTGTCAACAGTGACGATGCCATGTCTGTTGACATATCCGACATGCAGCGTCACCATCGACCGCTAAGGCCAACCCTCTGATAGTACTGACCGAGCGGACATCTCGTTCGCTCCACCTTTTCTCTGTCTTCTTCCATGTTCCGGTTGTAGCTTTTCCCAAGTGGTTGGTTGTTGAGTAATGTTGTTGATGCGATGAGTGACAATTGATGATTACATGTCGGACACGGCGTCACTGGCCGAAACTGTCAACAGTTCACACCATCAACGGAAGCCCCTCATAGCCCCTCATCTAAGCAGCCCAACACAGAAAAGAACAACATTGAAGGCATTGATGATATGATGATCTAGTGCAATAAAGGGGGCGGTAAACATAATAAAAACACTTACATTTCTTGAATTGCCTTTTTCCCTCCTACTCCCCCCAAACTCTGTCACGTAACAAAATTTGCTCCGTGAAAGTGGTGTGATTCGTCGTAAAATACTGGGAATCTGACCAAACCAAGTGGCAGGATGGTTGAGGGTGATGTTGCGGTGAGGGCGATCATGGCTGACCTGGTGGTGTGATGGTATTTGCCCTGATTGAGGTGATGCCACGGCGGCGGCAGAAATCCTCATGGCAACGAACGCCAGATGTAATGTGTCAAGTACAAACTGGCACCACAGCTGACCACAGCATATCATGTAGTTTGTGCTGTGGCTGATCTGAAGGTCTGGCATCGCCAGATTTAGTTGAGAATTTATTTTCAACTAAATTTAAGAGAAATTTTGTTGAAAATAGTGGCGGGAATGATTTCAACAAAATTTTCAGACTGATGAAATTTTGTTGAGAGTGGATTTAGTTTAAATAAGGACGGTAGATTAACGAAATGTCCGAGAAAAAATAAATTTAGTTGAAAATTTATTGTAAATAAGGATCAGCCTCAGTACCCCTATGTACTGATCCATAATAGAGATACCGTACAAGTAGAGTAGAGAAGGGTCAATCATAGGTAGGATTTTTTTGTGTAAATGTGATTTGCGATTTGTGTCAATGGTCGACGAGGGCCTCTTGTCGACCAAGATTTGTGTAATTTACACATAATTTGTGTAAATTTACACAAAAATTTCCTGCCAAAACACAAAATAATGTGTAGATGTGTAAATGCGATTTGCAAAATGTGTCTTCGGTATGCTCCATTGTTTTCACCAAAATTAGTTATATGAAGACATGTGTTGTTTTGGCAGGAAATTTGGCACAGTCAAATTTATGCAGAAATGTTGTTTTGGCAGGAAATGGATTAACGACTTCTGCCATTTTGTGCATGCCACATAAAAAATCTGAAATTTTCATATAAATATTCCTATAGTATCTGATGTGCTCGTGTAAGCTTGTGCGAGCTTGTGCACCAACCTTAAATATTCTAGGTGGTCATCCTGGCTTGTCCTGGTGATGCTTCAATCACCATTGGTAATCTGAGATATGAATACTTTCCCCATGGGAAAATGATGGTGCAAATTTTGGATGCATCAGGATCCAATCTTATGGTATAATAACCCATATTTAAGTCAATGGCTGTGGCAAAAGTAAATCCCTCTAACTCTTGAAAAACTGCACTGATTTTTGGCAATGGAAACGGTTTCCTGACCAGAGGTTTATTTACCCCCCAAAAATTTGATATAAAACGTACAGTTTTATCTTTCTTTGATATTATGAATGTGGGTGACACCCATTCTGATCCAGGGTATTTTATATTTATAGTCAAATATGGTCAGTTTCCTGAAAATGGTCAGAGACAAATAGCTTATATAAATAATTTTCACCGAAGTTAGTGGCAACAAATATAAGAAAGCTACTATTTTGAAACCCCCAGCTCACAGAACCTATTAAATTCTTTGATTATGGTCACTTTGTGTAATCTTGGGACTGGGAATGATCGGCCATGATATGGCTTAGCGCCTTCCTTTAATTCTGGGGAGACGGGATCCATATTCAAATCACCTAGTGTTCCATCAAAGAGTTCCTCATAATCCGCAAGCGACTCTAGTATTTTATTTTTATCTTGGAGACTGAGGTGAGTACAGTTGGCGCTAACAACTGATTGGAGGTCTGCCTTTTCATATTTTGCATCTAGAATATGAACCACTCTTTGTGTCGCTTCTTGTGTACTACTGGGTTCACGTGCCATACTGTTGTTCACAGCCCAGGCTTTTTCCATTTTTGACTTAGTCAGACTATTGTTGTCTCTCATTGGCAAAATGATGTCATCAATTGTTATTTCTTTAATTTGAAAATCTGGAACAATTCCTAATCTTTCATGGTATTACACCCGAGAATGAGGTCATACATTGGCTTAGTCATCTTCTTCTTATTATACTCAACAATGGCTAGTGTTACCAGATACTCCTTGCTGTTTGAGTAATCAAAAAACTTAATGTTGACTTCACTCCTTCCTTTGGTGAGGAAGTTCCCATTCGACGTGTGCCAAGAAATTGGCACCTGCCTAGTCAAGTAGAGGAAATGCATGGATGTTCCCTTTTCACTGAACATTCGATCAGATCCACTATGTAGAAGGATCTTAAGGACTTTGTTACTTGGGCAACTTCTCCCAGAGTGTTCGTGTCTCTGTTGAGATTGATTTTCAGTTGCTAACTGGTACCTTGCTTTGGCAACTACGCAGTGACTCTTCCTTCTATTTGACTTGTGGAGGAAGCAGTCGCACTATTGAGAAAGGCATCCAACATTTGGAGTCTGACAGCTCGGCAATTATCTCATTCTGTTTATCACTTCCAATTTTTGTTGCAAGATTTGTTTGATCTTGCTTTAGCATGGTATCATAAACCATTCCATTATTTAAAATTGAATGTTCAGATGTTTTATTAAGACTTTTTAAGTCTTTTCTGCTTCGCGTACTTACATCATTATTTTAATTATTTTTTGAATTAGCACATTTTGTAGTTTTACACGGACTGAGGTGAGTATGACTTTTTTGTTTATTACTCTTAGGTTTCTTATAACAAATATTTGATTCCCCAGTACTACCGTACCCAAGTGCCCAACTCTTCATGATGAGCTGGAGTCATCGCTTTCACTTTCGTGATGGCGCATGCCTTTCTTCTGCGCACACTTGAGTTTCTCATTTGACTTCTCGAGCTTGTCGGTTTTTGCAGAAAGTTGCACTTAGGCACTATTGTTGCAATGACACGCCTCTGGACCAAGAGACAGTCCACGTGGCTTTCTTCTTGCAAAGTCTTTCTTCAGAGTACCGTCCTTCTCATACTTGCAGCACTCCTGTTTATTATGGGTTGTGCGTGCACCCCGATGTTTCTTGCACAAAATGCAGTGCTTTGCATTCATGGGACGTTTCTTTGGCATTCGTTCCTTGAACAAAACCATATTCCTCTTGGATTCTTCTACAGACTTTGCAGAAGTCTTGTGCCCTTCACTATCCTTATCTGTGGGTTAGGCCTTTTCAATATGTTCGAGGGCTTCTATGAGCTTCCAAACACTCTGCGGGACCGATGCCCCACTAAGTTTATATTGGTCTTGCCGATTTCTACGGACTATATGGAGAATATGACTCGCTAGGTTGGCATCATAAATGGCTTCACCGCAGTGGTGAGTTATGTAGCACGATGGAGTAGTACAAACAGGGCAATAGATCCAAGTAGCTATTCAGTTGCTGAATGCGGCTGATGAACTGGCAAATGGGAACCCTGTTGGGCTTCTTCAATCCATTACTGATGCAGAAGCATTGAGTCTCTGCAGCGTCATTACGGAATACTGTCAGCAGATGAAAGTTGATGCATTCCATGAATGACCCCATATTAGGATTGCTCCAGTGGAGCAATCCTAATATTCATATTTGCGGAATTCCTTTTTGCCTAAAACCCTATTTCCATAAAATAGGATAGAAATCTTTTCTGCACCTAATATTCCTAGTTGTGCAAATACCTCTAGAGACCCAGAGCTCTAGGTAGATTACTATATCGCGGAAGTTGTTTCCCAATATATAATCATAACGTCACGGGACATGCCATGTTTTACAAGCAGAAGATGTAAGTTCGTGATTGGAGAGCGGAGGTTTTGTGCACACGGGACGGTCTCTGGCCGGTACGGAGTGAGATTTTGCAAAATGTGGGAAAATTAATGGTGAAAATGGGACCGGAAGCGTGAAATTATAAATAGGAAAATAGGATAGAAATGTTCAGTCCTGTGGGAAGGGGTGGTCTTTGGCCAGTACGGAGTGAGATTTTGCAAAATGTGGGAAAATTAATGGTGAAAATGGGACCGGAAGCTTGAAATTATAAATAGGAAATAGGACAGAAATGTTCAGCCCCTTGGGAAGGGGTACCAACCCCTTCCCACGGGACTCAATGTAGAAATCGGTTTAGAAATACCTAGTATGAGTTTAGAAAATTGCTAAATGAGGGAAATCTGAAAAAAATGGAAATAGGAAATAGGTATTTAAGAATCTAGGAATATTAGGATTGCTCCCCGGGAGCAATCCTAATGGTTTATTGATTACAATGAACACATGAGGATGGAGGGGCAATGTAATCCCTTTCATCTTAAAACAAAACAATTGGATTTTGTGCCATCCTGGTATGTTTATACCCTTCTCTTGAGGGTGTTCTCTAAAGGGGTGTTCTCCTGTCGTTTAGATCCAAAGATATGGATCTTTGCCTTTGTCAGGATCCTCCCTCACTTGGGAGGTTAGGATGACCCCTTACTTGGGAGTTTTATATTTGGTACTTAAGGGTCCTTAATGAGGTAGGTACTTGGCCCATGTCAAGTGATTATATATAGTGTGAAATGCGAGATAATGGTGTGATGACGTGCACAGGCACAAGTTGTAGTTTGGTTGTGTGCTGTGTCCGTGCTAGATGATGGGTGTATGTTGCATTAATTTTTCTTCCGTGAAATGAATTAGGAAAGTATTTAGTGGCGTGCACAAAATGGCCGTACCATACGTACTCAGTCCATTGAGGCCCATCCTTACGGTGGTATGTACACGTACCCGAACTTACATTTTTTTATTAGATGTTTGTGTTCAAATCACCGTCCTTACTAGTACCTTTCGTCACACAAACTCTAAGGTCAAGTCGTGATATCAGGTTATGAGCACAAAATCAACCCGCAAACGAAATTCATTCTAGGGATGAAGTTCATTTTGGTGTACGTGTACGAGCTGTCGTAAGGACGGTGAAAAAGAGTTGGCGAACACAAAACACGAGATATAAAATATTTTATTAAGGCCTTTGCTTTTTTAGGGAAAACAATGTCACTATAAGTATCTAATTCCTACTTATAAGATATTCAAAACAAGACACGTAGCACAAACAACCCCCTGAAGAGGTATCTCAGCGAATCCTCATCATATCTTTGACTCCATTTCAATGGAAGTTCGTTTGTACCTGTACGTTTTGCCATAAGGCTGTGATTCCCCCCCCCCCCAATAGACAAACCGCAATATCCCCAAAACTTCCTGTTGTGCTATTCCTCCTAAAAACAATGATTTTGTTCATCGCAATAGAGCAACCGATAGAAAAAATTGTCAATTTTCTATTCGACTATTTGATTTAGCAAAGCCGAATCGTCGAATAGCAGGTGCTATTCGACCATTTTGAATAGACATAGTCCAATTGTCCAATAGCGTTTCCTGCCTTTTTTTGCACCACTCCACCCAGTATACTTACGTAAAATTTTTAGAAGTCATACTATCCCCTTTTTCACAAAAATTAGCTTTCATTAAAAATCCGTCATGTGGTTGAACTTGTGTTGGCAGGAAGATCATGATTGGTCTATTGGCCTGTTTGCTATTTGGGTCAAGTCCTGATTTTACAACAAAATCAAGATTTCTGTTCAATAGGGAAAAATTACATTTAATCGCCAGAATGGCTATTTGCTATCCGCTATTCGAGGAACAAAATCACAGCCTTAGGACGGTGAAAACAAAAACCGACACGAACACCAGACTATGCAAAACTGGACGAAGTTCGTGTATGTGTACGTGCCACCGTAAGGATGGGCCTAATCTGCCTAGTTTAATTTTTGAAAGACAGGTTCAACGTACTTTACTACCGTATTTTGTGGATGACAAGGTCTGTGCATCAGAAGGTCAAGACTCCGACCAAATATACATCAAAACTCACCACAAATGAAATGCACTAACACTGACATGAAAATACTGATTCCTCTACAGTACAAGTCAGAATTGAGTTTGAACTCTTGACTGGACTTTGAACCATTAAGGCGGACATGTACTATTCCTACGTGAAATTGTACATGTTTCGACACAAAAATCTTGGATGCAAAGTGTCAGATAGTCTGTCTGTGGTTTACGTTAAGTCACAAAAAAAATATCACGCACTCATGCGCACGATGTGCCATCATCCTAGCATGATCCCACAAATTTCATGATGTTCGGTATCTGACATGGACATCAGCATAGAAAACACACCAATTTCTACGTGTTGGACTTTGAACCACTATTTCAATTTAGACCACTAACCGTAGCTATTTTTAGGTGGTGATCGCGACGAGCTGAGGTCGTGTAGAGCTGGACTTAAGCTCTCAAGATAGTCCCAAAGGGTTGGATATTGAGGTCACACGAGTGGCCAAAGATATCTGACAAATAAGAGTTCAAACTCAATTCTGACCCGTGAAATTCCCGGTACAAATAATGAGTACTTTGGTAAATAAGGCACTGTATTAGCACTCGCCATTCTGAAACCTCACAGTTCCCATTTTTCTCGCTTTTTGAAAAAGGGAGCATTTTTTGTATTAGCGCTCCAGTGCGTCACGATGCCACTGCTCCCATATTTTTTAAGGGGCATCGCACGGCGAGCATTTTACTTCCTCCGAACGGCAAAATATGTGATGACGTGACGTACGAGTGGCGATGGGTGGGAGACGATGCGACGGACGAGTGGTGATGGGTGAAAAATAACCTCCCCAAATTCCGGGTGATGGACAGACGAGTGGTGATGGCTAAAAATAAGCTCCATAAATTCGGCGTGACGGCTCCGTCCAGCTCACCAAAATCGGGGAGCCACGGAGATGCCTCCCTGATTTTTCGAAACACGTCAGATCAGGGGAATGTGCGAAAACTCAAAATCTGTGAGGTTATTTTACGGGAAGCATCATAAATGATCTTCGTCAGGAAAAAAAAAACGTGCAACAATAAAAAAATGTGCACAGAATCGAGTGGTAATACAGACCCTTAATGGATACCAATAATTTTTTACATGTACCAGGCACTAACTTTCAGTTCATAGAGATATGTATCTTTTAACATTTTTTGGACTTGTCATCCAAGAAATACGGTAGTTGAGCACGTCGCCTCACAAGAATGCAATCGAAGATCGAAGATATTCTAAGATTGTCTAAGACACACCAAAAATGACTATTTACACCAGGCCACACTCATCCCTTCAAGCTTCCTGCAAATGTACCATATGCATATTATGCACATTAGAGCAATAGAGCATCCTTACACTGACTGAACGCGTCGTGAATGCATGCTGTGTGATCGCTGTGACTGAACACTTCTGTGACTGTTGCGAATTAACCTTAAAAATGATGACGTATTTGTGAATTTCTGTGAGTCTCGAACCAAGTGGCACAAAGAGATACCACATTTGCCTTCCCTATGGTATCGTATGGTATGGTACGAAAGACCGTATGCCATATAAAATATCTCAAACCATATGGTACACAACTCTCCATCGCAATCGGGAACAGAAAAAAGCATGTCAAAAGAACCATGTGTAGTTTTTGAGGACAGTTGTCTTTTTCTTGCACTAAAAAAGTATTTTAATCCTAATAACTAATAAGTATACCTTACTTTTAATCCCAACATGCCTAAATTACCACACACATGCATGACAACAGGAAATCTTCCCAGATTATTGTCAGTTAGGAGAACTAGCCACAATCGTCGGCACAATGATGGCTCTGCAACATCAAATGGCAAACCGTGGATACCATGTCATGACTTCTCTTTTTCCATTATCCATCACCCTTGAGATGTGCTCACACGTTGCTAGTCACCCAAAAATGTTTCATGCAGTTTGCAACCAGGAAATTACTATTGCAGGTCTGGCAGGAGTTCCATTAGCAAACAGCATGTACCACTTTAGTCAATTCAAAGTCATGCTGTTATGCATTTCATCCAGAAGAGTTGTTTTTATATTTCATGACGACGAGGAAAAAGATCGGCCTCAAAATGACATGTGCAATTTACTTTTGGAGGAAGTCTAAAGAGATGGTCACCTGCATGGTGTTGGATGTTATTTTACCTCGATAAGCAATATAGAAACATTATTGGTCACCAAGGTCTACTGCGATTTTTAGATTATTTCCCAATATTCTTCCAAGCTTACAAGACAGAGTAAATCAAGATAAAATAAGGCACAATGTTGATGGAAGAATAGTTGAAGTCAAGGTCTAAACTTTCTGCCGTTTGAAACATTTGGTTTCATTGATTGCTTGATTGTCAGAATTTATATCAAGTCACGGGAGACAGAGTGTACCAGACAGGCTTTTTTGATTGTGTGTGATCTTATTTTTGACCATCATTGACACAAGAGCAAGAGTATTGTAAATCAAATCTGAAGCCTTTCGTCAGTCTATTGAGTGAAGTCATAGGAGACTGAGTGTACCTGACAGGCTTTCTTGATTGTGTGGAATCTTACTTTTGGCTACCATTGACAAAAGGACAAGAGTATTGTAACTCAAAATTGAGAGCCTCTCATCAATCTAATGAGTGGAGTTACACTGACATCAGTAAACTGTTTGAAATCTGTGACGATTTAAACAGTTTCATGCTTGCAAAGCGAAATCCCTATGCCATTGAGCAAGTACGTGTTTGTCATTTACTTGTTAACATTTACAAATGTTTATTCGGCAGTAAAGAGCTACATGCCACAGCATGTTCTGTTGCATGCAATCAACACTTGAACAATACCCTCATGTGTAAAACTAAAAAGATTTACTCCACAAGATTACAAATTTATAACATATTGTTTCATTGACAAATTCTGATACAAATTAAACTATATGTACTGTTCACTTTTGAAGGTACAAAGTACATCCGGAGGTACATTGTGACATAAGACAGATGCTGTTAAGAATTGAATATTTGTCTGCACCAGATAACTCACCTTTTTGGCAACCCCAATCGCAATGCCTCCAAATGCTGTTTAAAATACTTAATTTCTCATTGAACTTATCAAATTGGACTGTTATCATTTTCTATGTAAATTTCCATCAAGTCCGAAAGATCCATGTATCGTGCAAAAATTTTGTACTTGTTCCTATGTTTTTCCAATCAAAAATGCATGAACGCAAGATCGTGATCGTGCATGCATTTTTGGACAAAAAATACGATCTCCGAGAGATTGACACGTCATAAAAAACTATCACAAGTGTACTGTGACGTCAACTCGTTCTACACAGCTCGTTCAACCAGCGTGCACGGACTGTAAGGACGCTCTAATCTCGCCAGCATGCATTTAACAAATTCACATGATTGTACCACAGTAAAAATTAAAGAACGACTTAGTCGTACAACCTATCGTGTCGTCAGGTTGGTTGTGTGTACAATACAATACCATGTCAGAGCGATGCTATCGTACGTCTCTATGTATTCTTTTTTATTCTTTTTTTGTCAATTCTCTCTCATGGATGACACTGACACGAATGCGGATCAAGATGAGAAGCCAAAGTATTATTGCGAGGTCGATCGCTCATACATCGCACACTAATATATTTGCAATAAACTCACAACCGAAATAAGTTAGTATCAAAGAAGCGAGACCAACAGCGAAAACCACAATGAATGTGATCAACCGAGCAATTACGTCTGGAAAGAAGAATGAAAGAGAGAAACTATGGACGGAGGATAACGTACTATTGGGGAAGCTTCTCTTGGCTGTCGCGGACATGCAGTCCTTCGTATGTGCCAACTGGACATCCGCACAGGCGAGGCACCAATCTCTACCAGCGTCAGGAATGCACTTCTGCAGGGCGCAAATTCGCCACAGCTCTATGCTCGCCGTACATTCTCGTCCTGTCCCAAACGAAAGCAGTGATATTGATGTGGATATCTTCATGCGACGTAAGAAGTTGTCAGAAGCATGGGAGCTGATGAAATCAGTTGATGGTGATCTTTGGACAGATGTGTGTCACTTGTATTCAAAGGTCATGGCTGTCGATCAGAACCCTTCAATGTTTACGGAAGACCAATCCATTCTTGAAGAAGTTGCCGAAGCGAAGGTTCTAATGAGGAATGCCGAAACTCTTGCTGCTGTCGAGACCATTGAATCCTTTCGTCAAGAAGAGTGGAGCAACGTGAATGCATCCACCGCAATTCGACACGGCAGCGAACTTACGGTCCACAACCAACATCATGATGAAAGCACGATCGAAAATAAAGTTCGGCATGCAGAGCACGCAAATGCCTGGCAGAAGATGCATTCTTGCGACAAGGCAGAATGGGCGGCTGCATGCCTTTACCACGAAGAGGTAGTCAAGGCGATGGCAGCCAAGGAAGAAAGACTAGATGCAGCAGTCTGGGTCATTCAGGACTTCAATGCAAAAAATTGGACAAGTGCTCATCTCATAGCCGAAGAGGACCCTTGTTGGAAAGCTTGCCAGATTCGTCATGGCTCAACTTTGGCTGTGCACGAAAATGCTTTTCCGGGTAATGACGACCCTGTCTACCATGCTCATCGCGAGAGAATGATTGATGCATGGAAAGTAATGAAAGCAGTTGGATCTAGCGCATGGACTAAAGCCTGCAGGTCCCATGAGGATCTTCTGGTGTCAGCCACAAGAGCCAAAACTTACAAAGTTGGCGACCCCACTATTCGAATGGGCGTAGTTCGTAATCACCCCCCATTGAAGAATAGTGTAAATGGGAAGGCTGCTTGAAAGACTGTATTGTAAAATGGAACGCCTGACTTGAAACTTTTGTTTTCTTCTTGACATTAGAGTAGCTATGATATTGTAACTAAAGACGAATCAAGAATCGTGTAAAACATCACAGAAATGTGAGTTGAAACATCTCAAATTTTCTTTTTACATAAAATCTATTCCTTTCATTTCTCGTCAATCTTCGTGTTCCCTTTTGACTCTGTAATTTCTTCGTCTTGAAACTCTTTGGCCAGCCTTCGTGAATTCGACACGATTTGCTCGATCATTCCAACCAAATGTCTCTTGTTCTCAATACGGCTCGCAAACTTCTCAGAGCTTAATTGCAATTCATCCCTAGCTTCATTATATCTCGATCCCACGATTTGAAGTAAAATATCCCTCTCTAAGGGACAACCAAAGGGGATGGCGGACAGAGGAACTGTAACAATAACTCGATGCTCTCCCGGAGAAACATACGGCGGGAGAGCGAATCGTCCATACGACGTTGTGCGGAATCTGAGAGCTATCTCGGGAATACCACAGTCAAGATATTGCTCTTTCATTTCAAGTACCTGCCGTTCCATCTCCTCTGTTGTGCCAAGGGAAGTGCGGCCAGCTTCAATGCTAGCAAAAAAGTCGGAGTACGGTGAGATGTAGTCCTTCCCGTCTTGTCGTTCAAAAGGCATCGAAACCTTGTTACGCAGGGCGCTGTATGTTGTTGATGCTGGGATCTTCTTGGCGGTGATAGACTTGTTGTTTGATTTAGGCACGTGATAATTTCGGGCGGACAAAATTGGCCGAGGATCTGATCGTAACGCCTTGGTGCATTCCATGGACATGTGAAGTGATCTTGATGATACATCCAGGGCAGAGCAAATCGATGGAACGAGGCGGCCGCGGCTAAGAGTTGCTCGAACGGGCGCCATCGTGGTGACGGTGGGGGTGATTGATTACAGTCGATTGCGATGCAGGCGCCGAGCAGGTGTCGAGTGCAGCGGAAGATGATTTTGTGTTCCCGTTTCCTCACTGTTTATGGGGTACGCATCGATCGGTATCTCGGGTGACGGCCAAACCAACGGAAGGGGTCTCGAAGTTGCACTTTCAACTCTTCTATCGTTCTACATCTCACGAACACCCTACATACGACTCACCTACTACGTGCTGTAATTCCTTATCTAACAAATAGGTAGATAGGGAAGTACAAGCTGCAGTGTTTTTTCCCTCCAGGATTTCAGTCAAAATCTCGGTTGAAAGCTGGGAATGATTTTTTACAGACTTAGAGAGTCCTGCTTCATGCCTGTAAATACTTCAACCCACCAAAACGACATCCTCCTGACACAATGGTGTTCCCCAACACAACGGTTGCTTCCTTCTCCACATCATCTGTGACAAGCATTGCAATGTTCCCAACAAATACAAGTATAGTGATCGCTAAACTCACAATCGAAAAGTAATCATTGGTCTTGAATGTGTCTTTGATTTATGTCTTTGTTTCATCTTCGTTGTGCAAGTCACAAACAAACACAGCCATCAACCAAGAAGTAAAATTTATCTCCAATCAAGCAGCTAGAAATTAGAGACGGTGGTGGACCCAGGAGATTCGAAGTTAGCAACAACATTATTGAGTTGGTAATTGGGTGAGACAGGGGATAGGTACACCACAAGGATTTACAAAATAATCTTGGAGATGAAATGTGTCTTCATATGAATCAACGTACCTTTATGTTTTAATTATATAACTCTCTCAAACACATAATACTATAATCAATAAAAGTAATGCAACACATCAACTGCAGATGACATTCACTATAGCAGCTAATCCTGGGTACATTGTAAAGGTTTTCCAGCAGCCCCGGGACTAGTTTTCTAAACTGTTGTCCACAGCTAATCCCTATGCCCAGAACTAGCTGTCCTTTTGCTGGGACAAACCTCCATCTTGTCCTGGGACTAAGTGGAGCAGACTGGAAAGATAAATTGTAAATTGAGTATCCAAAAATACTGCATCTGCATTAATTTGTGTAGATTGGTCATGCAACTAACCAAAAACATAAATTGCAAATCACAGTATCTCAATACACATTTTATATTGTGCCACTGGGATCTATTTTTGTTTCTACAGCATTTTCTCCCACCCCACATCACATAGCTGAATATCACTTAATGACAGGGGTGGTTTTAGTTTGAAATGGGATTTGTGTAAAGGCGATTTGCAATTAATAACTGGTCAACAAGGCCCTCTCATTGACCAAGATTTGTGTAATTTACACATAATTTGTGAAAATATACATACTGGAGCATACCAAAAAACACATATTGCAAATCATA
Organism: Cyclotella cryptica; assembly: GCA_013187285.1. Taxonomy (NCBI): domain Eukaryota; phylum Bacillariophyta; class Thalassiosirophyceae; order Thalassiosirales; family Thalassiosiraceae; genus Cyclotella; species Cyclotella cryptica. The sequence goes on from JABMIG010000175.1 coordinate 63,121, forward strand.
CCCCCCCTGATAGCAAACTGTATCCTAGTATCCCAGGACTAGGGAGTTATGATCTTCAGAGTCCCAGGACTTGGGGGTGTCCCAGGATTAGCTGCAACAGCTCCCTTCCAAAACATAACACAATTATATTGAATGATAGCTCACTTCATCCAGTGTCTGCTTCATCTCCTTCCTTGTCACTTCCTGGCTGATCAAGTAAGGGGAGCAAATCAAAAACAACTTTCTTAAATCACATTCACACCTATCACATTTACGTAAATGTGTGTATGGAACTATAAAACTTACCAAAACAAAATTCACAAATCATATTTCTTGCCGATCACATTTCAATTCCTGGTCCAGGGTCCCATTTTCCTAAGTTTATTATTATTGCAGTACCCCTGCATGATGATACATAATGGACATAGCGTACAAGTAGAGGAGAGGGTGGAATGGTCATAGGTGATTTTTTTGTGTAAATGTGATTTGCAATTTGTGTCAATGGTCTATGAGGGCCACTCCTGGACCAAGATTTGTTTAATTTACACAATCTTTCTGTAAATTTACCCAAAGTTTTCCCACCAAAGCACAAAAATGTGTACATGTGTAAGCGCAATTTGCAAAATGTGTGTTTGGTATGCTCCTGTTAGATCTATGCTTCATCATTGCAGTATCCAGTGACTATTTTGTCTCCTTTCTTGTCTCATCCTGGTTGTTATCACCATTGTTTGCTGCTATCAGTGACCTAAGCCGGAAGTAATTGAAAAATAGTTGTAGATAAGGAAGTAAAAAAAGGATGTTCCAGTTGTTTGGAGTTTTAATTTATAAGCTAAAAAACTGATTGAAAATGAGGACTGCCTCATGGTAGTCCTCTCTAGTTTATCATGCATTTTGCATGTAATTCGAGGATGTTAGATTTTGATGCATCCTATTGGATTCATGCATGCCAAACTTGGTGTGCATGCACCTGGTTTGGGCTGTACATGCATTCTTGCATGCCAACCTGAATCCAGTGGATTCTGGATTAGGCTGTAGATGTAATCCTGCCAATGGGTCCCCCAGGACTCAGTGGTCTTTAGTAATAAGCCCTGCAGGACTCAATAGTCTTGTTAATGAGTCCTGCTTCTATTTGGTGGGATCCTGACATAGGCCAAGCACCTACCTCAATTAGTACCCTCATTGGTACCCTTATTAGTACCAATATGGACTAATTCGAAAAACTCCCAAGTAAGGGATCATCCTGACCTCCCAAGTGGTGAGAGGTCCTGACAATGATAAAGATCCATATCTTTGGATCTAAATGACAAGAGAACACTCTGTCAGAACACCCTCATGAGAAGGGTATAAACATACCAGAGGTGTGTAGAAATCTACACAGAATCACATTATTTCGTTGGGATTGCATTGACATCCCATCCTCATTTGTTCATTGTAATCACTAAATAATAAGCTCACAATTTACTTTCATCAACAAAGCTATATCACCTTTATCTACATAATAGGTATTTAGTATTTTTTATCTCCAAACGGCTTAGGTCACTATCTATAGATAGCCGTTTCCGCGACCTTCTCGGCGTGAAAGCCACCGAAAAGTTTTTTCCCTCCACTCCGTCACTGCGTGCTCCGTTGCGCAAGCAGACCCGTCGTCAGCTACGTCATACGAGTGTGCAAAACGCAACTACGCCGCGTCAGCCACGAGAACTAGCGCACGTCAGCGGTACCCCTAGGAGCTTTTTTAAGGCCCTATTCATCAGTACACGCCTAGGTGACGACTTAAGAGAATGAGCACCTCAAAGGCAGTCCCTGATGGACTTAAAAGCCAAGAGTGTGAGAGGAACCCGGGACGGAATAAGCCGCCCGTTCCATACATACCCGAAAGGGATGTAGTTCAAGATGCTTTGGCAGTAGATACTACAGCCAGCACGATGAAGCTCACCCTACCTGGTAAGGTAGAGCTGAGGGTATCCGTATGGTCAAACGGTACCCCTGAGCAATTCCTGATGCATGTCCAAGCAGCCCTGGATGCCGTGAGGCAGAAGGGCCTTGATACGGCATATGATAAGGTCTGCAAGGACCAGAAGGATTGCATCAAGAAGGCAAACAAGGCCGAAGAAGCTTTTAAAAGTTACTCGGGATCGGATGCGAATCCTCCCGAAGAAAAGGCTTATGAAAAGGCCCTAGAAGCCGCCAAGAAAGCTGACGAGGCTGTTACGTCCGTCATCAATCAAGTGTTCAGCCTCTACTCCAACCTACTCACGGAGGAAGCAAGGCGCCCCTGGAAGAAGATCGTGAGTGAACAAATTGACTGTTCTCCATGGACGGATATCTACGGGGAAGAACATCCCGAGAAGCGTGAGCAGTCTTGGGGGTCATTCATGGAATGCGTCAGCTTCCATTTGTTGACCGTGTTCTGTAATGACGCTGCTGAGACCCAGCGCTTCTACATAAGTAACGGGTTGAAGAAGCCCAACAGGGTTCCGATTCGCCAATTCATCAGCCGCATCCAGCAGCTGAATGGCTACTTGGACTTATTGCCCTGTCTTTACTACTCCAACCGTGCCACCAAGCTCACCACTGCGGTGAAGCCGTTCGATGACCCGGACCTAGCTAGTCACATATTACGCATGGTCCCAAGGAATTGGCAAGACCAATACGAACTCAGTGGGGCAACGGTACCCCAGAGCGTTCGGAAGCTTCTAGAAGCACTCGAACGCATCGAGAAGGCTTATCCGACCGACAAGGATCGTGATGGGCCTAAAAGCTCTGCGAAGTCTAGCGACTCCTCCAAGCAGAAGATGGTTACGTTTAAGGATCGTATCCCGCGTAAGCGTACCACAAATGCGAAGCACTGTATATTGTGCAAGAAGCATGGGGGCGCGCACACGACCCATAATACGCAAGACTGCCGCAAGTATGCGAAGGATGGTTCCTTCAAAAAGGAATTCACAGGAAGAAAGCCCCGTGGACCTTCGCATTCTAGTGAGGCTTCTCCTCGCACCAATAGTGCCTATGCGCAGTTGTCTGCGAAGATCGAGAAACTTGAGAAATCTAACAAGAAACTCAAGCGTTCGCAGAAGAAACGCAAGCGCCGCCACGAAAGTGACAGCGATGACTCCGACTCGTCCTGAATGGATGGGTGCGGTAGTACCGGGGAATTAACTAAATGTTGTAAGAAACTAAGAAGTAATAAACAACCAAGTGATACTTACCCCAGTCCGAGTAAAACTACCGTTGACTCAAATTCAAATATTAATTCGAATAAAGAGTTTATAAAAGATTTAAAAAATCTTAATAAGATACCGAAACATTCAATTTCAAATAATCGAATTGTTTACAATACTACGACAAATCAAGATCAAAAAAATCTTGCAGCAAAAGTCGAAAACAACACACAGAGTGAGATAACTGCCGAATTGTCGGACCCCGAACTGTCGGGTGCCCTTCTCAATAGTGTGAACACTTCTTTCAAAAGTCAAACAGGAGGAAGAGTCACAGCTGTAGTGGCCAAAGCATGGCACACCTTAGCAACTGAAAATCAACTTCCACAGAGACACGAACACTCGAGGAAGAGTTGCACTAGTAACAAAGTCCTTAAAGTTCTACTTGACAGTGGATCTGATGGTGACTTGATGTTCCATGAAAAGGGAGCATCCATGCATTTCCCCTACTTGGCTAGGCAGGTGCCAAATTCTTGGCACACGTCGAATGGGGACTTCCTAACCAAAGGAAGGAGTGAGGTTAATCTTCGATTTTTGATTATTCCAACAGCAAGGAGTATCTGGTGAAACCAGACGTTGTGGAATATGATAAGAAGAAGATGGCCAAGCCAATGTATGACCTCATTCTTGGTTGTAATACCATGAAAGAGTTAGGAATTGTTCTAGATTTTCGAACAAAAGAAATAACAATTGATGACGTCATTTTGCCAATGAGGGACATCAATAGTCTGACTAAGTCAACAATGGACAAAGCCTGGGCTGTTAACAACAGCATGGCTCATGAACCCAGCAGTACGCAAGATGCGACTCAGCGAGTGGTACATATCCTAGACGCTAAATATGAAAAAGCAGACCTCCAATCAGTTGTTAGCACCAACTGTACTCACCTTAGTCTCCAAGACCAAAACAAGTTACTAGAGTTACTCACAGAATTTGAGGAACTTTTGATGGAACACTAGGTGATTGGAACACAGACCCCGTCTCCCTACAATTAAAGGAAGGCGTGAAGCCATATCATGGCCGACCATTCCCAGTGCCAAAAGTACACAAGGAGACCATAATCAAAGAATTGAACAGGCTCTGTGAACTGGGGGTATTAGAGTTTCAGCCCGCATCAGAATGGGCGTCACCCACATTCATAATACCAAAGAAAGATAACACCGTACGTTTTATCTCAGATTTTAGGGAGGTAAATAAACGACTAGTTAGGAAGCCGTTTCCATTACCTAAAATCAGTACAGTGTTGCAAGAGTTAGAAGGTTTCACTTTTGCTACAGCCCTTGATTTAAACATGGGTTACTACACCATAAGATTGGATCCTGATGCATCCAAAATCTGCACCATCATCTTCCCATGGGGAAGTATTCTTATCTTAGATTACCGATGGGTATTGCAGGTTCTCCAGACATTTTTCAGGCAAAGATGTCAGAGTTAATGGTTGCCTTAGAGTTCGTGAGAACTTATCTGGATGATTTGCTTTGCATCACCAGGGCAAGTCTGGATGACCACCTAGATCATTTAAGGTTGGTACTTACCAGACTGCGAGACGCGGGCTTGAGAGTCAATGCCCCCAAATCGAAATTTTGTGCTGTAGAAACAGAATACCTAGGGTATATCTTAACAAGGACTGGCATAAAGCCACAACCAAACAAAGTACAAGCGATACTCGCAATTACACCGCCAAAACAAGTCAAAGACCTCCGTAGATTCCTGGGCATGGTCCAGTACTATAGAGATCTTTGGGCAAGACGTAGTGAAATGCTTGCCCCACTCACCTCGCTAGTAGGAGAGTGTGGTCATACCAAAGTCACCAAAGCCAAGAAGACTAAAAAGCGACCTTGGTACTGGGATGAGGTACATCAAATAGCATTTGATAACGTAAAAGCTGCTATCGCTAAAGATGTAGTTTTGGCCTACCCTGATTTTTCAAAAGAATTTGAAATATTCACTGATGCCTCGTCTAAACAACTTGGTTCAGTAATCACTCAAGGTAACAGGCCTCTTGCGTTTTTCAGCAGAAAATTATCTGAGACGCAACAAAAATACAGTGTGACCGAAATTGAACTACTGGCCATAGTGGAAACACTAAAAGAGTTCAAAGGCATACTGTGGGGACAACAAATAAAGGTCTATACAGACCATAAAAACTTAATCCAAGATGCCCTTGGATTAACCTCTGACCGAGTTTACCGGTGGAGGTTACTCCTAGAAGAGTATGGTCCCGAAATCGTGCACATAAAAGGCATCCATAACACTGTTGCTGACGCCATCTCCAGGTTAGACTCCGGTCCAACCCAAGATGACAATGCCAATTGGATGACGTTCACGAAATGCTGGTGTCACTACACTGAGCATGCTTTGAGTGCTAACAGCACTCCTCCTCACCAAGACAGTTTTAATCTGGTGTTTGCAAATCGCAGCGACGAAGATGTAATTTACCCCTTAACAGTGAAGGAAATTGCACAAGCCCAGGCGACAGATGCAACTTTGGAAAGGCTTAGTAGACATGACAAATATACCACTCAATTAGTAGAGGATACTCAATTGTTGTGTAAGGATGGCAAAATGGTCATTCCCAAAGCCCTCCAGAGTCAAGCAGTTAGCTGGTATCACCACTACTTGCAGCATCCTGGACACACACGTCTTGAAGAGACGTTACACGCTGCGATGTATTGGAAAGGTATGCGAAGTACTATCCGATCACATGTCAAAAACTGTCGCATATGTCAAGTCAACAAACGACACAAGCACAAGTACGGGAAGCTCCCTACTAAGCTTGTCATCACAAACCCATGGGAGGCATTATGTGTGGACCTTATTGGACCATACACCCTCAAAGGTAAAGATGGGACAGAAATTGACTTTATGTGTCTTACTATGATCGATCCAGCCTCTAGTTGGTTTGAGGTAGTAGAACTGCCGGTAACCACAGATGCGGTTACTCCCACGGATAACAAGGGGCAAAAAGGCAATAAGACTCATACCAAACCTAAATTACCATACTTTGACAAATCATCTGCAATGATAAGTAATTTAGTGAATAAGACCTGGTTTAGCCGTTATCCACGTTGTCAATACATCATTTATGACAATGGAAGCGAATTCAAACTTCACTTGAAGCCCTTTGTGAATCATATGGGATCAAGCGTAAGCCAACCAGTGTCAAGAACCCACAAGCGAATGCAATACTGGAGCGGGTGCATCAGGTAATTACTTCCATGCTCCGCACTACTGAACTAGACATGGCCGACACAGTAGTTGCCAGTGACATAGATGCGTTCCTAACAAACGCAGCATGGGCCATTCGCTCAACTTACCATACAGTACTTAAAGCCTCCCCAGGAGCAGCAATCTTTGGTAGGGACATGTTGTTCGACGTGCCCTTCCTTGCTGACTGGAATAAAATTGGAGAACATAGGCAGCGCCAAACTGACCTCAACACGATGCGGGAAAATCGCTCACGCCGTGATTGGGATTACCAAGTTGGTGATCAAGTACTTCTTAGAAAAGATGGTATCCTCCGCAAATCAGAGAGTCGGTATGAAAGTGATCCTTGGACTATCACAACTATTCATACGAATGGGACTATCAGGGTTCAACGCGGTACAAAATCTGAACGATTAAACATCAGAAGAGTCACACCTTTTTTTAACCAGCAGCCTTAATCCATATTAAGCAGGTTTTTTTGTGTCATCTCCCTCTTCAAATATAACACTTACGCTTTACTATACCAACACAGACTTTTCGTTTGTGCATAAAGAGACATGGGTCAAATTTTTTTCCTTCACAGGTTTTTTCCCCTCTTTTTCTCACCTGAATACTCCATTCGTGGGGGCGAGTGACATAGGCCAAGCACCTACCTCAATTAGTACCCTCATTGGTACCCTTATTAGTACCAATATGGACTAATTCGAAAAACTCCCAAGTAAGGGATCATCCTGACCTCCCAAGTGGTGAGAGGTCCTGACAATGATAAAGATCCATATCTTTGGATCTAAATGACAAGAGAACACTCTGTCAGAACACCCTCATGAGAAGGGTATAAACATACCAGAGGTGTGTAGAAATCTACACAGAATCACATTATTTCGTTGGGATTGCATTGACATCCCATCCTCATTTGTTCATTGTAATCACTAAATAATAAGCTCACAATTTACTTTCATCAACAAAGCTATATCACCTTTATCTACATAATAGGTATTTAGTATTTTTTATCTCCAAACGGCTTAGGTCAGATCCTACCCTTAGTTAGTAGAATTCCTATTTATTTGTGTACCCATGGGACCTGTTCTTGGGCTCAGGATGGGTCAGGAGTACCAGTAGGTATCCTTGGCTCATGTCACTCGCCCCCATGAACGGAGCGATAAGGTGTCAATGCCCACAAAAAAGAAAACATCTCGAGGAAAAAAGAAAAACCGTGAAGAGGAAAAAAAGATGGTGTAGCAATGACGAAGTGTAAGTCTTAGTAGGAGTAAAGGGGTGAGGTATAAGTCTGTTTAGTTTATTCGAAATAAGGTGTAACTCTCCTAATGTTAAGTCTCTCGGACTTAGTTCCGCGTTGAACCCTTATTGTGCCATTCGTATGAACTGACGTGATAGTCCAAGGATCACTTTCATACCGGCTCTCTGTTTTGCGAAGGATACCGTCTTTTCGCAGCAGTACTTTGTCACCGGGCTGGTAGTCCCAGTCTACGCAAGATGCATTCTCCCGTCTTGTGTTACGGTCTGTTTGCCGTTGTCTATATTCCCCTATTTTAGTCCAGTCAGCAATGTAGGGGACGTCAAACAACATGTCCCTTCCAAAGATAGCTGCGCCTGGTGAAGTCTTTAGTACTGTGTGATAGGTAGAGCAAACGGCCCATGTGGCATTCGTGAGAAAGTCAGCAATGTCACTCTCGCTGATGGTATCGGCCATATCTAATTCAGCTGTGCGGAGCATCGCCATGATTGTTTGATGCACTCGCTCAAGTATTGCGTTCGCTTGAGGGTTTTTGACACTGGTTGGCTTACGCTTCAGACCGTATGACTCACAGAGGGTCTCGAAGTGAAGTTTAAATTCACTTCCATTGTCGTAGATAATGTATTGACTACGTGGGTAACGGCTAAACCAGGTCCGATTAACTAAATTACCTACTGTTGCTGACGTCTTGTCAAAGTAGGGTTGTTGCTCTTGGACATGTGTGTCTTTGCTCCTTTGCCCCTTTGTACCTGTGGGCATATCAAGCTTCTGGAGCTGTGATACCGGCAACTCTACAATTTCGAACCAGCTTGTTGCGGGATTGATCATTGTGACGCACATGAAGTCAATTTGTGTCTTGTCCTTGCCCTTGAGGGAGTACGGTCCTATGAGGTCCACACATAATGCCTCCCAAGGGTTGGTGATTGCAAGTTTTGGTGGCAGCTTCCCGTATTTTAACTGCCTGTGCTTGTTCACCTGGCAACTGTGACACTTTTTGACGTGTGATTGGACTGTCGTTCTGAGACCTTTCCAATACATCGACATACGAAGAGTTTCTTCGAGACGTGTGGTCCCGGGGTGCTGTAGGTAGTGGTGGAACCAAGCTACCACACGGTGTTGGAGGCTTCTTGGAATAACCATTTTGCCATCCTTGCAGAGTACTTTAATATTCTCAACTAAGTGAGTTGAGTAGCCTTTGTTGTGAAGGCTGTTATCTTGTTGTTGTGCCTCCGCTATCTCTCTGGTTGTGAGGGGATAGATGGAGTCCTCTTCATTTTGATTAGCAAACACCTGGTTTATGGATTCCTGGGTGGTTGCTAGGGATGCTTCTGGCTGTGTTGTGTTATGGTAGCACCAACACTGGGCGAAAGTCATCCAAGTTGACCTGGCGTCTGTGACGGGTCCATAGTCCAGTCGTGTGATGGCATCCGCAACTGTATTGTGGATGCCTTTGATATACACGATGGTGGGGCCATACTCTTCTAAGAGTAATCTCCAGCGGTACACTCGATCAGAGGTCAGACCTAGAGCATCCTGCATTAGATTTTTGTGGTCAGTGTAGACCGTAGTTTTGAGTAATCACAGCGCCCAATTGAATTTTGGAACTTTCTGTGTAGATCTCAAATCCCTGGGAATAGTCAGGGTAGGCCAAGGTAACATCACGAGCGATAGTTGCCTTTATAGTGTTGAATGCTTGCTGGTGGATGTCATCCCAATGCCACGGCTTTTTTTTGTTCTATTAGCCCTTGTGACTTTGGTGTGTCCACATTCATCAACTAAGTTGGTTAATGGTGCAAGTATTTCACTGCGTCTTGCCCAAATGTCTCTATAGTATTGGACCATGCCCAAAAACCTACGGAGTTGTTTAACATTTTGAGGCGGTGTTAATGCGAGGATTGCCTGTACCTTTTTTGGTTGTGGTTTTATACCATCTCTGGATAGCACATATCCTAGTTATTCTGACGGCACAGAAAGACGACTTGCATGCATTCACAGTCAAGCCTGCGTCTCGCAACCTAATGAAGACCCTTCTGAGTTTATTAAGGTGATCTTCTAGGTTTCCCTTGCTGATGCATAGTAAATCGTCAAGATAAGTTTGCACGAACTCAAGGGTCGCCATTAGCTCAGACATCTTAGCCTGGAAGATGTCGGGAGAACATGCAACACCCATTGGTAACTGCCGGTAAGAGTACTTACCCCACGGAAAGATAATGGTGCATATTTTGGACGCATCTGGATCCAATCTAATGGTATAATAGCCCATATTTAGGTCAAGGGCTGTGGCATAAGTAAAGCCTTCTAGTTCTTGTAGAACAGTGCTGATTTTGGGAATGGGAAACGGTTTTCTCACTATACGTTTATTTACTTCCCTAAAATTGCTGACAACCTGAACAGTGGTGTCTTTTTTGGGTATGAGGAATGTGGGAGATGCCCATTCAGAATCATCTTGCCATTTGAGTACCCCTAAGTCACATAGTCATTGTACCTCTCTTTTTGTTATTTCTATGTGCTTTTTGGGTATGGGAAAAGGCCTGCCATGGTATGGCTGTGCTCCTTCCTTTAACTGGAGGGAGACCGGCTTACAATCCCAGTCACCTAGTTTCCCGCTAAATAACTCCTCAAACCCTTGTAGGAGCTCCAGTAACTTTGCTTGTTCTGGGCCACTTAGGTGTGTGCAGTTGTCTCTGACAATTGCCCTGAGATCCGCTTTTTCATATTTAGCGTCTAGTATTTTTATGAGGCATTTTGTTGCCTCCAGAGTGCTCTGTGGTTCCTTGGGTGTTTCTTGGTAGATGCTATTATTCATAGTCCAAGCTTTTTCCACAGTAGCTGTTGTCTTTAGTTTGTTGATGTCTCTCATTGGCAATGAGATGTCATCAACTGTGATTTCCTTTGTCCGAAAGTCTAGGACAATTCCTAACTCTTTCAAGGTATTACTACCAAGAATGAGGTCAAACCCTGGCTTGGTCATGTCATCTTCCTTGTATTCCACAACATCAGGTTGTAGAAGGTACTCCTTGGAATTGGAGTATTCAAAGAATTTGACTCTGATCTTACCTCTTCCAGTTGTCTGGAAGCTCCCATTTGACGTATGCCAAGACTTTGGCACCTGCCTAGTCAGGTAGGGAAAAGGCTTGTCTTTTCCTTTAGGAAGGAAAATAAGGTCTCCATCAGACCCAGAGTCCAATAGGACTTTTATCTTGTTACTGGGGTGACTCCGCAGAGGTTGTTTGTAGGCTCTGCCGGATTGACTTTCAGTCGCTGGTTCCATTATGGCAACTAATGCAGTGACACCGAGGCGATCCTTGGTGTTTGTTATAATCACTTCCTGTTTGTGATTGATATTGTAATTTACACTGGGAATGTTCACATCAGCCTCAGTATGTTGTGTTTTATTACTGACAACCTTTTTGTCGTAAGATTTTTTAAGTTGGATGATGTCGTTGACTTCATTTTATTTCGAACTTTTAATTCGGGATTTTTTGTTTTGGAAAAAGATTTTTTTGATATCTTTCTTTTAGTGACAGTTAATTTAATCAATTTTGAATTTTGACTTTTATTAGTCAGGATAGCTTTACTTGGACTGGGGGTAGTGTAACTGTCAATTGCAGTTGTTAATTTACGTTTCTTACATCTACTTAATTCCCCAGTGCTATCTGACCCGCACCTTCACGAACTGTTGTCGGAGTCGCTGTCACTTTCCGAGTCATTAGCGCGACATTTCTTGCGCTTACTAGACTTCTTGCGGAGGGCTTTCTTCAACTCCGCCCGGACTATCTGGGCGAAGTTCACACCCTCCGGTTTCCTTTCTTTTGAACCGGGCTTACCTGCGCCCCCATTCCTTTTGCTAGGAGCACCGTCCTTGTTATAGCGACGGCAGTCACACGTGTTGTGACTTTTGTGCGCCCCCCCCATGCTTCTTACATAGCACACAGTGCTTTTCGGTCCAGCCCACCTTCTTGGGCTTCTTGGGGATGCGGGAGTCCATTGACTCCATCTTCCGCTTTGTATCAGCCCCTTTTGCCTTGGTCGTATTGGCAGGCTTGTTATCGAGTTCCGCATTGTTCTCGATATTCTCTAGGACCAATAGTAGGGCCCTAGTACTGACTGGAGTGGTATTCTCCGTGAGGTCATACTGGGTTTGCCACTTGGCTGGACACATGTGCAATAGATGAGTCGCAAGGTCAGCGTCATCAAGAGGCAATACTTTCTTGGTAGCCTGATTAGCCTTCAGGCTGTAATACAGGCAGGGCAATGTCTCGAGGTAGCTGTTGAGCTGTTCTACTTGGACAAAAAACTGACGAATCGAAACCCGGTCTGGCTTTTTCAGCGTATTCGTGATATAATACTTGAGGGCCTCGCCCGCGTCATGATGGAACACCTGCAGTAGGTGAAACGTGATGCACTCGTGAAACGAGTTCCAAGTCTTTGTGGGAGTTTCCATGTGCGGTACTCCCTTGATGTCTTCCCAAGGAGCTTTAGTCACTTGGGCCTTGATAATCTTCTCCCAAGGCTGACGAGCCTTGTCGGAGAGGAGGTTTCCATCAAGCTCAAAGGGCTTCGCTCCACCCGTTGCGACGGCAAGCTTCGCATCTTCTAGAGCTTTCACGACCTTGTCATACGTGGCCTTGGCTTCTGTTAGGGCAGGTGAAGCAGCCTCGGCGGTCGTACCGGGTGCATCTTGTTTATTGCCCTTCTTTTTTTTTTCTGCATTACATACCGTCACGTAATCCTGCTTGGCTAGTTCAGCCTCGATCTTGGCTGTTTCAACAGCCTTCTCGGCTGCAGCGAAGTCCGTGTCAAGCCCCATCTGCTTGCACGCGTGAATCGTGGAGCGTACATCCAGTAGAAACTGCTCGGGAGTCCCGGACGCCCATACTGCCACCTTTAACTTGTTTCCTGTATTGGGGAGAGTCAGCTTGAAATAGGTGGTCTTTTTGTCCTTCACGAGGGCATCCTGTACGGGATCCTGCTCAGGAATGTAACGTATGGGGGAGTTCTTCCCTCGAACGCCACGTTCGCACTCTACCCACTTAAGCCCTTTGGGAATCGCTTTCACGGAGGACATGGCTTGTAGTTTCTCACCCAGGCTAGTGCCTAAGAAGAGCTTCTTGTAGGAACTCCTTGGTGGACGAAGAAATTCGTTCGCACGATGACGTGCGATGAACATAGTACTCTGCATGGTAGACCTTGCTTTTATTTGACCGCCTGTGGGTCGTCGGGATGAGCCTTCGTGTAGTTGAGATGCGAGCAACTTACCGAGTTCGGCTATCGTACAATAGTGACCTAAGCCGGAAGTAATTGAAAAATAGTTGTAGATAAGGAAGTAAAAAAAGGATGTTCCAGTTGATTGGAGTTTTAATTTATAAGCTAAAAAACTGATTGAAAATGAGGACTGCCTCATGGTAGTCCTCTCTAGTTTATCATGCATTTTGCATGTAATTCGAGGATGTTAGATTTTGATGCATCCTATTGGATTCATGCATGCCAAACTTGGTGTGCATGCACCTGGTTTGGGCTGTACATGCATTCTTGCATGCCAACCTGAATCCAGTGGATTCTGGATTAGGCTGTAGATGTAATCCTGCCAATGGGTCCCCAGGACTCAGTGGTCTTTAGTAATAAGCCCTGCAGGACTCAATAGTCTTGTTAATGAGTCCTGCTTCTATTTGGTGGGATCCTACCCTTAGTTAGTAGAATTCCTATTTATTTGTGTACCCATGGGACCTGTTCTTGGGCTCAGGATGGGTCAGGAGTACCAGTAGGTATCCTTGGCTCATGTCAATCAGGGAAAATCCATTTTATTGATCATTCCCAAAGAAGCCCAGAATGCCTCTCTGGTATACCAACAAGTTCTCTGCATCCACATTTAAAATATCCCAAATATTTCTGGGGTAGGAACCTGACTTTGAGTTCATCCTTCTCTTCCTCAATCTTCTGCATCTTGTCATTGTACTTGCAGTAACTGGGTGACTTGGCTCTATGGCTCTCATCATCATCAGATTCACAGGAGACATAGTAAGGTTTTTGATAAAGCATTTGTAGACCATCTCCATTTCTGACTATGTATCCAAGATGAATTCAATGACACTACAATCGTGCATTTGTGAGACAACCTGTTCTGTATGCCTTTCCATTCCCCCATGCATTTTTCATTTGGTGGCTTAGCTTTGGGTTTCCTGTCATAGGGTAGCTTTGAGCTCCCTCTCCTCCTCTTTGTCTCCATTCTCATCAATCATAGAATTGTGTGCTTGTAGTAGTTGAAAGACTTGCTTCTGATTTTTTTGTCACCATCAGGGAATCAGATCAATACTCATGTAAGGCTGTTTTGGACATGTGTTGGTCATCTCCAATTCTGACATTGTGTTCCCTGCAGGTGTTGGTTTCCCAGTTTTCACCAAAGAAACTATGAACCACACTTAGAGGTTTTAAATATTGTCCATCGTGGTCATTATCATCACCCAACAGTCATTACTTTTGTGCTTGATTCTGGTTTTGCTTTATGAATAGCTTATTGGTGATATCTCTAAAAATAACTCGCCATACAATGCTAATGTGTGCCAAGTTTGCTGTCGTGGTCCTGTTCTTTTTTTCTTGAAAAAATTTGTGAAGAATAGATATAGCTCCTTGGAGTGTTTAAATACAAGCAATGAACTTAAAATCAACCGTTTTTGATGTTGAATGTGACAGATTCAGATTTAAAACAACCAATATGTTCTACTCTGTCTAATTTTATGTTTCTATGTAAACACCTCAGTGAATTTAACAGCCCACCCATGGTACTACATTGTATATGATAGAGTCAGAATAGAAATCTCCATCAATTCATATTTATAGAAATTAAAGAATGACGTGTTTCTACATACCAATATCAGGTTACTTTGCTTGCTTGCTTGCAATGAAGTTCTTAAACTCTGCTTGCAGCTGCATGTGCCAGCTGTCTGCTCCAGTTGCATTGAACTTGATAGGTAAATGGCAAAATTCCACCGCTTACAAAATAAAAATGCAGATTCTTGAAATGTTTATCTGTCAGTGGCTACCTGCATCCCATCAGGATACAAGAAACTAGACCACATACCCTTACCCAGAGACAAATCAATTAGTACCTCAAAAGTTTTTTGACATTGAACAGTCTGTGTTTGACACGGAAAGGTCAATGAATATATGAACTTGTCAGCAATTTTGGGGATACTTGTATAAACTATCAATATTGATTAAGTGTTGATGAAAAGTATGACATATTAATTTTCTATTGAAATAAAAAGGGGTGTAATGGTTTACTGCCATTTAACACAATTGTAGGTTGTTTGTTGTGTCAAGGCTACATAGGTTTTTGAAAACAGTTTTACCTTCTTAGTTTTCTATTGGAATAGAAAACACAGTATTCATCTTGTATTTGCTTGATTTTTTGCTATCAAAACCATTTGTAATTGAGTACTAATAAATGTGTAAAAAATTACAGGCTGTCTCATGACCTAACTTCTTCAGGCCATGGACAACTTGAACTTAGGCAGTTCACTTTGCAACCTTAACTTACAGCACATGCCACAGTGCAAATTAATTCCGGTGCTTTTAGAAATATATTTTAAAATTATATTTGCTAATTTGAAAAAAGACGCCCTTATTTCACCACTCATTTTGGTATCATTTCTAAGAGTGATTCCTGAAAAAGCACCAAAGACAGAATTGTCTCAGTGAACTCGTCTGATTTTATTATTTAATGAAATCAGGTTTGTCAAGTTTTGATGGATGAGTTCCCTTTAACTCATGTCCATCAACATATAACCTGTACCTGGTTGGAAGATTTGGCAAATCCGGTCAGTGATCTCATGAACTCTGGAAGTCATCCACACATGTTTGTTGAGGAGTTTCTATCCAAAGTTGCCTTGACTTCCCTCCATTTTCAGTTCATTGTTTGGTGTTTGTAGCTATGTTGAGAACGATGGCACAAAAGGTGAGTTTTTTGGGATACTTATCTGTGAAAGATGGACAAATACAATTAACTCATCTTTCTAGACCCGCAAATACATCAAGTGCCTCTCATTTTCAATGAGGTGGAAGGATAGAGAGACTAGAGTTGACAGGGTAAGAATGTCCCTACTTTTCTTTTTTGATATGAAGTGATTGCTGGGCAAGCAGAGGGTCTCCACACCTTGCTGTGAAGTATGAAAGGGTGGCAAAACCTAGAATCACTGAAAACACCAAATTTGGTAAGTCACTGTGTACCATGTTGGTGATCCTGGTTCTCATAATCATCATTTGCATTTTTGTGCTGCATGATTCTTACTTTGCTGTGCAACTGGGATATTTCAAAATGTGTTGCATGTCATTAACCTTGCTACTGTTCCACTGCATTGTGAAAGCTCCAATTAACTTTGTGTCCTTGGAAATAGGGGGTGCAAGACAGATTATCACATCTAGGGAAATATCTTTAAGACATAAAGTGCTAAATATTGTGAGACTCACACGCATTCGTAATGATGGAAAATCACTCATTTTTGGAGAAGATGGATTCTGCACCTCTTCAATTGCCAAAATCACAATTGGACCAATAGCCACATTACTCCATTTCTTACATTACTATCAAAACCCTTCATCACGACTATTTAGAACCTGCAAATACAGCTGCACTGGGGTGACATTTGAAAACACAGCTGTATTCCAAAAAGTGTGGGTTTCTGGCTGTTGGCTGCAGAAAATGCAAAACAGACATTATGAGCTTATCATGAGCCCAGCTATTAATTCTGAATAACCATGTGACATAGCAAATAATGGCAACAAATCCCCATCAAAGCTAATTGGGATCATATTACCCTGATAGCCCATCGCTAAAGACACATACCAATGCTACATTGCATCACATATCCCCACTGACTTTATATGAGTGCCACTTCAGCTCACAAGCTTGCGGATCATCCATCTCTATCCATATAATTAAAACTGACCAAGGTAAGAACTGCTCACTGTTAAATTAATATTGATCAATTCAAACTCTCAATTCTCCGAGGCCAAAGGTCGCATTCCTGGGCAAGAGACCAAAGAGGAAGTACACTTGCATGATCCATACCTGTGCTCAGGGCTAAGGCAGAGAAGATAAGGGTAAGACAAAGGTTTGGGTTGGTGCTCTTAGAGCTTTGTCTACCTGCCCCTTGAGACACAGCCTGCTGTTGTGCATTTATCTTGTTGATCTTTATCCAAAATAAAAAGGAAGAAGGTGAGATTTTGCAAAATTTTAGA
Organism: Cyclotella cryptica; assembly: GCA_013187285.1. Classification (NCBI taxonomy): domain Eukaryota; phylum Bacillariophyta; class Thalassiosirophyceae; order Thalassiosirales; family Thalassiosiraceae; genus Cyclotella; species Cyclotella cryptica. The sequence continues at coordinate 80,017 of JABMIG010000175.1, forward strand.
TTTTCTTTGTGAACATAACATCGAAGTAAAACACAAGTATTCAAGCCTTGTCTTTTCATATCAAAGTAGTTTACTTGATGGGAATATACAACAATAAACTGTCAATGAGAGACTCACACAACAACCAACTGGCGGTGTAGAATGATTCACCACACAATAATCATCAGGTAGTGCATGAATAGGTATCTCTTTTTCTTCAATCAAAAGTGTACACTCAAGTATGAGAGGATAAATATTCATAGTCATGGAATTATTTCCTTACTTGATTAACATTGAATTTTTATAATAAATACTTTATTCAATTAGTTTTATTTTTGATGTTATATAAATCCCTCATGCAGTGGACAATTCAGTCTACATAGGGTTTGATTATCAACAACCTAATGGTAGTCACAGATGCTAATTCTGAAGAAAGGGCTCCAGTTTACACCATCAAATAAACAATCAACATATCAGGATGGCGAGACTACTCTTAATTATTGGCAAAATACAAGAACTAGATTCAAAACATGCAATGACAAGGAAACAGTCAGACAATCATGCCCATTTGTGGTATTAGAAATGTATAAGACTAGCAACTCAACCATCAAACATACATCAATCAATTATTGTGCACATGCAGATGTAATAATGTACCAACAGACTTATTGTTAACAATCTATTTACCCCCTTTCTTTCTAACCATAAAGGTATTTTAAGAGGAAAAATAATGGAAAATCCGGTTGAAGTCCCTGATTTTTACCCTTCCATAGGCGCTTTGCAAACTTTTACGGGCACCTATGGGTACTTCCCATTCCTGACAGCACCTTTTTCTTCTTTTTACTATCAACATTTCTTGAGATGGAAATATCACTACCAAACTGTCAGATCATCTTAGTAGCCCCCTTGGGGGGCACAACTGATAGCCAAATCATGTTTGGGATCATCAGAAAAGAATAGGCAATAGGCTCAAATTGCCAATGAATCACTACCAGATACTAGAAATGCTGACAAAATTGCCCAAGTAAATATGACAATAGGTAGCAATGTTTTGGTGTGCTTCACCTTATCAAACAAAGACACCTTTTTGGAAAGAACCTAGTAATATTTAAAGGCCAAAGTATGTCTAACAAGCATTAAGTGCATGGAAATGTTGACTGAGCTTGTGCCAACTATTGATTTTTAGTAACAAACCAAGATTTTGGCACTTATGGGAGAAAAAAGTCAGCGTCTGATCAATTTTTTTCTTTCAAACTTTGTCCACATTCTAATTAGATCTATATCAACAAGCCCTATAAGTTTGATTATAATTGGGGGGGATTTTTTTGGTCATTTTGAGTGGTGCACCCCTAGTGGTAATTTTGAGAACCAAAAGTTGAATTTTGGGACGGACGGCAAATTCGACTTTTTCAGTTATCAGAAACATAAGCCAAGAGTCATTGCTCAAAAATGGGATGTCAAACTTGGAGCCACCTGAAAATATTTTACATACACTTATACAAAATATATACAATAGTACACACCAGAGTATGCCCTAAGGACTTACTTGGGTGTCCTTTTTACCACTGAAAATCTTTCAAATCATGATATGATCTTATTCTGTTTCCGGATGCACTGCTGGTTACTCTGTGAGTGGCATGTGATTTCAATGACAGCTCTCACATCATCATTAACATCACAATAAGGAATCAAGCTGCTCAAAAATATCCAAAGAAGAGAAGGAGCACACTGTAGTTTTCCAGGAGAAGCAAAGCCTGGAAAGGATTAGAAAAATCTAATAAATTGAAGATACTTCCTAAGAGGTTGTGAAGTGCACAAAGGTACTTCTGAAAACATACTACTGACAAATTTATCAGAATTGTTACAACAAAATATGTTTTGGAGGGCTGAGGAGGCACTGGTTGAGTAATTGCATGTACTGTCCAAGCCAAAGATAGGGGAAGGGAGTCTTACCGTCTCCCTCTCCCCACATGAATACCCCAAATTTGTTTTGTATTGATGTGATCTGCTGGATTATATCATTAGGTTGTAAATGCCACATCATCTTTTGTCATCATTTTTCATCATTGGGAATGGTTGTTCTCATGGAGGACGGTAGACCCATCCTCACTAAAGACAATAACATCCTTTGCTGAAGGATCCTCAGGGTGATATAGAGAGACACTTATGGCCATGCATGAGTCATCATTTCATTTTCATTGACAAAAAGAGATGATGGTATCATCATTTTTATTATTGAGTGAAGGCTAATTGTGACTTTGTGCTACATGCAATATTGGAAGGAACACATTTGCATCTGTTTCAAACTACTTACTATCTATCTCTAGATTGGGGGGTTTCTTGTTGTCATTTTCAAAATGGTATGCCACAAACCGCTGCATGCATGACATAGGCCAAGAATCTGGAGCATGCAGGTGGAACCTCCACAAGTCGCCTTTGCTTCTTTAACAAAATGGAAGTGTGCAAAGTCATAATATTAGTTTCGTAGAAACAATATATTTGAGGTACATACTTATCAGGTATGTTCCACAGAAGGCAGTATTCCAAGTGAAGCATTTGAGAGAGTTCAACTGCTCGACTGACAAAGTGCAGCGTGAGAGGAGCAGTGGAGAAAATTCAACTGCTCAACTGACAAGCCTGCAGTGTGAGAACTTCTCTGTAAAAAAACAGATCACCTGAGGTTTCATACCAAGTCAGGTAGAAACCTACGCAACACCTGAATGATTCATGAGTATGAACATACCAGGACTGTGTAGAATCTTACACAGTTTGCTTTTCCACAATGAAGCATTCTTGCTTCATCACGGTGTTTTGATACTTTCATATTGTAACTTAATTAACTCACAAAACTAAAAGCTGAAAAAGCATTCTACAAGACTTTTTAAATAAATTTTGGCTTAGGTCACTATCGATCGATAACCTACTTGAGCAATTTTTTCCGGATTGTCTGTCCATCGCCACACTGTCCTTTGACCGTGACATCGGGCCGACTCATGTCAGTCCAACATCGTTGCATCTGTCCTCTGCCAGTCCAGTGCTCAGCATCCACATGTTCACCAGTAGAGCCATCATCTGTCGAGCGCTGGTAAGTAGTAGCACCAGGTCTGTGCCACATGATCCTGCCGCCAACAAATTCATGCAAAGCATGGCTCCTTTGAGGCCAAAGGACCGCGAAGCTCCTACAAGACCCTTTTCTCGGGAACAAGCCTTGGAGCATCCCTCTCAAGAATGTCTTCTGAGAAGATCATGCCCATTGGGCTTAAACACTAAGAATGTGGGCACAGAAGGGGTGGCAAGAAAGCCCCTATCTGTTATGTGCCAGATCAGAACCCAGACCAAGAAGCTTTGGACCTCAAGCCCAAGTCACTCAAGTGCACCCTTGCAAACAGGTCAGAAAACGGTGTCACAGTTTGGTCCAGACACGGCACCAATGAGCAGTTTGTACTGCACATAAACAAGGCATATAGTACCGCCAAGAAAATGGGGTGAATTCCTGCCTTCCATGATGCCAAAAAGGCACATGACTCAAAGAAAGGTGAGTGAAGAAAGCGACAGTGATTCTGACTCCTCCTGAAGTGTTGGGTTGGGTAGTACTGGCAAAATTGAAAATAGATGTAAGAAATTTAAAACTAACCACAAGTCAGCTAATTACACTACCCCTGGTTTGACAAAAACTACCAGTAACCAAATATTGGAATTAAATATAAAATTAATTACAGATTATTCGAGTCACCTAGTGGACAAATATTTGAAAAATCTCAAAGATGTCTCGAACTTATTCACCAACTTTGAGTACACCCCAACTCAGAGACGGACACCCTACATAAATCAAAGACAATTGCGCCATCCATCCCACAAAAATCAATGGACTCAGCAACAGCAGTACTAGCTGTGCAAAAATTAGCGGCCGGAAGTCAGTCCTCGACAAAACTCAAGCACTTCTCCAGTAGTTGCAAAAACAACTTCTTGAGAGTACTATGTATTAGACACTGATTCTGATGGTGGCCTCATGTTCCATGAAAAAGGAACCACCAAGTGTTCTCCCTACTTGATCAGGCAGGTGTCAAAGTCTTGACACACGTTGATTGGGTGATGCCAACAAAAGGAAGAGGCAAAGTTACTCTAAGATTTCTGGAGTACTCCAACAGCAATGAATACACACTAAAACCTCATGTTGTTGAGTATGATGGAAAAGTGATGACTAAGCAAGTGTTTGACCTCATGTTAGGTGTAAAAACACTAAGAGAGCGAGGAATTGTTCTGGATTTTCAAACAATGGATATTACCATTGATGAGATCATCTTGCCAATGAGAGACATCAACAGAATGTCAACTAGCTCCAAGAGTGAAAAAGCTTGGTTCGTAAACGACAACATGATTCATGAACCACATAGTACTGAGGAAGCCTCTCAGTGTGTCCTTCACATCCTAGATGCAAAGTATGAAAAAGCAGACCTCCAATCAGTTGTTGACACCAACTGTCTTCACCTCAGCTTGCAAGATCAAAATAAGTTGTTAGAGCTCCTCAGAAAATACAAGGACCTCTTTGACGGTACACTAGATGATTGGAATACTGAACCTGTTTCCTTTGAATTGAAGGAAGGTACCAAACCCTACCATGACAGAGCTTATCCAGTGCCGTATTCACTCGAAGAGACTCTCATGAAAGTGCTCAAAAGACTATGCAACCTGGGGGTACTACAGTGGCAACCCGCATCTGAATGGGCTTCACCATCATTTGTAGTGCCAAAAAAGATCAAACTGTATGTTTCCTAAGTGATTACTAGTTCGTGCAGTTTGATTCCACGAATAGCTTCACCAACCCTTCTCCAATTTTGCAGAGTTTTTGATCGCCTTGCTCAGTTGGTAAAAAATCCATTTTGAAAACCAAAATTCATGGGTTCGGCTCACAGTTGTGTTCTTCTCTTTTTAATTGATCTGGAAACAATCTCTAGAAATAGAGCCCACAATCAAAACATAGACCCTAGGGCTATGTGCAGCCACCAATGGCACAAAAAATATAGATCTGCAACTATGAAATCATAACCCATCCAAAAAATAGACCCTGAAAAATAGACCCAAGGGCTGGAAAGGGTCTTGTGGTCATACTAAAACTACATACCAACAACCTACTGAGCAAAGGCAACTTTGCCAAATAGTCAACTATGGACCGAATATCAATGCTCTCAACAATTATCATGAGTATTGAAAAATGTTGATTCTATCAACTACACAGTTGATAATATTGACTCCTGTCAACGAAAGCATCAATAGAAGGGTCAAGTATCCACTTTGTTGTCGACATGTTGACTGGTTGATTCCATACTATAGAACCTGATATCGACCACCTATCAACCATTTTTTCATTGGTTGACATATTGACAAGTATAAAAAACAAAAGCTCATCATACATCATAGTATTGACTAGTGTCAACCAAAAAGGTTTTAAAAACACTGCAAGCGAAAAACACCGGTAACCTCCCGTACACTCGAGTGTGCGGGGAGGTTACCGAGCTCTGGAATGGTATCTTCCGGTAACCTCCCGGTACACTTCTGTAACCCTCCGGTAAACTAGTGTACGGGAGGGTTACCGAGTCTGAGGAGGTTACGGAAATTTGAGACCAAGAGGAGCTTTGGATTTATTTCTACGTACGATAGGAATTGGTGCGTTTTTACAGGAAAACAGACTTCTCAGTAAGTCTTAGAATCGATATCAATCTAATTAGTGGCTATAACTGCATTACTTAGGCGCTAAAAAATGTTTACGGTGACATACCGGAAGTGTACGGAGAGTAACCGGAAGTGTACAGGAGGGTAACCGGAAGGTTACGGGAAGGTCACCGGAGAGCACCGGAGGGATACCGGAGTGTGCGGGATGGTTACCGGAGTGTACGGGAGGGTTACGGAGTTCGCACAAGAGCAACTTGATTTGCCGAAAAACTGATTCCTACGTATGGGAGGGATCTAAGAGTGTACCGGTGGGTTACGGAGGTAGGTAGGTTACAGGTGGAAGCTGGCTTTGGGCTTACTTATTATGCTACGCCCACCTGACTACAGTAGCCCCTCACATCGCCCACCACCCGAGCCCACCAAAAGTGACACAGGTGCCAAAATTTCAGCCCCAACAGACTGCTCTGCTAGTCAGCGGCAAAGCTCCACTCAAACCTACTGTGATTCCTCATACACACCATGGTAATCTCCGCATCAACCAAAGGGTGACCATGCATGATGGCAATGGGCCACTCAACCTGTAGTGTCATCTAACATGTTCCAAACATCAGCGTCAATCGTAAGTCACCATCGCAAAACTAGCGGAAAGGAAGCAGGCGTTTCATGTCTATCATCAGTTATCATCGCCGCCCTCGTGGATGGGAAGCAGGCGTTTGTTGCACTTCATGCAATCCTTGTCAAGAAGAGAATCAGCCTTCCCAGTCTTCCTCATTCCATCACGAAAAGACTTCTTCAGATCACGTGAAATCGCTTTCTGCCTGAAAGCCCTCTTTGGTACCATGATGACACTTGCTCCAATCTACTGCATATTTTGTTTTTGGCTTTGTCATAAATTCGATTATCTGACGTCGACTTCTCTTGAGCTTGTTCCCATGTCTGTCGGCAACATCAGCGTCTGGATTGTCTAACATATCTTCCATGCAGCTACTGCACATGGCCTTCCTGCAGCTGGAGAACCCACCACGAGACATTCGACACGGGTAATACTGAAAAGTGCACCTATGTTGAGCACAACTTTGACGTATGAGGTGAATATATGACACTAGTACACCAGATACTCACGAGACCGCTTTTGAGACCCTGCTAATGAAGCTAAAAGGAAAGGGCGTTACATATCGAGGATGCCAAGGAAACAATTAGGCAGTCGTCTGTACTCACGGTGCGAAAATATAGGAAGAAGAATATACAGGAAGAAGAATGAAATAAATTGTACGCACGAGGTGATAAGTAATACAGGTCACAAAGGTAGTTTCTCATTCACTCACCACCAACTCTCTCTCTCCAGATCTTTCAGCAGGGGCTTGTGGCACCTGTTTGCGTTTTGTGTCCTAAATACACAAGTAGGAGAAGATAACCAATGTTAGTCAAAACAATTAAATTCATGCTAGATGAAAATAAATACTTCTACCTCATTTAGCCGAGCCGTTCGGAGAGCGCCTTGGCACGCCCCTTTCTTTGAGTGCGATTCCTTGTCTCGAAAGCGACTCTCAAGCCTGTTGGAACCTTGTCATAAGGTAACCATTCATCAGGGTACTCCATCACCCAACGAACCTTGTACAGCCTCGCCTTCCCTGGTTTCTTATTAGAATACAAGATGGTCTGGACAACCTTGTCTATGGCATCCTAATTCACAAAGAAGAAATGAATGCTATGTGGGTGACACGAGAAGGTAAAACAGGAAATAGAAAGAAGTACGCATTGAGTGGAGTACACTGATACCATAGCCAAGTGCTCGTTTGCTCTCTCTTGCATTTTTCTATTGTTGAAATCTTCTATGACATCAGATGTAATGTTGCCTTTAGGTTGCCAACTATCTTTATAATCTCCGTCCATCTGATCAAGTATTTTTGCTGACCATTTGATTCAAACTTTGAATGAAGGATTGTCTCAACCGAATGCTGCTGATGCATATTGATCGATTCCTCTCCATTGTCGAGACTTGACTTGATTCACCATCATTACAATCCGTAACCACGGTCTTCTGCAGACCGGACGACAGTCTTATGGAGGAGGACTCGAAGAATTCAAGTGCGTTGGTTCCCCGTCCCTCGTCATCTGTGTTTGTTGCCGTTCCTCCCGCTGAGTTTCTTGCGGTTGAACTAGCTTGTCAGGCAGACAATACCGGCCTATATCATGCCCCATATCTATCTGGGTTTGCTGTTGTCCCAGCTGCTGAGCCTGTTGCTCAAGCAGGCGCACCCGTTCCTTCATTTTCTCCAACAGTTGTAGATCACTCTGCAGTTGTGGCTCCTGCTGCTTCTCTGACTCCATCCGACGTGGCTGTTGTAGCTGTAGACCACTATGCTGTTTTGGCTCTGTGCCAGTTTCACCTACATCTATGCTGTTTCTCAGACTATCATTCATAGGATAAATCTGAAGTGGATGCTGTGTCTGCTGGTTCTGGTCCATCCGCTGCATCAGCACTATCCCTGGAGACTGCTGCATCTGTTGGCGAGGATCCATCCACTTCTCCTGATCAGTGTTCACCATCTGCGCCATTTCATTGTGCTGCGGAGCCCACCATTCAAACTGTTGCTGCTGCCCATTCCATTGATGCGGCTTCATCGGCTGTAAGAACTGGACCTGCTGTTGCAGGCCCACCTTTGGAGGCTGCTGGAACTGGACCTGCTGCGGCAGCCCTATCTTTGGAGGCTGCTGGTGCTGCCACTGCCCAGACTGTTCGTGCTGCCACGGCTGTTGATGCGCAATCCTCCAGTGTTCCTCCCATTTTAGGAAATCTCTGTCGGTGGAGGATGTTGCTCCAGCCTTCTATCGTGAGAGAAACAGTCGATTGGCGATGACTTCGCCTTCTATAGGCGCCCGAGATCAAGTACATCATCCAAATCAGGGGTAGAGTGATGCTTGATGAACAGTTTATCTCTCGATAGCAATCATCCAAGCATGATGATAGCACTTGGCGGGATATCCCTGCCCTCTTGGCTCTTGAGATAGCAGCTTGTAAGAGGATCTTAACCGTCCCCACTATTGAGATGTGCCCGTAGATGTTGTTCAGTTGGTGGATTATTGTCAGAAAAATTCCCTCCCTTGAACAATCGCTTCTGCACCAAGATGTATGTCTTGGATCGTCCTTTTGCCTGATTATCAAAGCGAAACTTCAATCTCATAATGATCAGCATGCGCATGCTGTTTGCCCCCTGCCTTGGTTCTCACAGACATTCCAAATAACTTATCCTCCAGATGCTGAAATTTCTTCTTTACATCTACACAGGCAGAGTTTGCAAGTTTGACTAGGCCATGATTCGACACCCTTCTTTTTGTATCTGCCTGATCACTGACAGCGTCACTGATGCGTATCACGGTGGATCCTGAGTTGCTCCATGCAAACAATTGCCATAGGAAGCGTTTCTTTGAGAAATTCACTGTTCTCGGTGTTGAGACTGTGAATGTTTCTCCAATTTTGCTGGAGACAACTTAAGACACTTCCCTTCCAGTTACACATAAGGTCTTCAACATCAGCAGTGCTGGTTATTGGCTGACCTCTGCTAGTGTGTCGCTTTGATTGAGCGCTGCGACTATTGCTGATTCGAATGAAGCTTTCCCGATGCAGAGCACATCTTGGCGGATCGAGCATAACCTTTGAAGGAAATCATGCACATTTTCCGCTGTAACAGCAGGAAAGCTACTACCGTTCACGCCAGGACGGATATGAGCATAATACGACCAGTATTTTGTGGCATGTGCAACATTGAGACCCCCCTTTTTGTATGGAACGAGTCCGCCATCCAATATAACAACGCCTTCCCTATCCGTCTCAACACTGACTGCAAGTCCGTTTGTGTTCGTGGCGATCTTCTTTTGTGCAGCAATGGATGGATGATGTGGGTCTGTGGTGTATTCCGGGTCCCGAGCTTTGCTTGGCGAATGAGAGCCATGTGAACTAATTCCTACTTCTTTGTTGAGAGAGTTCGTGTCTTCTCCTTCACTGAAACCCATGAGATTGTTCGACGGTGTGGAAGATTTGCGTGGGATCTGTGGTGTTCTTTTGAGCCTCACGAATAGGTGGCGTCGGGCGAGCACGTGGCCAGCTTGAGCACACTCAGCACCTGTGGCCTGTCCAGTCGGCGACCGGACAGCATGGTTGACATAGTTGTTTCCGTGAGTATTATTAATGTTAAAAACCACGGGTTGTGGATTATTTGGTTGAGAAATCATTTTGGGAAAAATGAAAGTAGAAATAATGATGTCAAACAACATCGGGGCTGAAAATTTGGCACGTGTGTCCACGGGAGTCTCATTTAGGAACTAGTACCTAAAAAGCAGCGGTCAAAAAATATATAAGCGTGGGCTCCGTGCTATTCTGCAAAGGAACTGGCGAATTGGTGATGGGGTATTCTCATCTTTTCAACCAGCGCTAGGATTGCTTCAACTGTCAAAAACTAGAAGAAAATGAATTTGACCTGTAAAGTTTGCAACCTTTCATCCATTTACGGCGGCCCTCAAGAGGGTGCAGTATGTTCATGTCGATGCAGGGGATGTAAAACAGATTTCCTCCGCTGCGCCGATTGTGAATTACTCGTTGATCTCAGAAATCGAACATTTGTGAGATTTGGGCGTACTCCGGCCTCTCATATGAGACAACATTTTAAGGTCGCACACAGACAGCGTTAAGCAGCGAAGAGATCCCTACAAAGATCGTCGAAGCGGTAGCGACAGCGTGTAGAGTGCGCGGAGGCTGATTCTCACGAAGGTCATGATCTGGTGGAGGAACATGATCTCTTCGCAGATTCAGTTGAGTATGGTGTTGACTGCAGCGACATCGGTGATTTTAACGAAGATGATACTGATGATAGTCAATCAGCGGCGGAAGATTGTATAGATGACAAAAACCTATTCAATCCATTACTCATACAGAATGAAATGGAAAGCCAGCTGGCGGAATGGGAGAATATACAAAGCGAAATGTTTGACCGTTATCTCGATTACATAATGTGTGATCTAGATCCGAATTCTCCACCTATGGAAGAAGATACCCGTTGGATAATGGCGAAGATGTTGCTGGCGATGCGGACATGCTCGCTATCACCGCATATGAGGGCGCTGATTGTTATTACAGATATGATGATTTTTCTTTCTTAGACACTTCGGGAAGAACAAGATAAGTTCCTAAGAAAGAACAGTGTTGGAAGTCACTCTGTCAAAACCAGCTGTATTTCTATCAGAAGTATTTCCAAAGGCTAAAAGCAATTGTGACAATACAGGGGTTATCGTGGTTTGGTGGGCAGAAGCGAGCGTTGGCAATCGTGAGAACATGCATATACTTGTGGGCGAAAGGGAGGCACGAGTTATATTCAAGTACCATCACATCATCATGAAACTTCCGGTGAATACAAACAAGACTTAGTGACATATGACAATGAGAAATTTGAACTGTTCGGATTGGGGTCCATAAATCATGATGATGTCACGACAAAATTCCCGCGAAATGAAAGGCGTTAAGAAATTCTTCACAAATGGCGCACACTCCATCATGAAGAATTTCCGGTTCGAAGGTATTTAACATAAACAATCATGCGTGTGTCAGTTTGGAAGAAAGCGATTAGAATTATGGCTGGCCACCATGGCTTGTTTGGATTTGCCTGGGGCGGGCGAACAAAGGAGGCGAACCAAGCCGGTCTGAATGGTACCCAGCGATGGCCGACCTCGTAAATGACATAGTCGATGCCATGAAAATAGAGGGATTATCTGATGAGTCTATTAGTGAGACAAGTATTGGCTGGGTGTACTTTTGGGCGACTCGTTCCTTCGATGTTTTGTTAAACAAAAGGATAACAGTGTCTGGATTATGACAGCAACCATTTGCCCTCCACTGGAGGAAATGAACACTGGCAAATACACCCATGTATTGGCAATGGGGAAAAGTACTGAGGACCACACACCTGTTATTGAATACTACCACAGAGAAGTCAAAAATTGATGAAGGGATTTCTTACCTATTTGGTCACAAATGAAATTCGGCGTATGTCGGTCAGTTCCTATTCCACTCCTCTGATAGACCAGAAAGACAATTTGTCACTAACACAAGAAAGGAGGGTCATTTCGGAAAGTGCTCCAATTATGCGTACTGTGTTGACTTGACAGACTACCAGCATGCAAGGAATGCTACAAAGATATCACTTCCAAAGTTCTTGCCCGTTCTCACATTTCAGAATCTCGCCACTGCAACAAATGTTTCCGCTGGAATATTGATCCAAGCGACCCCTTTCAATCAAGTTGCCCGGTCCCAGAGAACTACCCTTTGGGACCAGATGAAATAATCTTGGAAGGAGAGACATTGAAGCCACCACAAGCTCGTAGACCTGGAATGCGATTCATTGGGCCAGTATTACTCACAGGGGAATTCATGATGTCAGTTTGTTTGTTTGCGTATGAGGCAAGGAGATGTAATTATTGGTCGAAAGCAAACATGGAAGAATACCTGCGCACATGCAATGTTAGACAATCGCGGATCGAGCATATCGAAGCTTTGGTGAAGACAGACAAAGCCAATCAAACTAGATCTGGGGTTGAGGCTCTAGTGCCGACAGTATGGCTTCCAGAATATGATTGCTTTATCAGACACAGATGTCCCATGGCGCCTATGCATGCGATTGCACATAACATGACGGCACATGTTATGGATTTTCATCACCAGTGTCTCTCGAAGTGGAAGAAGTTTAGCAATTAGTATCTTTTGCCAATAGGATTATATCACACATCGAATCCTTCAAGTTGGAATGGTGTAAGGTGAAAAGTCTTCCAAAGGCGTCATGGATTGGAGAGAATAAAATGGGCTTTGTCCGTCTGTCTTCCTATTTGTATGGGATGTATTTCCTGAATGCGAAAATTAATTCAGAGCTAAGCATGCACGTCGCAGACATGAAGCGTATGATCAATTCTTACCACGCCCTTGTATCTTTGTTGATGTCAAAGAAACAGAATTCTGAGTATAATGCGGGATCACATGAGACTGTTCATGTCAGCGGCTCACTATGCACACCTACATTTTGGTAATTTTTCAGATTCTGAGAACAACGCAAATGAAAATATCGACCAGCAGTCAAACAAGAGTAATGGGAAGGCCAATGACCTTGTGCAAAGGATTTCAAGGGAAGACATACTTGAGTTGCTTGATAAATTAGATATTCAAACAGCCAGTGGCATGCAGACCAACAGAGCCAGACTTGGAAAGATGCCGATGAATCACCTGAGACAAAGACTCAAAGAGATGGGTGCTGCAACCAATGGGAAAAAAGTAGAACTGCAGGAACGATTATTTAAAATGTTGCTTGGAAGGGATGTTGAGGTGACTGCAACGAGCAGTGTGATGCAAAATACTGAGCAAGGAATATCTATTAAGAACGAGGACTTTGTATGGAATAAAGGTGCTTGGCTTAGTTTGCTGGCTAGCATTGAGGACCAGCAAGAGTACTTAGGTCCACTGACCTTAATCTGGTAAGTACATATTTTAGGTGGCTTCACTTGTCCGAAGCGTTATTGCAGCTTATATTTATCCTGAACACCTGCAGGGGAGGCAAGAGACGAAAATTCTATACAGGATCCAAAATCGATCCTATGGGCAATGAGAAAATGCCAAATGTACCGTGAAGGAAAGATTAGGCTGCTTCATAAACTTACAGGCATGGAATTTCTGAATAGGGAATATCGTCTGTTTTTACTCGGCCTGATCGGTATAAAGGTTATCATGTTTTTCAAAAGAAGTCAGAAGTCGAAGATAGATTTAGATCAGGAGAACCTTTGTCCTGCTTCCGCCTAGATGGTAATCGCAATGAAGTCCATGTTGCATTTACTAGAGGAGAACCAGAACAAAGAGGAGATGAACACGAAGTCACTTTCCTATCGTTTCGCTATCACACATCACAAATGTACACTCATGAGACAGGAATGCAGTTCTGTAGATTTGAGTGTACTAATGAGGTTTCATCGGTTCGAAAAACCAGCTTGAATGTATTGGATTATGCACTCATGTTACCCTATTCAAAGATGGTTTTCCATTCCAAAGGCAGTTTACTCTGGTGTATTCTGATTGGGAGGTTCTTTTGTGTGATAACAGTGACCCTGATAACAATAAGGGACCTGTCTCAGTGCATTTGCCTCTGTTAGCAGATGTATTCTCTTAGGAAATATTATATATGTAGGTGGTAAGACAAGCAACATAATTGCGAGTTGCGTAGGAATCAATACAAATCACGTGGCCACATGTGCCAAAATTTCAGCCCGACCGTGTACACTGCCTGATGTACGGTATTGTAGTCACCCAACGCAAACACACAAAATAATTAGATCAAGAATTAACATTGTTTACCAGCCTGCTCGTAGGGTCTCCGTGTCAGCTCCGCAGCCATCGCCACACTCACAGTGCGAAAATGTTTCACTCCATGGAAGGCACTATCGAAATTACAGTTACAATTAAGCTACTAAATTCGGCACTGAACGAGGAAACAAGTGACACGAGCGTGATCAATGCTCCAACTCCAACTGCGCAATACAGCAAAAGATTGGGAACACAACACTTCCCACCACATTACATGACAAGCGAGCTGCTCGTCAATCAGTCGTTGCAGGAGGGACTGTCCTCGGAGAGGCAGCGCACACTGCAGTTGGAATTTTCCCTTACCGTGGAGGTCCCAAAGGTTTCGAGACAAAGAGTGTCGACATTGTTTATGTCAATGAAACATATACTTCGGATCGTTGCTGCGGAATTATTGGGAGAGCAAACGGCTCGGCATGTCGACCGCTTTTGCACAAAAAGGGTGCTCTGTCAAAGCTCATCTCAAATCAAAATTCATCCCAGAGACCGGTCTTTTCTTTGCCCCCGGCGCAAATGATTCTGCATTCTGTTGTCATTTCGTATGTGGCTTGAATGGAAATAGAAAGCAAAGTCACATGACCTCGCAGAAGTGGATTGAAACAATAGAACGAATGACTTCTGAAGTCTCTGTTGTCGATTCAACTGAGCCTCGTTTGGTAGCGCACCCGTCCAACCCACATTTCTACAGGCTTAATTGTCACACGACAGATTGGAAAGCTGTCGTTAATGCAATCATCATATTTCTGAAGGAAGAAAAGCTCAGTATCGACAAAAGTAATATAAAACATACTCTCATTGTCACAAAAGACCGCCGGGAAACACAGGAACTTTCAAAAATGTTGGTATGGCTCAAGTTGTGTTTTTATCATGCGTCTCCAATGTGTATTCGTGATTTTGTAACCGTCTGTACATATCATGATCTGTCCGCAAAGCTGTCTGATTCGAAGATTATTACAATGCTGTCATTATGAGTGATGTCTCCACCTTGTGGACCACTATCAAAAGGATGTCGTCGAGGCTTCCAAGACAACGCTAATTTGTTGTGTCTGATTTTGAAATCTCCTGGGATTGATGTCCTTGAGGAGTTGTTTGTATGAATCTTCCTCCAGATATTATTTGTGAGCAGTAAGTGTAACCCACCTGTAAAGTATAAAGAGATGTTTCCAATAATATATATCATGTCCATGGATTTGAAAAGTCGAGAAATGCCTATTTCATTTCTTGGACGAGGTGAGTGTTCATTTTATGAATAAATCTATGTATATGTAGGAATCAATACAAAGTCATGTGACCACACTGTCCAAAACTTCAGCCCCCGCATAGACTTCTCCCAAATCTACCCAAATGCACTGCACTTGGTATCGTGGCGATTTAAGAACGGTCCACCGCCCATCTCCGACGTCGTCAAAGAGCAATAAATGATGGAAAATGATAATGCTATACACGCTGTTACCTTGGTGAGTGCAATAAGAGAGTGTGGAGTACAGCAGGTGGGCACAGTACAAAAGAATTCTCACCGATCGTCTCAATGTGGGCATACAACGATGCTGAAACTCAGATAAGTAGAGAAGGGGTAAGATATCAACTTCCCAGCGATGTAGCCAAACTTTCCTTTTTCATTACGCTATGTCTCGAGGGCGAAGACATTGAAGATGGGGGCGATAACGGACCGAAATAAAGGCAATGGCGGGGAGGTAGTGCGTGAGATTCCGCTCCATGCAATTAACTCAGTTGTTTTGGCCGAGATCGTGAAATATATGGAGTATTACAAACAAGACCCGAGTGAGTTTCTCCCACTTTTCGTTCGAGACAATATATCAGACATTGAACATTGAAAGCTTGCTACGAGTTGATGGCGTTATTGTCTTCTAAAGTCGAAAAATCGTCACCCCTTTACCTCTTGAGAATACGCGATTTCGTTCAAGAGGTATGCTCTAATTGTTGATGTAGACGAAGCGCTCTGTTTGAACTGCATGCTGCGGCGGACTTCTTAGGAATTCAACCGTTGCTGGAGCTGACCAGCTTAGCAGTTTTATTGCGTTACATGTGGGTGGGTGTATATATTTATCTAACGTTGGGCGGAACTGTGACAACATGCGACTCAATTCATACTTCATTACTTGGCAACAGGACAAATCTCCAGAGGATATTCAAAGAGTATTCATACATTGGCGGTGTGATGAAATCATGATTCTTGGAACCCGACCTTTGATGGAGTTAATCACTGGAACACAACATTGTGGAAACAAATGACTTCTTGGAACTTTAACCTTTGGAGCTGACTAGCAAGGCTATTGTTTGCGAAATATCTGATTGACCATTGTTGGCATTACATAGAAAATAAATGAAAAACTCCACATGTACCAAATTACAAATCTGAACATGTATGGAAGACTTTACTTGTTAAACTGACAGAAATACTCATCGAGCCAGGGACATATCTTTATTGCAACCTTTGCTCGACTAATCCAACACCGTACATCCTGTTCCTGGTATCGTTCATGAAAATTATCAGCACCATTTTTAGGGTGATCTCCCATAGTCTTCAACAACATTTTTGGATGTCGACCCCAGTAAGTAATTAAGTCTTTAGGAGTATTAGAATGGAGTGCCTCTAGCAATCCAAAGATGTTTTCATCCCTACCAACGATTTCATTCACAATCTCATCAATGGAAAACTTCCTAGCGACCAGTATCCATGTTTCGACCGACTTTAGTAATGGGGATTCCATTGCTGATTCCGCACATTCCCGGATCAGTTTGTAGTATAATGTCTTGGCGTCTGCATTTGCTAATTGTCTCCAATTAAAACAACGTGGTTCGGACTTGGAACGTATCATCAAGGTACTATAAGCTCTGGCCATATTGCATTCCTTTGCCTCTTCATCCCATGATATGCACTCAATCAATTCGTCTTCGTCGTCTTCCGTCGGGGTAACTAGCATCCATTCATCGCAATTGGCGTTGTCATCTTTTCTTGCCTAAGGTTTTCTCTGGCTTGTTCACTCAATAATCGTTGTCTTCCGTCGCGGTTGAGAAAAGACCAGTCCAAGTGTGGTAGCAGTTGTCGGAGCATATCTTCCACGGGAATAAAAGTATTCTGATTCTGAGGACGGTCTGCAGTGGGAAACCACTGACCAGAATAGTTGTGGCATCATCTGAGCAATTGCGATGGGGCGCAAAAGTTCCTTTCCGGTATCAATAACGTTTTTGTTGTCGTCTTCATCGTTATCTTCGTCGTAATTATCATCATCATCAGTTTTGCTCATGTAAGCATTCTCAATGACACTCTTTATAATGTCCAGTGGTAAAACGCTGACTCTGTCGACGTACTGCCCTCCCTTCTTCGACATCTCTTTTCCATAAGTAATTTGGTGCGACACACAATGATCTTCTCTTCTTTGGTGGAATGTCGATCCCAACACAGTTCCGGCATCAACATCGACACTCTTCACAGGGGCCATAAAGAACTGACCAAGTGTCGCAGCATGTACACGAGCGTGTGCCTGGGAATTTTCCTGCATATTTGCCAGGGACATTTTGCATACTGCTCGTATTTGCTTGAACGGTTTCCCACCGCTACCCCTGTTGAAAGCCTGAACTAAGAACGACGATATGTCATCCGTGCTCTTTAAAACGAGAGTAGATCTTTTTGGTTGTGATGGATTTCTTTTTCCTGTTGGGAAAAAAGTTGTATGGTCCGATATTCTATGGCCGAATCCTTCTGTCGTGATCTCTTTAGGAGATAGATTATCGGATTTCGCGGTTTTGGAAACATCGTTGCCGTCTGATAAGCGATAGCCTGGTCCACTTATCCGTATTTTCGATGAGGATACTTTCTTTCCCTTGATCAGATTATGTTTCATCATTGCGTCTTGGGCCTTGAGTGCATCCTTAAAGGAAGACTTTGCGACCTCGGCTGCTTTTCTCTTCGGTTGAAGTTGTGTTTCTCTACGACGTATGCGGACAATTACATTTTCGTTGGATCGCAAGGGCAAATCTCCAACAACATGCTTCCCCGTTATATCAAGCAGTTTTGGAGGAAATCCTACCATAAGCTCGGGGATAAAATTTGCTCTGTCATTTCTTTTGACTTTGAATCCATCAAGAATCATTTCATTCAACATATCTAGGGGTGTGCTTGTTTCTAATTGCAGCTCTAGCGTTATCGGTAGAGTTGCAGACTTGTTTCCCATCCCTTGGGAGTGGTGCCTGAGAATTTTATTTTCAACACGCTGTTCGTCTCCATGGTGGAACATTATTTGTTGGAGAGAAGGGGAAGACCCTCGTTCGACGGATCATTATTGTTTTTGGGTTTTCCTGTGTGTGGTTGATCGTCACGAGTATGATGACATACGAGACTACAATAGTACCATACGAGAGGTCGCTCGAGAGTGAGATCCCGCAGTACAAAGGAATAAGTACAAATTATGTAGACACACGTGCCAAAATTTCAGCCCGCATCAAGTGACACTTCTTTACGCCACCCTAACGAGGCTGTCTCCTGCGATCTAGAGTACACTAACATTTTGGTTGCAGAACCAATGCACGCAACCAATTGTCAATAGTGATACACAGACTTTACTCAGAACAGTCAACACATCAATCGTGCCCGCGACTGTCAAAATGTAACAATGGAACCACGGGGATCGAGGCGGAAGATACTGAGCGTCAACGACGGCGTGAGAGGAATCGGATGAACATGAAGCATGCGAGGGAACAGGAACACCACAAGCGCACAATTCTCAAGGCGACTCGGGACCAATTCTTGAACAAAAGAAAATAACATTCTGGGATGGTGATAAAGACAACGGTGAATGGCGAAAGGGCGTTACGCAGTGTTCCCCTGTAGACATGATAGAGCCATACGGGTTCAAGGCTAAAAAATATCTGGAGTCATTGCAAAGCTAAGGGAGCATTCTCCTTATTTTGTGCTTGAAGAAAGTCGTATTAAGAGAGGCGAATGTGCTTTTGTTGGGAAGAACGAGTCTTATATAACCGTCCGGCAATTGACTGGTTTTGTTACATTTCGGGGTAAAGAATATGTCAGGCTAAAATGGTCGAACAAGAAGCATGAGGAATGGGTGGAAAAAGTGCATATGTGCAAGAAAGGCCGTCGTCTGAGCGGAAACGCCAAAAGCCTGATGTTTTGACTTCATCCAAGATTGGGGAATTGTCGAACACCCCGTCTGAAAGAAATGATGATGTCACTGACATAGTGCTCTCGGACAAGCAGGAGGCTTTGTTAATGGAAATTTACCCGAGGATGCGGAAAGAGGCTGCGAAACTAGTGGAAGAAGGATTACATCGTGACGCATTCGATGCTGTGCATCGAGAAATTTGTTTTGAACGATCTGTGGATTATTGGACGAGGGAACTCATCAATGCATATGACAACGTTATAAGGAATCTTTACTATTTGGAAGTTGAAGGGCACCCGTTGATTTTTGGACGAAATAGAAAGAGAGGACAGTTTGAAGGTCTACGCATCAGTGTGGGAAGTGGGCGATGACGGCGAACTTGTCAAGACAAAGGATGGCAAGGCAGTTCTCAACAAAGAACCTTCGGCTTCGCTTTTGAAGATAATGGGGACCTACTGTGCAGAAATATTTTCCTGATGGTACAGATGGGAACGTCTCGATCCCTTGCGGAAGCGCACAAACTAGCGCGTAAAAATGTTTTTACGAAAATGAATGAAGACAGATCATACTATGAGTCGAGAGGATCTTGGAAGAAAGTCAAGGGTGACTTGGAGACTGATGCCCCACGAAAGTTGGCAGATCTTTCTCTTATGTGGGAAAAGATGGCGGGTGCTACTGCAGGAACAATTTCGAATGCAATGGTCATGAACCCAATGCATTGGTAAAAGGCGCATTGATATCAGGGAAAGCCGACGCTATCAAAAAGTCTGCGTCAAGAAAAGGGAACGTACGAAGTGTTGTATCGAATCCTGTAGCAGCTATGTCCACGCCATCTGCAAGGATAAAAAGTTTTGCTACAAACATGCCAAACCAGAGCACAAGAAGAAATGTGCTAAATGTCATAAAAATTTTGCCCAAGTTGGTGGCGGGTTTTGCAGAGGTTGTTTTGGTGGCAAGCGAAAGCAAAGCAGTCCTTACGATGCAAAATTTGTAAACTGAACACAGCTAGTCGTATCGGGCGGAAGTGTGCGGGTTGCCTTGATGTCAAGTGCTTTGATGTGAAAAGAAGCGTGTCAGGAAAAGAAAGCCAAAGAAGTGTCATGGTAAGCAAGGAAAGAGGCAGAAGACATGAGAATGACAAGCTTTGGTGACGAAAATAAGACACGGGGGACAGGTAAATAACAAACGTAAATCTAGATTAATGATTTATAATTACTTCAGGCTAAATAGAACCATGCTCTCTATTTTGTCTTGATTGGTTCAATCCTCTTCTCGATCTCGTCCAATCTCGCTTTCGCCTCACACAGCGCAGCTTGGAGGTAATCAAAACGTTGTCTGTCAGTTTCACAAGAAGGAGTTTTAATCTTGGATATAATGTCATACATAGCATCCAGTTTGTCGACATTAACAATGTCCTCCGGTTTCCTCTGGCAGATTATGGCGAGGTGTCCAGCATAACTCACCCCACTGGCCAGGTAATGTTCAGCACTTTTCTTGTAATTGCTTAATGGTAGGTCATCTCCCATTTGGCATCCGTTGCCACCAAATCTAGCAACCCTCCTATCTCTTACAACTTCCTTAGATGACAATAAGTGTTCTGCATAGCATTCGTACAAGCGTGCTAAACGATTGTGCGATTGCGCTAAGTTCGTGAAACTCCCCATCGCATGTTTCAATGTTGAGATTCAATGCTGTGGAGTATTCTTCAACGGCAGGTGCCAAAAAGCCGTTGATTGCTTGGATTTGGCCTAAATTTTGGTGGATTGTAGCAAGATCTTGTTTCATTCTCTTTACCTGTTCATCTGTGTATTGATGGGGAGGAATTCCGTACTCCTCGAGAAATGCAACTCCATCGAGTACTATCCCAGCGGTGATAACCCTTGCTTTCTCGAGGTTATGAAAGGCGTGTTCGCGAATTTCTCTGAATGTTTCCAGTCCAGTTTGGTTATTGATATCGACTAGTGACCATTGCAACTCATTATATGTGCTGATGTTCAGGAATGCTTTTCCAAGTTCAGAATACAATGGGGCCACCGCGGAAATAAACTCGCACGGAACCTTTCGTCGTCAGTTGCGTCGTCTGGTAGCCACTTCTTCAATTCTTCGTCAACTACAGTTTCCAGGTACTGGCAGAGCATCCTTGATCCATCGTTGGGGTTCCCGTGTGAGATCATATGGAATGCAAGTTTACAGCGAGTGTCGCCGTTATCAGAATGTAGAACGCCATCGCCGATAAGAGCGAAATAGTCCCCCATCCATGTGTTTATGTCGTCTCCACATTCCATGATGATGCTGTGTTCATTATCCACAATCAAGGAACGCTTTTGCAGTGTTGACAGGCTGGCAGTTGGGAAGGCAAGGGTGTGAAATAAGAGGAATGGGTGATCTTACCGATTCCATTTTCCCACCATGGAATTTTTGTCTTGGCATGTCTTGTTACGGAGATTATCGACGGGCTGAAATTTTGTCATGTGTGTCTACTGTATTTGTACTGATTCCTATGTATTATTTTATGCAGGTGTCGCGCCATTTTCCATCAATTGATGCGAATCATACATGTCACCATAAATCTCTATTGTATCGTACACAATCTCTGCATGACACAAAGACCGAAGACCGTGCCAAGCGTGGCATTATTATTTCACTAATGGCTCGGTGCAAACAAACTGCTCGCCAGTCTACTGGCGGAAAAGCTCCCCGATACCAGCTTGCCACCAAGGCTGCTCGAAGAATGGCCCCTGCATCGGGGGGGGTTAAAAAGCCTCATCGTTATCGTCCTGGCACTGTTGCACTTCGCGAAATCGCCGCTACCAAAAAAGCACAGATCTTCTTATCCGCAAGGTGCCATTCCAGCGCCTTGCAAGGGAAGTTCTGCAGGATTTAAATAGTCCAGGTTCCTATCCACATTTCTCCGCGGAACGTTTTCAGGCGACTTCTTTGTTGGCTATTCAAGAATCTGTGGAAGCATTCAGCGTCGGACTGTTTGAGGATGCAAACTTGTGTGCGATCCATGCCAGGAGGGTCACCATCATGCCGAAAGACATGCAACTTGCATTGCGAATAAGAGGGGACTCTGAACTGATGCGCCACTAATGCTTTTTTGGAGATGGGGGAATTTACGTGTGGGTGTTTGAGTGACTCGGTGTGAGGATGGGCTTGTTGGAACCTCCACGGCGTTCATGTCTCAGATTCTGAAATCCCATGCCACATCGGCTTTAAGTAAAGTGTGATCGACACACGACAGGTCTTGTCCGCTTATGATGATGTATCAACCTTGAATAGTGCTATAGTATTAATGATCATGTGGGGCTTTGCTGGTTCTTGGTGCGGAGGAATCGCGTAACATTATTATGCCAACTAATTGAAGAACAATTAAGTATGCACACTATAGTTTGTCGTTGTTCTTTTATTATTTATACAGTGCCTATACTCCTTTCTCCCGGACGTTTTTGTATGGTCCCCGTCCTATAGTCCCCTTAGTATGACGCTTTGTTGTGTTATGTCAAAGTACTTTCACACCCAACCTTGTTCACTTAAACCTCTCATATTCCCTTCGAATTTGCCGGAGAGTTGCATATCTTTTGGCATGATGGTAACCCTCCTGGCATGGATGGCACACAAATTTGTGTCTTCCATGAGTCCAATAAGGTATGCTTCAGAGGCCTCCTGTGATGCTGCCAATGCAGTGGCTGTATAACGCATATCACCGCGGAAATCCTGCGTAACTTCCCTCAAAAGCGCTGGAATGGTAATTTGCGAATCAGAAGATCCGTGCTTTTCTGGTACTTACGAATCTCACGGAGTGCCACAGTTCCTGGACGATAGCGATGGGGCTTCTTGCAACCTCCTGCAGCAGGTGCACTCTTGCGGGCTGCCTTTGTCGCTAGCTGCTTTCGGGGGGCTTTACCACCAGTAGACTTGCGAGCAGTTTGCTTCGTTCGAGCCATGTTGTCTTCTGATGATACTATACCTTTGGGCGAACACCTGATGCCAACCGGTTCTGTTAGTATTGAAAAGCTGTGTCAGGCTGAAATTGAATAGTGTTCTGTTAGAAGAGAGGGTTCGATTGAATGAATGTGAGTTCTGTTTACACTTGTCACGAGACAGTGGACCCATGTTGTTCCGTCACAACGATTTTTTGGTGGATGCTTCATAGAAATCCCTCATCTAGTAGAACTTGCTGGACTAGGCCCAACAAAATATCTTTGATGTACGGACTCGTGATTGAGGAAGTTTCAGTCATGAACTACCGGTATGCCACCCGTACACTCTGGGGGTAATTTTGTGTAAAAACTTAGCGTGATAAACGAAAATACGGCTTAAGTAATGTCTAAAAAATCCGGTAACCCACCCGTACACTCTTGAAAGTCCGGTAACCTCCCCGTACACTCTGACGTTTTGCGAGTATACCGGGAGGTTACCGGTGTTTTTCGTTTGCAGTGTATCTCATGCTTAAGGGCCATTTCAAAGTGATACGATAGCATTATCCCTCCGAGCTATACTTTTACTAAAACAAGCAGTAGTATAGCTACTTCTGCTAAAACGAGCAGGAGTATAGCCCGTTGTGTGAAATCTCCGTGTTCTCGTCTTTGCCACGTCAATCTGAGCACACCGTTGAATTCCTCGCGAAAAAACGATCTAGATGCACCCTCATAACCACTCATAGTCATTTTCATCGCGATTCGATGAAACATGTTGTCGGAAGACACAGTCCTTTTCTCGCGAGATATGTAAGTACGGACATTGTTATGTACCTCTCAAATTATTAAAGGTACTATGGAGAATATTCCCTACTCCATGCTTGATAAATAATTATCGTAGAAAAAATAAATTTAGTTCCCTTAACCCCCCACTTATGTGTGCCCATTTCTGTGCTCACGTGAGCACGTCATCGTAAAATAACCTTAAAACTTGCTATACGTCTGCTAAACTAGCAGAAGTACACCGTATACTTCTTTTTTTAAGCAGTAGTATAGCGGTTTAAGGCCAATCTCATTTGGAGGGTTATTCATCTACATCGCGCCAATATGTATTGCTCCACATAACTCCTTCCGGTTCACGAGTTATGTCATTTTACATGAAAACTGACCACAAATGAAATGCACTAACACTGACATGAAAAAATTGATTCCTCTACAGTACAATCCCGTGTACAAAACGCTATGTCGTAAATAGGAGTGGATACCAATATGTTTTTACATGAACAGGAACTAAGTTTCAGTTCAGAGACATATGTATCTTTCAACATTTTGTTGCCTTATAATCTCTAAGAAATATGATATTCACCATCGACCTAGGAGACAATTGTTGAAAAATTGGCGAAATTGATAGTTGTGCTGGGTAATTGTCAAAATCTGTTTTTATTATTCACATAGGAATTAGTAGAATCGCCGAAAGCTCCCAGTTCCTGACGTTGGCTGACGTCCGACCTAGATTTTTACGAAACGTACGCTGTGATGTAGACGTATGAAGGACGTATGATATTGTACAGGTATTGCACCATACGTCAACTCACACACTGCCCTACATACGTACAACCTATATGTACAAAGTATCATTCACATCTACGAAATCAAGATTTTTTCTTGAAAAAATCTTAGTTCATCATTAATGGAGAATTGTTTTCCTCCTTCTCCGTCATGAGACACTTTTTTCACTTTTGGCAATTATTGGTGACATCTAATTTTTTCCCTCCACATTACATGTAAATATGCTGTTTTCCTGTTTGACATGCATGGGTAGTCACTGTTTTCTAGTTCGATGTTACCTTTAAAAATATCTAAACTTAACAGAAAGCATGGCCAAAAATTCTGACACACTCGCGATTGTGCGAGCGAAGCTCGATTTATTTAAAATATTATTGTAAAGCATAGCACTACAAAAGTTGTGCCCTTGCGCGCGGCACTACGATACAAAAGTCGTGCCCGTGCGCGCGTCGCTTTATTTTTAATATATTGTAAAGCACAGCACTAAAAAAGTCGTGCCCGTGCGCGCGGCGCGAGCGAAGCGAGCGCGGCGCGCAGGGGACGCTAACTGGCGGCCACTGTTATATCTTCCTTTTAATGAAACAAGGCGAATTCCTTTTTGCGGGCTCCTACTGCTGCTAACAAATCATGCACCGGCTGCTTGTAATTTTTTGTGAGCTGAAAAACGAAGGATCATGGCGTCCGAATCTGAAGACAATAGCGATACCGAAGCCTCAAACGACGACGACCAATTTCCAACAAATGAATCAAGTCTTGATTCTACTCGAAGCCCTTGGGTTACAGGGCTGAGAAGGCGTCGAAGGGGCGATACAACAACATGGCAAAATACCGGCCACGACACTGCCTCAAGGCGATATCGAGGTCACGACGGTGCGACATCCCACCATGTAAACGCAGGAGCTGGTGCAAGCATTCTAGGCTCAGAACAGCAGAATGCAGTTTTGACTGTAGGTGGGTCGTGCAGCAATGGCGCGGTTGCGGAATTATCAACCGCTGCAAACCGAGGCACCGAACTCGGTGCCTCTCCACTGACACCATTCAAACATCCTAATGAAAAATCACCGCTGATTGAGGCAACAGCATCATCCGCAACAACAACTGGTGAAACTTTAGAAAGCACTATCATGTCCTCTCGGCAGAGCATGCGTCTCAGAGGCCGCAGGCCAGCACCAAATCTCCGGAGACAGTATCGTATACTTGAGTCCCAGACGTATCTCTTACTCGGAACTTCTTCCATTGGCTTTATTCTATTTCTGATATTCGTTTTGCCATTCTTCGCCCTTATAAGTTTGGCAATGATGATCGTATCTTTGGCTGCTCTTGGTCCCGTGGCGTTGTCAGCACTGAGAACAAGGTACCAGATAGAATTGGAGCACCCTCTGGGTTTACTGAGGTATCTCCCAGACTCGATTCGTATAATGCTGACGGAGACCACCCTACATGAGTACATGACAGACACTACGGCCTTCATGGAAAATCGATATCTGCTGCTATACTTTGTTCCTGGATTGCAACCTGATCAGTTGATGAATTTTATAAATCAATTGCCACCTAGGCACAGAGATACCTTGCTGCAACCTGGTTTGGGTAGACTGATGCCGTCTTTCATGGGACGTTTAATGAGAATGGATAATTCTCCCGAGGATTCAGGGGGAGGTCCCACCCCACTTTTACAAAATGGTGGTAGAGGAGACATGTCGACATCATCGCTGCTTACAATGGACGGCGAAGAAATCGAACATACTGATGATAGAGTGAATTCAGAGATAGAAGTATCTTTGTTTGAAGCAATCACGAGTCTCCGACAGACGCTGACTCGGCAGTTGAATCCAGATACGGTAGTAACAACGCAGCAAGCAGGAGCCAGTGTAGAAGCACACCGACAAACCAGAGCTAGTTCCGAGGGGGACGACATTCAAGATGATGATAACTCGTCTAGTACGCTAGGGGAGGGGGGTGGTCTCAGCGGAGTTGTACTGGTTCCACAATCTAATGATCTCCATTCGGATCAAAACGCAGAGCAACGGCGACTACAGCGAGAATATGATATTGAAGGGAGAGTTTTGTCCGAGGCAACTTCTTCGGCTGTAGCAAATTATTCAGCGCAAGCATCGGCAGCAGTATCCAATAGTGCTGGAGGGGCTGTAGAGGCAGTGTCATCGTGGATTATTCGGGTTGGATCGTTGACAGGTTTGCTCGCCGGAAGTGGAAGTATTGCACTCGCAGCTTATGCACAGCCCTCCTACATTACCCTGGGCCTGTTCGGTTTGCCTGGAACGAGCGATGCAACAAGCAGTAACAACCAAAGAAATAATTCAGCGGGCACTAGAAGAGTCATGATGTATGGACTGTTTGCGACGTCTGCTTTTGGATTTATCGGTGCTGGATTATCTTACTTTATCAGGAATCGCGTGAGGGCAGCCATCGCAGGAAACAGAGGGGAAACAGAGAAAATAGAGTCTGCACGAAGTGATGACATGGAACATGAGCAAAAAGGCAGTTAATGCTGCATGTATTTCTCAAAAATATTGTGAAGCGTTACCGAATAAGTATGTTTTGTTAAGTATTATACAATCGCGATTAAACCGATTTTTCACCTTATGATTACCAATGGAAAACGAATGCATTTATAACTCAGAATTTCCAGCCTCGTGCGTTCGCTTACTTTTGTCTAGTCTGAGGAATATTTCAAACGATATGTAAAACAGAACAAGTAGAAATACCATCCACGACGCCTTCGTAATCAACGACTCTGGCGATGACGAGTCTTTCGGACAAAAAAGAAATGACCAGGAGAGAAAGAGTGATGAGATATGGCGTGTGTAAAACGCCAAATATGAAACGAGTCCACAATATCCCAGAGCTCACCCTCTTCATTTACGCCATTAGCCAACAAGTCGGGCACGCTCTGAAGTTTCTTCCTCGGAACCATCACCTTCGTCCTCTCATCCTCTACTTTATTCGTTTGAGATGCCATGATCTTCAATGTTTGGTAGAGTGAATAAGTATTCGTGAAGAAGGTGTGGGTAAATGGATGCGAAGATGGTTACGTTGAGATCTGTTGAGATCTGTTGAGATGCTCATCTATGCTCATTAGGAGCTCATGAGGTAGATCTCTAGAGAGGCTTGAGCTTGGCTTTGAGCTAGCTTGACTCTAGCTTGAGCTGCTGAGAGGGTGCGGAGGGTTACGCAAAATAGTACAGTACAGGTACGGTATTGTACCATACACTACAATACCTCTACCATACGGAAGCCGCTTTTTCGGCCGTCTGCTGCTTCTTTCTTTGAATGGATGCTGCAACGAAAGGTGATATGATACTTAATTACATTTTGTTACCTCTTATGCTTTAAAAATAAGGCTGTTGTACCATTGTTCACTTTTCTAGAGAAGCCAACACGCACACGCTACACCACCATTCTTCGTCCAGTCTTCATCCCATCATCGTACAAGCATTGTATGGTACACCTTAGAATACCTCGCAGCACTAAAAACAGTGTGGATCCGGATCCGGATGAAAGCCAATGTTGGCGACCATGGAATATGTAAAATTGCCACCATGATCGAATCCAGAACAAATTAGGCCCGATGTTCATCCATTGTTCGGACAATCTAGAACCACAATCTATCGTTTCGAGACGGCTTTGCTTGGCATAAACTGTGTTCCAATTCTCTTGACTAAACCCGCCGTTAAGTGCATTATTAAGTCAGTATTATACAATTGCTTGTTGCTATGATTTAGTTGGTTTTCTCCGCCAAGCATCGCGAGCAGTATACCTAAGGGAAGAAACTTTAAGATGATGTACTCGAAGAATGCCATCAAACTTGTCGCTCTGATCCAAATAGTTACTGTCTTCTATCCACAAAACGCTCACGCAAGAGGCTCAGTCAAGAAAAAGAATAATCTGCGTAGAGAGCTGGATAGCAGCTACTTCAGTCTGAGGCTGTATTGGCAAAAAGGTTATAGGTGAGTTCTGTTTCGCAAAGGAACACGGAAATGATCATGAATCTTGGATTCTTATTCTTTGTGCATTATCTTTACGGATACCTAAAAAGATGGCAAGGCAAGACAGAGGAAAAGTTTTGGTGCATACAATGCACTCAAAGTGATTGCTCTAAAGGGTCTCGTGTCCGTGTTGATAAATGTGACAGGGGAGATTCGAGGCAGCAGTTTTATTACGACGACGGGCGAATCCGCTCGAGGAAGAATCATAGCATGTGTTTTGAAAGAAAAGGAAGATCGATTCAACTGGACAACTGCAACACGTCAATATACCAGAAGGTGCAGTAACTGGAACTCACACTGATCTTTTCTTGCGTGTAATATCTTCCATTGACCAAATGTATCGTGCTTGTTGCCCGCCACAACATCTTGAACAGTGGGACGAACTATCCAAAACACAAGCATTTCAATTGAGGATTCCTGGTAACAATGTCTTCTGTGCCTCTCAGCATCATCACCCAAAGGAAGGGGAGGTGGTGTACATGACATCCTGCAAAAAGTCGATTTCGAATAAGACAGACAAATGGGTTGCATACTAAGTCGCTCAATCGTGTTTCTCATATACGGTGTGTCATGGTTTGGTCTGTTGGAGAAACATAAATAACTTTTCTTTTCAAACATGATAAATCCCAAATATCAACTATAACAAAGGCTAGTTTTCGTGAGTATCTCATGAGTAGAAACTACGCAAAGAAGCACGGTATCCTTCCAAACGCTAAAGGCTCCCGTATCGACGATTCGGCACATTGTCAGCACGTTGTCGCAAACTCTAATCATAGCTGAGACCGAAGTGGGGCCATCTGTCTTCATACCAAGAGTATACTAAATTTTACATTCTGTATTGTAGGCATGAGAATGGTCCTAGCGCCTTAGTTCCATTGTTTATCAATCTCTCATGAATGGAAAATCGCCTTGAAATCGCCTAAGTCCTGATGCGATCAAAAAACCCATCACCTTCGAGTTCGATTTAACAGCAAAATCTGATCATTACTCAGCTGAGACCGAAGTGGGTCTTCATACCAAAAGTATATTATTTTTTCACATAAGGTATTTTAGGCATGAGAATGGTCCTAGTGGGTTAGCGTTATTCTTGTTCAACATCGCCTGAGTGAAGAATCGTCTTAAAAACTGCTGAGTCATAATACGACCAATAAAACAATCACCTTGACGTCCTATTTAACTCGTCAACCAATCACTAATCTCGTAATTTTGAAAGAACTGACCCGTAGGAACATTTTCCATGGTAGCTGGAATAACTGCATTCTTGGCCCCTTCCTCCGGGGGTCTCGGGCCCTTATGACTCGTCATATCCGTATCGCAATATCCAGGACAACAACAGTTGACTTTTACACCATTCGCAGCCTCGTCCCTGGCCCAGACTCGGGTTGCTGCAATCACTGCGAGCTTCGACATTCCATAATTTGATCCACCCCATCCCTTTTGACGATATGTTCCGTCCACCACATCTTTTTCATATTGGTCGACGTACTCTTGAAGACTTGACATGGATAAATCGGGCGACGAGAGCTTGGATCTCAAGTCAGTAGAAACTATCTGTGATAATCTTCCTGCCATTGATGCTACATTTACAATTCGTGCATCATCTCCCCGACGTATGAGAGGCAGAAGTTCTTCCGTCAAAACGACAGTACCACGAAAGTTTACGTCAAGTGTGGGTTTGCACTGCTCTTCGTGAGGTGTAGGATCTGCTCCCTTGAATGCCATGGCAGCATTGTTTACCAACACGTCTAGTTTACCGTACTGCTCCTCCAACGTCTCACGCAGGGCACGATGACTCTGTGTTTCCCCTAGTGTGAGTGGCAGGAAAGACACGCAGGTACTAGAAGCGGACGATTGCGGTTTCATTGCGCTGAGGTGAGATTCTATTTGAGACACCGCAGCCTCGCCGCGGGTGGCATCACGACATCCCAGTATCACTCGACCGAAGAGGCCCGACATGGCGAGCTGCAGGGCAATGTAAAACCCGATTCCTTTGTTTGCGCCAGTAACTAGAGCGATTCTAGAAGCTGCGCTTGCCGTTTGGGCGGCGAGGACGGCTGCTGCTGGTGGAATCATTGCGAGGGGGAGGCTACTGGGCAGTTTGGAAGACGATCTAAGACGATAGAAAAGAGGACGAAGAGATGTTGCAGACTGGGTCTACGAGTGAAACAGGATTGAAACTGAGTAAAAGCTGGAGACGGGGGCATGATCTGGTATTGTATCTATCGGAGTTGCGGGAACAAGACTAGTTGATGCTAAAAAAGGCAGACTGCGCCATTGTTTTTAACAAGTCAAGCAATCAGATACATCATCAAAAAAATCATGTCAGCGTAATACTTAATAACAGGGAAGGTGCGAGAATGATGAAAAGTAATGTTATGCTTCTTGTGCCATAGCATAGCGAACTTTTCATGATGCGTGCGCGATCGTTGAGTCGCAGAAGGAGGAAACAGTAGTTATTCTTCAGTACGGTACGGTACATATTGAACGGTACAGTGGTACGACTGTGCCATATTTCATTGAATAGGCCTAAATAAATCGATTATTACAAGCAGCCGCTGCAAGATTTTTTAGCAGAAGCTGTGGTGTCTGATTGATAGGCATTGTAGTTGATATAGTTAAGTTGTCATTTTGAGCTCAAGAGATATGATGTACATCTGTAAAAGTAAAAAATATCATTTTTTGGTTTTATTGCAGCTCAAAATATATTATTTATATATCCATAATCATTGAGAATTTTTAGATCATAAGCAGATGTCAAAAAAGTGAAAAAATGGAAGGGTACAAAATATGAGATGAATGAATTCATCATCTCCAAAATCATTCTCAGTAAATATTTTTGCTTCCATAATTGTTAAAAAATATCATCGGTTTCATTCATTACCGCTCAAAAAATATTGTGTACATCTATGATCATTGAAAAATATTGAAATCGTACATTTACATCAAAATCATTAAAAATATGGAACACTTGACAAATCATCAATAGAGGTCAAAATCGTTAAAAATGTTGAACGCTTGAGTTAAAAATACTTAACGCTCAAAAATATGATGTACATCCATATTTGTTAAAAAGCATTATCTTTGGTTTCATTGCAGCTCAAATTTTTAGATACATCTATAATCGTTGAGAATTTTTAAGTCACCAATAGAAGTCAAAATAGTTGAAAAATTGAAGGGCTATAAAATATGAGATTAATGAATTCATCATCTTCACATCATTAATAGACATCAAAATTGTTAAAAAATTGAACGCTACAAAAGATGAGATGAATGAATTCATCATCTTCCAAATCGTGCTAAAAATATTATGTACTTCCATAATTGTAAAAATATACTATCCTGCATTTCTATCATTACCGCTCAAAAAAATTATGTACATCTTTTATCATTGAAAAGTATTGAAATCGATCATAGACATCAAAATCATTAAAAATATTGAACACTTGACAAATCATCAATAAAGGTCAAAATCGTAAAAAATATTGAGAGCTTAAGTGAAAAATTTATTGAAGACTCAAAAATTTTATGTACATACCTAATTGCTAAAAAGTATCAATTTTGGTTTCATTGCAGCTCAAATTATTACTCAAAAAATATTATGTACATCTATAATCATCATTGAAATATATTGAAATTGTTCATATACATCAAGATTGCGAAATATTTTGAACACTTGAGAAATCATCAGTAGAGGTCAAAATCGTTAAAAATATTGAACACTAACCGTTAAAAATATTGAACACTTGAAATAAAAATATTGAACGCTCAAAAATATTATGAACATCCATAATTGTTTTA
This sequence comes from Cyclotella cryptica, assembly GCA_013187285.1. Taxonomy (NCBI): domain Eukaryota; phylum Bacillariophyta; class Thalassiosirophyceae; order Thalassiosirales; family Thalassiosiraceae; genus Cyclotella; species Cyclotella cryptica. The sequence continues at coordinate 112,484 of JABMIG010000175.1, forward strand.
CGATAATCACACATTGTATGCTTTGGTATAAAAATATGTTTTGGTGATGCTTAAATAATGTGTTAACGTCTAACGCTAAAAACATTTTCAACGATGCATTGTGAAGCGGTGAGTTTACGTTGAAACCATCTTTTGGTGTGCTTTTAGAACAAATCATTCTACTACAAACTTACGTTGAAATCTTTTTGGCGGTACATTAAAATTATTTTGGTGGTGTGATGTGTGTTGTTATAAAGTAGTGCAGCGTTTAGAAAAAAAAATTTAATACAAACTTACATTGAACTTCTTTTGGCGATACGTTGAAAATATTTTGGTGGTATGATGTGCGTTGTTATTCGGAAATGTGTGCGTTTAGAAAAAAATATTTTTCGCCCATTCTTCTGTCAGAGGTTTATTAAGTGGTATTTTGGATGCGCTCTGGACTTAGGTTGAAATCTTTTGGCAGTACGCTGAAATTATTTTTTTGGCGTTGATTTTCATTAATTTTGCTTCCATGCTAACTCGTTTTGCTTTGTCAAACAGAGACTCATCTATAAAACATAAAGTTAGCTTGAAATACTAAGATGTCAAAAAAGTCATCTAAACTCACGCTCTATATCTTGTATACTTGATTCTTGTGAAGCAACGTTGCACGACATTTCAGACATTCAAAACAACAGGAAAGGAATATTGTTCATTTATCGCTATTTCTAGAATTTTATGAGACTTGGATTTCAGCAGTAAGCTTATCCAAAAGAAATTTTATATGATGCATATTTACATGTTGCTATGTGTGATATCCTTGAACTTTGTGCACTATTGTGAGTGTGTTTATGTTGAACATTTTTTGTCGGCCGGTTGAGTATGGAAATTTTGATGGAGTGCATGCACTCTTGACTTGCGTTGAAATTTTCAGGCAGTACTTTGAAATAATTTTGGTGGTGCGGTATGCGTTGTCGAACTGTGGTGTGTGTGCTTTTAGAACAAATCATTCTACTACAAACTTACGTTGAAATCTTTTTTGGTGGTACATTAAAATTATTTTGGTGGTGTGATGTGCGTTGTTATAAAGTAGTGCATCATGTAGAAAAAAAATTTAACACAAACATACATTGAACTTCTTTTGGCGATACGTTGAAAATATTTTGGTGGTATGATGTGCGTTGTTATTAGGGAATGCGTGCGTTTAGAAAAAAATATTTTTCGCCCATTCTTCTGTCAGAGGTTTATTAAGTGGTATTTTGGATGCGCTCTGGACTTAGGTTGAAATCTTTTTTGGCAGTACGCTGAAATTATTTTTTTGGCGTTGATTTTCATTAATTTTGCTTCCATGCTAACTCGTTTTGCTTTGTCAAACAGAGACTCATCTATAAAACATAAAGTTAGCTTGAAATACTAAGATGTCAAAAAAGTCATCTAAACTCACGCTCTATATCTTGTATACTTGATTCTTGTGAAGCAACGTTGGACGACATTTCAGACATTCAAAACAACAGGAAAGGAATATTGTTCATTTATCGCTATTTCTAGAATTTTATGAGACTTGGATTTCAGCAGTAAGCTTATCCAAAAGAAATTTTATATGATGCATATTTACATGTTGCTATGTGTGATATCCTTGAACTTTGTGCACTATTGTGAGTGTGTTTATGTTGAACATTTTTTGTCGGCTGGTTGAGTATGGAAATTTTGATGGAGTGCATGCACTCTTGACTTGCGTTGAAATTTTCAGGCAGTACTTTGAAATAATTTTGGTGGTGCGGTATGCGTTGTCGAACTGTGGTGTGTGTGCTTTTAGAACAAATCATTCTACTACAAACTTACGTTGAAATCTTTTTGGTGGTACATTAAAATTATTTTGGTGGTGTGATGTGCGTTGTTATAAAGTAGTGCATCATGTAGAAAAAAAAATTTAACACAAACATACATTGAACTTCTTTTGGCGATACGTTGAAAATATTTTGGTGGTATGATGTGCGTTGTTATTAGGGAATGCGTGCGTTTAGAAAAAAATATTTTTCGCCCATTCTTCTGTCAGAGGTTTATTAAGTGGTATTTTGGATGCGCTCTGGACTTAGGTTGAAATCTTTTTGGCAGTACGCTGAAATTATTTTTTTGGCGTTGATTTTCATTAATTTTGCTTCCATGCTAACTCGTTTTGCTTTGTCAAACAGAGACTCATCTATAAAACATAAAGTTAGCTTGAAATACTAAGATGTCAAAAAAGTCATCTAAACTCACGCTCTATATCTTGTATACTTGATTCTTGTGAAGCAACGTTGGACGACATTTCAGACATTCAAAACAACAGGAAAGGAATATTGTTCATTTATCGCTATTTCTAGAATTTTATGAGACTTGGATTTCAGCAGTAAGCTTATCCAAAAGAAATTTTATATGATGCATATTTACATGTTGCTATGTGTGATATCCTTGAACTTTGTGCACTATTGTGAGTGTGTTTATGTTGAACATTTTTTGTCGGCTGGTTGAGTATGGAAATTTTGATGGAGTGCATGCACTCTTGACTTGCGTTGAAATTTTCAGGCAGTACTTTGAAATAATTTTGGTGGTGCGGTATGCGTTGTCGAACTGTGGTGTGTGTGCTTTTAGAACAAATCATTCTACTACAAACTTACGTTGAAATCTTTTTGGTGGTACATTAAAATTATTTTGGTGGTGTGATGTGCGTTGTTATAAAGTAGTGCATCATGTAGAAAAAAAATTTAACACAAACATACATTGAACTTCTTTTGGCGATATGTTGAACATATTTTGGTGGTATGATGTGCGTTGTTATTAGGGAATGCGTGCGTTTAGAAAAAAATATTTTTCGCCCATTCTTCTGTCAGAGGTTTATTAAGTGGTATTTTGGATGCGCTCTGGACTTAGGTTGAAATCTTTTGGCAGTACGCTGAAATTATTTTTTGGCATTGATTTTCATTAATTTTGCTTCCATGCTAACTCGTTTTGCTTTGTCAAACAGAGACTCATCTATAAAACATAAAGTTAGCTTGAAATACTAAGATGTCAAAAAAGTCATCTAAACTCACGCTCTATATCTTGTATACTTGATTCTTGTGAAGCAACGTTGCACGACATTTCAGACATTCAAAACAACAGGAAAGGAATATTGTTCATTTATCGCTATTTCTAGAATTTTATGAGACTTGGATTTCAGCAGTAAGCTTATCCAAAAGAAATTTTATATGATGCATATTTACATGTTGCTATGTGTGATATCCTTGAACTTTGTGCACTATTGTGAGTGTGTTTATGTTGAACATTTTTTGTCGGCTGGTTGAGTATGGAAATTTTGATGGAGTGCATGCACTCTTGACTTGCGTTGAAATTTTCAGGCAGTACTTTGAAATAATTTTGGTGGTGCGGTATGCGTTGTCGAACTGTGGTGTGTGTGCTTTTAGAACAAATCATTCTACTACAAACTTACGTTGAAATCTTTTTGGTGGTACATTAAAATTATTTTGGTGGTGTGATGTGCGTTGTTATAAAGTAGTGCATCATGTAGAAAAAAAATTTAACACAAACATACATTGAACTTCTTTTGGCGATACGTTGAACATATTTTGGTGGTATGATGTGCGTTGTTATTCGGAAATGCGTCGTTTGGAAAAAAAAAATTTTCGCCCATTCTTCTGTCAGAGGTTTATTAAGTGGTATTTTGGATGCGCTCTGGACTTAGGTTGAAATCTTTTTGGCAGTACGCTGAAATTATTTTTTTGGCGTTGATACGTACCATACATTGTCGAACTGTGTGCGTGCATTTAGAACAAATCATTTTACTACAAACTTACGTTGAAATATTTTTGGCGGTACATTGAAATTATTTTGGTGGTGTGATGAACGTTGTTATAAGGTGGTAGCTCGTGTGTTGAGAAAAAACATATATTTTAACACTTACTTACGTTGAACTTCTTCTGACGGTACAATACATTGATCGCTTCGCTCGCGTCGCGCGTACGGGCACGACTTTTTTAGTAAGCGAGCGCAGCGCGTACGGGCGCGACTTTTTTAGTGTTAAAGCGAACTTCACTCGTAGAATGGTGGTTTTGAATCAAGATGTAAGTAAGGCACTTCCGTTAAACATAATTTTTGGCGATGCGTTTAGCGTACTAGCGTAACATAGAAAAACTTCTTGGTCATGCCTGTCATGTGAATTATGCCTTATTTGCGTTGTTGTCCGCTCACGTTGAAAATATATTTTTGGTGATGTGTCTAACATACTACCCTAACATGAAAATATTTTTGGTGATCCCTGTCATGTGAATTATGCCGTTTCCCTTTACAGCTGTTCAATAGCACAATTTTTGGCCATGCTACAAATTTCTTTTAGATATAGTTTTAGAGGTAATCACATATCAACAGTTAAAGAATACCCATGCGTATAAACTGAAAAACTTAGGCTTTTACGGGTATTTCAACCAGTCTATATATGTATTCACCTATAAAATCCAATAGTGAAAAAACGGTCTTCTGAAGAAGGAGAAGAAGAAGAAACCTGCTCAATGATAAACTAAGATTTTTAAAAAAATCTTGATACGACTAATTTCCGCCTTCTTTTGAAACAGCCGACTTTGCTAAACATGCCAAAGTATGCATTCAATGCCGTTTTAGTTCTAAACGGCAGAGAAGGCAATAAATGGCTTCAAGTGACATAAGCTGCCAATAGAAGCATGTAAAGCAATCAGACAAAGGAATTCGTTGAATTTGTACTGGAACCCGATGAATCATGCCGATTTACATACTCTCAGCTGTTTCAGGAGGAATCGGCATACTTTTGCGGAAACGGCATAATACATCACTTAATGCCAATTTAGTTCAAGTATGCCCAATCTACACAAAACGGCCGAGAGTACGTAAATCGGCATGCTTCTAGATGGCACAGAAAGTCATCGTCTTCTTTAATGACGTCATATCTAATATGACCTCAGGTGCTCGTGACTGCGTTTTTTACTTGAAGTTCAAGCTCTGACGTCATTCATGACTACGAGGACACACAACTGCTTAAGCCGATTCACTTTACCACGACTATGTTACCTACCGAAATAAATCTTCGCTTTTCTATAGGTGACATGAAATGCTTTCCAATACTCTATTTAAAATTTTCATCGCTGTACCTTTATGGTATAATATTGTGATCATGTTGCTAGTTTTGGCATTAAGAGTAAAACATGACGTTTTCCCGCACTTCTCTCTGCTATCTGCCTTCTATCTGCTATCTGGGATGATATTGTACGGTGTTGTCTGGTATTGTATTTGCAAGAAGCTTGCGTGATATCATTTTTTTTGCCTTGGGATATATCGTACCTTTAATTGTAAAATATGTTTTTAAAATTTGTTTTTATGAGTTGAAGACGTTTTTATATGTCACATCTTTTTAAATGTATTTTATATGTGTTCCCTCACGACGGGCGGGCGCGAGGTGGGGCGTGGGCTGGCGTGGGGTATTTTCGATTATCAAGATTTTTCAAAATCTTAGTTGTGTTGGAAACTGAGCCACTTTCTCCTTCTTCTCCTTCTTCTCCTTCTCCTTCTCCAGTGAGACAGTTTTTTTGCTTTTTGCCAAAACAGGTACAGATCTATAAGTTGATCTTAACTTACCTGTAAATAATTCATTTTTCGCTTGGACTTACATGGGTAGTCTTAGTGTTTTAATATATGCCTACCTTGAAAAATATATCTTTGTGTATAACGTCTGACATTATTTTCAACAATCATTCTGTAAACTTTAAGGGAACATTAGTCACAAATCATTTCAAGACGTAGAGACGAAAAATTTTAAATTACTAGCAGCCGCTGCAAGATTTTTTAGCAGTTGCTTATAGTAATTCGTTTTTGCATATATGTATAGATGTATAGAGGGAGAGTAGGTAGGTCATAAGGAATGTGTGAGGAATGCTCATGAGTCAGCAAAAAGATTATGACTGAATGTTATGTGGTCACGATGCTATTTTGATCGTGGCAATTTTCAGTGTGTTGTTGTTACGTCACATCAATCCGATTCTTATGATCTGTTTAGAACTGTGGGCGGAGTAGTACCGTTTAGTGTTGTGTTTCCAGGCTGTGCAGTTTTGAAATTCTTAATCGTGAATGTTTTGACAGAGACGGGCAATAGAGCACTATTATCTGTGTTTAGAACTTTGGGCGGAGTAGTACTGTTTAGAGTTGTGTTTCCAGGCTGTGCAGTTTTGAAATTCTTAATCGGTAATGTTTTGACAGTGAGGGGCAATAGAGCACTATTATGTGTTGAAGTTAGAATAGTTGTTTCGAATCATGTGAAATCATTCGTTTTTTCACACACATGATCTCAATAAGTTTTCAAATGTTTTTGTGTCTAGCAACGACCGCCACAGTGTTTTGTCAATGATAAATTACTATTGGTGAGTCCATCATGTTGACCGGCGTCATGTCAACGGAGCCACCAAAGCGCCGTTGTGTTAAGTGCATTATGACAAATTGTATTGTTTGGCTGTGGTTATTTTGCTTGTGATGTAGTTGTGCTGGGGTGTGTTTTGTTGTTCAGGTGTTGGTGGCGTCACATTCGTTCATTGTCGGCGCGACTGCCACTGTCGTCATCTCTTTGCTCCGTTCGGGGGGCAGATCTGACTCGCAGATTTGCTTTTGTCTGCGTGTGTTTTTAGTTGTGTTGTGGTTGGGGGTTGTATTGTGTGTTCATCTTTCTTTGTCGGCGTGACCGCATTTGGTTGTCGTCGAAATGGCGCATTCGCACTCCATCGATGTGAGCACATTTGCTCGTCGTGGCAGTAATTCATGGAAGCGTGTGTATTTGCAGCTCGTCGAAGTGATAGCTTTTTATTGTCATCGACGTGAGCGCATACGCTCTTCGTTGCCGTGAGCTAACGCGCTCTTCATTGATGTGAGCGCAAATGCTTTTCGTCGACAGGGGCACATATGCTGTTCGTCGACTGGAGCGCATTCGTTCCATTTTTTTATGTGACTTCAATTGGGTTCCGTTTTGAGTTGGCGTTTGTTATATTACGTGATGTTTTGCGATGATGCATTCTCGGTCGACTAACGCAGAGAGACAGAAAAATACAACAATACGAGTAGCTTTTTATTGTCATCGGCGCGGCGCATACGCTCTTCGTTGGCGTGAGCTAATCTGCGGTTCGTTGGCGTGAGAGCAAAGCGCTTTTCATCGTCAGAGGCACATATGCTGTTCGTCGACTGGAGCGCATTCGTTCCATTTTTTATGTCACTTCAATTGGGCTCCCTTTTCGAGTTGACATTTGTTACATTAGATGATGTTTTGCGATGATGCATTCTCGGTTGACAGAAGGAGAGAGACAGAAGGACACAACAATACGAGTTAATCGAGGGAGTAGAAAGGGACACAACAATACGAGTTGATACTGGTTTTCTTCCTCAATTATTTCCATCTCTCATCTGTCACTGCTTTTGTGAAGAAGCATTTCTAAGAATATTTTGAAGTTTTGTTTTTTTGGAGGTTTTTGGTGTGTAATCTTTGGGGGCTTTGGTGTGTTGTTGATGTGGTGGAAAATTCATTTGTTATTTCATGTCTTTTTTACCTCATCTGTGAAGGTTTGGGAGACTCCAACAGGCAAAGGGAGGACAATATACATGCTTCCTTTAACTGTTTATTATTGTTTGTGAGGGATACTTTGAGGTATACTACAAGTGAATGAATTTCACGAAAGTTTCCCTGTTCTGATGTGGTGTTGCTTCGATGCTGACATTGTATGTCATTATTCTATGTTCTAACCTTTCCCTCGTCTTTATGTGTGCCTTTAGCATTGAGAGTGAAATTGACACAAGGTATGAACTAAATTCTTTGTACTCTTGTATTGAACACTCTCACATGATGGTAGTGGTGAATTTTTTTTCTTTTTTTCTGATGCCATTTTCTATATTCACAAGGGTAAGGTGAGCACATAATGAAACTGATTTGTGCTTCGTCTTTTCTATTTAATGTTTTTCCTCGTGTGTTTACCTCGCAGCATTTTTAAAACAAACATGTCATTATTTTTGTGTTTTCTAACTTGTATCATCTTTTCTGTGAAATGCTGCAGCAATATGAGTTCAGACACAGAAACTGAAAAGGAATCTGCAAAGAATGTTGCAGAACACAAATCTACCACTTCTGAGTTGCAACCCACTGCCATCCGTGAAAACAACACTGTAATTGTATGTTTCTGTTTTTCTCGATTATTTTTTTCCATGACTTGGACTATTCTAAAATTTTGTATTATTATTTTTTTTTTAAAGACGAATCCAAGTGATCGGACACCAGCTACTGTTGATCGCCCTTCCGATGAAGAATTTATTGTGAGTTACACAAATTTTTTTTGTTGTCAGAATGTTTTTTTTAAATCTCACAATTGGACTATTTTAGACTTGGAGAAAGGTCAATGCATTTGTGTTTGGGCCAAACAATGACAATTTGCAGTATCGTAATCTGAATGTGGAATCGGGGTTTACACAGAGTGTGTCAGAAATTACAAGCAGTTATTCTAACATCAATACAACTTTGCAATCTTTGGTGGCAGCTAGCCAGGACTTGATAACGGCAAACAGGGACATGGCTGAGTCAAACAGAATCATGGCAGAGTCGAACAGCAAGTTGGTAGAATCATACAATAAGCAATGTGAAGTCTTGCAGCTTGGTTTCGACAAATTAGTGGAATCTGTTTCTGGAGGTAATATTGTTGTTCCGTGTCTGGGTCCATCCATGGGCACTGTGGCTTCAGGTCTTGACAATCATGAAGGTCTTTTGGGCGATGTTCATGATGGATCAATGCGTGTTATCATTGTGCGCAGTGATGGTACTGAAGTTGAAGTTGTTCTCCCACTTCTTACTAAATTGGTCAAAGAACTTGGAGGTGCTACCCGGAAGACAGAAGATAAGAACACACCAATTCTTCTATTTAATTTTTTGATTGTTGCAGCGTGGACAATGTTCTCGGAGAACAAGCAGAAGCTCGTTTTTCCTTTTGCTCTGGATTGGTCGTCTGAAGATAGTGGTGTTGAGTACGTCAAAAATTGGTTAAATGTTCTGAAGTGTTGGGATAAGGGTCAGGACTTTTCGAGGAAAATTGGGATTGTATTAGTGTTGGTTGATTCGAAGCCATGCTTGGCGATTTTCTACAAAAAGCTTGAGTATGACATTGACACATTTAAGCCAAAGCTAACAATTCTTGTTCCTGAGAGCTTGAAGAACAGCGATTTGCCAGCAGAGGAGCTCACTGAGTTGTTTGAGGAAATTTTCCAAATGGAAGAAGAAAAAAAGAAATACAGAGTGTATAAGACAACATTTCAGAAGGTGTTCCCCTCAGATGATTTGTCTGAGGATATGAACAGCGATGTAGCACCTGGGTTAAAAGTGCGGAATGTTGTGTTGGACTTTCCTGTGGAGAAGTGGTCGAAATCCAAGAATGATTTCTCGCATTCAATCTACTGGTTGGTGAATGCCTTCTGTTCTGGATCTATTGCGGAGGATGATTTGGACAATTTGTTTCCTCATATCAGAGCCAAACTATTTTCTGCTCAGGAGAACAAGGATATTTCTGCCTTCAGGCGTGCTGTATGTGAGGCTGTGTATGACTGTGTTATGTATCTGGTCAGGAAGGATGTTGCAAAAGTTTGCAATGACAGCAAAGGCACTCCATACACTTCGGAAGTCATGATTGATGAAGTTATCTCTGAGTTGGCGAAGCAGAAAGCAGGACAAGAAGCTGATGGTAAGTTGTACTAATTTCAATTTTTATCCTATTTTTGTTTCTTCACTAACCCAATGTCATATTATAGAAATCAAAACAAGAAAGAAGACTGACCAGGATGGTTCAAGCAGCGCTTCACAAAAGAAAAGAAAAATTTCACCGGCAAAAGGAAAACTCAGTAAGTCCAAAAAGCAGAAGCACACTCTAGCCGGAGATGAAAAGTAATCCTCACAGTTTGGTATGTCTTAAAGTTCCCCTTGAGCTGTCGAAGAAGTGCTGTGATGAAAGAGGGTTGGAAGTTGATGGTGAGAGGGCTTATGTTTAATGTTCTAAGTTAAACAAATATGTTATTAACAAACTTCCTTTTTTTAATTCACTGTAGTGCTACAGACTTGTTTGTTCATTGGAATGTATTTTCCCAAAGATATCAAGAGATTATCCAAGCCCTTTCGTCGTGATTTGAGAAGAATTAAATTTTGCCAGGAAACGTATCCGAACCTTCATGTCCTTACAGCTGCCTCCGGTACCAATCAGGTGTCCTACCCTGAAAGAGATTTATGTGTTCGTGGCAGACATGCAATTTTTTCAGTAGGAAGAAGAGGAAGGAGTTTACTCTGGGCCCTAGCAGAGTGTGATCTTTATCGCGACACTTCATTGTACCAGGTGAGAATTTTTCTCACAGTCAAATTTTATTCGAGAAGATCTCATCAAACTTATCTCTGGCTTTTTTCTTCATAGATTTGCATTGATCCTTTGCGATTATTCGAACCGGGTAAGCTTGAGTATGCGGAATTAAATTCTCTCTTGACAGAAAACTTTGTCTCCATGGCTAAGTCGAAAAAGTTTATCCTGGGTGAAATGTCGGATTATTGTTTTTCTGATGATATCAACCACCTCTGCGATGGAAAGAGACTCCCTGTCTGCCAGAATTCGACAAGGTCTGCGAGTATTTTTCTTCCTTGCAGTAATGCAATAGTGGCATGTCTGATTTGGAATCACAAACATCTATCAAGGTACTTTGCAATTTACCCGCTTCAGGCTTCTCGAATGGGAAACAATATTCTTTATAATGTGACATTGCGATTGTGTGTAGAGGAGGGAATTGCATCTGAAAATCTCAAATTTGACAGTCTCACAATTTCATCAGTTTGGAATGAGGTGTCGAGAAATCGACTGGAGGACATGTGCGGAGTTCACCGTGGGAACTTGAATCTTCTTGATTCAGTATATGGCTTGAAAAATATTGACTATATTTGTTTGAAGGTTTTGGGCTGTCATCATCCTCAGTGTGAAAATGACACGATGGAGGCATTTGGTTTGAACATTGGTGGGTTTTTCTTTCCTGTTGATGATGATACAGATACATCTGGTCATGTTGGTTTTGGCTTTGAGCCAGAAAATGAGACATCATCTGAAGATGATAAAAAAGATCTCATTCCATACAAGGGGAAACCAACGAAGCATCCAGGTGAGTTTCCATATATATTCATTGTATCTTGAAAGTACATAAATGAACAAATTGTTTTCTCTCCAGCAGTGGACAGAGATTGCGAAAGAGAGGAAGATGGCGATTCTTTATCAGATGGTTCAAATGAATTTAATGGCAGTGAGAAATCATTTCTTTATGTTTCGTCACCAGCTCATTGTTATGAATTTAAAAGCAGCGAGAAGTCAGAGGAAGATGAAGCTTCCGACAGTGATAACAATGACAGCCCTGATGCAGTTGAGGAAAGTGATGTGAACACTGTTGGAAGTAGTGTGTCAGGAGATAGCAGCAAGGGAGAGGATGAAATCGTTTTGAGCAGTGGTGAAAGTAGTGCTTCAGATGCATTTGCAGATTTGGGAAGAAAGAGTCTGAGAAAGCCTTTGCTTCAAAAATCGGATTCGAGCAAAGTGTTTCAAGTAGTGAATCACGCGGAGTGTTCCCTGTGCGAAATCCTGGTGGTATAGCAAATGCTGTGCATGATGATGACGATGTTGTGCCTTTGGAGAGAGTCAGTCCAGATCTTGGTATGTAGTTTAAGATGAATCTGATTTATGTTATCATATGAAATTTTAATCTTTTTTTTACAGATTGTCTGCCATGTCAAAAATTTTGTTTTCAGTATTATGACACCACAACATTAAATGCGGACGAAAAGAAGATCTGTGGATTTATTGCAAACCAAAGGAATACCAATGGGTTTGCATTACTTGATGTGAGCAGAATACAATTATCAATGCCCAGGAGAATAATTGAGAAAATTACAAAACTTGCAGATGAATTTCTTCTGAAGCCAAAGAAGTTTGAAAAAAATGGGCAACAATTGATGACCTTCATGAATTCATAATAAGAAAAGATGAACTAATTGGTGAAGAGTCAAATGTCTTATATGGTGAACTCTTAGAAGGACGATTTCAAGGCTGCCAACATTGCAATAATGTTCGTTTGGGATTATGGAGTTGCAATATTGGGATCAGAAATTCTGATGATGTGAAAGTTCTGACATTGCTGAGCAAAGACTTGGATGAAGCTCTAATTCCAACATTTGCAGATGATAGAAGAAGTTTAGTCAAGAGAATATGCAAATGTAAATATTTGGATGATATTGTCATCTACAATCCACAACATTCAAATTTGAATGATTCTGTCAAATCCAAGCAACCCAAACGAAGATCCGAGGGAATCGTTAAGCAAGGAATTCATGTGTTTAAGGGGTGTGAAGGAGAAGGTCAAGGAAAGAGAATTATCACTCTTCCAAATTATACCTCGTACGGTCGACATCAAGATAATTGGCACGGAAGACCTATGAAATTTTCGACATTCATTGCTGGGCTCATTTGTTGGAGAGCATGTTGGAATTATTTGACTGAGGTATCAAGGGAAAGTCCTCCAACACATTGTCAGATGTTATTTTACTATGGTGCTCTGAAATCAAAAATGGGCCATCACAGAGACAATTTTAATATTCAATTTATAAAGAATATTCTATCAGACAAAGAAATGGTTTTGGATGGGCATCCTTCAGGAGGTGGTGAAAATTCTCAGATAGTTGGTTCCAATGTCTTAGTATTGACAATAGGTAGTCAGCCAATGACATTCCAATTCAAGTTTCCATGTCCTGAAAACTTCAAGGGTAAGAAGAACACATATATTACCTCACCAAAGCATCAATTCACTTGTGGGAACATGACTATTTCAGTTCTCGATCCGATTGATGATATCATGATGACACATGGTGCGAAATTTGAACACAACACTAAAGTCCATATGAATTGCTGGTACAGAGTAGGATATTGTTTCCGGTGGCTCCAATCGTACAAAGACTTTTACGAGGATACTTGTACATTAAGATTGGACTCTTCTGCAGTGGATAGGAAGAGATGTGGAAAAATACCGAATCGTGATATATACAATTAGCACTTATACTTATGTTTTGTTTGGTTTGCATTTGAACTTACAATCATCACTTCAATACGATGAATTAATATTGAAATTCTACTTAAAATATCGCTTAATATAATAGTTAGAATTCCAGGTGGGGGCATTCTTGCAATCAATATATTTGGGACATCATTTTTGGAAGATAATCTTGATGCATCTCGTTGGTATATTTTCTGATAGATTATAGGGTTAAAACACTACATTCATTTTTCTTAGTGATAATTGAAGATAAAAATTATTAGCTTGTTTCATCTAGATGCATATATGAATTTACTGAATATTTCACATTTTTTTACATTTGAAATTAATACAAAACTGAGCATGCATGGCACTGAAATTGCGTAGGAATCACCATATTTACTCCAAACCGGAACGAGCGAGTCATTTTTCGGCAATATTGTTTGACCGAAGAAACAAGCACAACTCACTGTGATAGGATCCGTTCATGCTTTTGATGTTGCTGAATTTTCCATATATGATATAATATTGCTTCCGACAAACTGATGTTTCTCAATTGGAAAATACTGATTTTGTTATGCAATGCCAATATCAGCAGCAATCTAACTGGAATTGCTTTTAACAGTGCGACTTGGTCATTCTGTTGTTGACTCTCAACCCAAGTGAAAGAATGTTCTAATTTATTTCGGAAGAAGAGATGTTTGAGACACCAAGTTTCGTCATGATGGTGGTATGAAGACCGCACTTGTTCTTCTGCTCTAATGAAAAATACAGTGAACATGTCTCACTCTTTCCATGACAATAAAATTATGATCAGAAAAACAAAATAAGAATGAAGCTGGCAACAAAGAGCAAATGCAGTATGCATCGTTTAGTCTGATTGTCATACATTGATTCATATGTCAGTTCAGAATATTCCGTTCAGAATATTATACTAAGGAATTCTTTCATCGACTGCTTAATTGCACTGCGATTATACGTGAAAAATTCATTTGGCTTTTTTGAAATATTTCGTGTTAACATTTAATATAAAAATGATACGTTCAAACATTTTCCTCTTTGATACACTCTGCAGCTCAAAATGGCTTCTTCAAAATGTTCAGTTATTAAGTAAAATTTAAAAGGATACGCTGAAATTTTTTTTGCCTTTCAAAGGAGAAAGATGCTGTAAATTTAAAAATTTCAATATGTAAAGGTACAGGTAGAATTTGGCATATAGGTATCTATTTCTTGAAAAGATACCTTTTATGAAGGGCACACATTTTTTTGAATTTTCCATGAAATCAGAACGTTGTTTCTCGTTGTTACAAAAAAGTGAGAAAAGAATTTCTCATTTCTTTTTTTTGTTAAATTTTGAAATTTTTGGAGAAGACGTTGCAGTCTTAGATGTTGCTTCAATTCTTGTTCACCCAAACTCCCTGATCATTGTTGAATATTTTTTCTCAAATGATGTGATCATAATTTAAATTTGGGAATATTATATTGATTCTATTATCAACAAATCAACAATACAGCCATGGCAAACACAGCAAGCAAAAACACGCCACCATCAACTCCTACAAAGGGAAAACCTCCAGCTAAAGCGGCAAGTCCCCCAAGAAAGTCTGCTATAGACCGCAGCCCTCTGAAATCAGTTAAATCATCCAAAGACCAGATTGTGCGATACAAGGAAGTTGGAATCGAGGGAGTTTGTCTTGCATTTTGCTACAAACCAGATGGGATTAATCCTTCTTACATTGCTCCTATCACCCGCTATTTAGATGATTCTGAAGGTGACAAGGCAGCTGGTCACATCATGTTTCTTGCCCAGCTTCGTGATTCTAATGGAGCAAATGTTCCTCTACAGACTCCGTCAGCCACTGGGAAATTGTATTCTACTGATGTCATTGTCATGTCTATTGATGATCCTAAGTATACCTTCTTTTCGGCAATTGGTGATCTTGTAAATGTGCTCAATGATGCCGCACGTAACTCGGTAGTGAGACCCCAATGGCAGTATCAAGTCCCCAGTTTTGTCAACAGAGGCAGGGCAACCCCTCCAACTGTTGTACCATTGAGCAAGTATTTACTCAATGATGATTGCATTAGTTTCATCAAGCGATTCTGGGAAAACTGTGAGAGCAAAGATGCATTAAACAATAATGAGCATCGAGATGTTATACTTAAGGAGGTATTTGGCTCTGCTGATGAAGGTTGGCAAGCATTGGAAAACATCTCTGAAGAAGCATATGAACTTTTGTAAAGAAGGTGTGTCACAGATATATGTCATGAGTTTTTATCTCTGATGTGGAGTTACATTAAGTGATTGTGATTTGTAGATTGTCAAAATGTGATTGCAAAAATTCTATGTTTCATATTAGTGACTAAATGATTAATTTCGGTAATTTTTTGCACAATGTCAATATATGCGATTAAATGATTGGTTTTTATATTCTTGCTTTCTCGGGAACTTTTGCAAGCATTCTGTGTTGAAAAGCTACCAAAGCAGGTGGAAGTGTAAATGCCCCTGGTTTGTATATTAATGGTTTGTTCAGAAATAAACCTACTCTTGTTCTCACTCTTGACAAAACAGTGTACACCCATCCATGGCCGTAATTCCAATTATTTATGATGAGTTCTTTTTTTGTGATTCCTTGTAATTTGTGAGCAGTTGTAGCCTCATTCAAATTGATAGGTAATTGTATCATGATCACTTTCTGTTTGTGCTCTCCACTTTTTGATGATTGTCTTCGTCTCATACCTTTGTCAGGAGGATCAATATCACTTCTGTAGAATGTACAATAATACCTCTTTGGTTTCAGCCTGAACCTTCTCGAGGAAACAATTTTTCTCAATCTTGTTTGAAACCCATGCAGCTGTGCTTCTTTTCCTTCATTCATTGGATCATGCTGAAGGTCATTCTCTAATGATGAGATCTGTTCTTCAATCTTGATTTGTTCCATCTTTTTTGGAAAATGTTCAAACTCAACATAATCCACATCAGTAACATTAATTGTATACACTTTTTCCCATCGTAATTTTTCCAATTCAAAGGTATGTCTGTTTTTCTTTTGACCCCAATGACTCTACATAATGTACCATTTCCTCTTCCCCTTGATATATCATCATTGTCAATTATCATGCAATGTGCCCCAACATAAAGTTTTAATGCAGGATCTATATTTTTTTGTTGGTCTTTCATATCACTGTCACCACATTTGGCATAGATTTTGTTTCTCAATTCACTTGTCACTCTTACTGGCAAGCAAGTTTCATTTGCAAAAGTTTTTTTGGATTTACGTCGTTTTGGAGCCTTTCTTATATCTGCTTCAATAACAACAGTATGCTCTGGTGGAGGTTCAGAACTCTCTGATGATGGGAAATCTTTTATATGATTTTGGAAAACAGATGCATGAATTGATACTCTTTCTGAGTTTTTCCAACAAGCATATGCAATATCTGCATCCTGTTGGATTTCAGGTAGTTGAACCTGCTGGCCAATGACACGTTCATTAATGGCATTGCAGTCTTCTTTCGTAAACAATCCATCCCACATTCGTTTGAGGATTTTTCCATATTCAGGGTCATCTTTGAATCTGTGGCTGTTGTTGAGGATGATTGCAACATTTATTGAGTTTTCCCACAGTGATGAATTGGAATACAAGAGCTGACTCTCTCTAGCTTTCACTGGTGGTATTTGTCGGAAATCGCCACAGAATATTATTGAATATCCTCCAAATATCATATTTGGAGACAATCCCTTCCCACCGGAACATAACCTACGACGGATCATATTTAGACGGGAATTCAGCTTTTCCATCTGGTCACATGTAGAAAATGAGATTTCATCTATAATCAGCATTCGAACTTGTTCCCAGTTATGAAGCATCTCAGGAGATATATTTTTTGACTTTGAATTCAAGTAAGCTGCACTGTGTAAGGTAACGCCTCCAAACAAAGCAGCAGCACATCCAGTGATGGCTGTAAACAAAAAAGTTTTATCACCCCAAAGGATGTCCATTGATTTGCAAAATTGAAAACAAAATTGTTGGGCAACATCAATTGCTGTACTTTTGCCAGCTCCGGCAGGTCCAGTGACAAACATTAACAATTGCTCCTTGGCACCAAGGTCCTTCAACTTTTGTTCCACTTTCTGCTTTATAAGAGTTGTTCTTTCATTTCTGAGATCCTCATCACTATCTGCAAATCCTGATGCCATAGATGAAGAGTCCGCACTCTCACGAATTAGATTCAGGAGAAATGAACTGCAGATGACTTCATAAGTGATATACTGGATTCTGTCCAATGTAATATGCTTTTCTCTTGAAATGCAATTAGCAACTCCTTGCATTGTTGGAATTGAACCTCTGTTGAAAGTGGAGGAAAATCCAAGCTCTGCCCATTCCCTCTCTTCGAGGATACAATCTTCTTGTGAATTACTATCATCAATCCCTTCTTCTGAATAGTCAATTCCTTGCGAATCTTCATGTAAGTTATTCCTGATGGTAGCACCACTGATGAAAGCAAGTAGAGTTTTGTATTTACTTGCCCCATGACCAAATACACTGTTGTCAGTTTGGGCATTCATTGAACCTCTTGCACTCTGTGATGCTTCACTATTGGCGGCAGATGAAGTATTTCCAGGTAAAAAATTGAACTTGAATCAAATGATCTAGTATTGATTGTTTTGTTGCTTGAAAGAAATTCCCCTTTTTTGAGATCATTCAATGATCTTTCAATACAGTTATCATCTTGGTAGAGATCTTCCTCAAACTCATCCCCATGATATGAATCTACAGAAAGGGCATCATCAAACTCAGAATAATCACTGTCACAAGGGTCAACTCCAGCATGACAATCCATATTATCACTTTCTGTTGATTTCGTAGCTGCTTTGATTCTATCAGTAGGAACCTTGCATTTTCTGCACTGTAAATTGTCTTGCATGTTTTGAAGAATTTTTGTCCCACATTTCCAAAATTTGCTAGAATCAATATTCTCATTCATAGCATGCATAAGTTTATCCCACAAACAAGAATGAGCTCCATGAAGTAAAATCGATTCATTCCGAAAAGGGTAGAAAAGAATCAATGCAATTTTTGCATAGTTTTCCCTCGATTCGAGGGCCCCTTTGCTTGGTTCATTTTCTGTCAGCTCCAAATCTTCCAGGTCGCATAGCATTCCTTTGGGCATTGATAATTTTGGGATTCTCATCTTTTGGATTCTCTCATGTAACAGTATCTTCTTCCTGGATGATCTTCTTTGAATGCAAATTCACCATCTTGTAGTATTGGCATGCCACTATCATCATTATTGCTCATTCTATTGAAAGATAAAGGTATTCTTTCATACTTCAATGCAAATTCATAGAAACTCAAATCTTCCAAACATTCTGGCCTAAACAAGTAATCGTTCACAGAGTAATCTGCCCACATGACCACTTCCCCATTTTCACCCCTATTCTTTCTTCGAGCACAAAGTCACCTGGAGCTTCTCCTTTTAGCTTATTAATCATTTGTCCAACGAGCAAATCCTGAAAGTCATGTGAAAATGAAAATCTGGAACCATTCTCACATAATAGCAGATGTGCCATCGTTGCACTAACAACATCTTGACTCAGGTGAACACTCATCCCAATGAGGAAACGGCACAAACCCTCCCGAAAACAGGCATCTTGCTCCATGTTTGGTGTATGTTGCAATCCTTCAGCTACCAACTTTTCCTCTTCTTTCTGGATGCGACGAATGACTTGCTTTCCCACTCTATCAAAATCAACACCTCTATCTTCTTTCTGCGTAGATTTGGTGGAGTAGTGAACAACATAAAAAAGACACCTGGGACTTCCAACTTGAATGTTGCTATTACAGCCAAGAGTCTTGGTTATATACTTGCAATGTGTATTCAAAAATTGAGATCCCAAAGATCGCTTGCTTTCCACAGTGTAGGGGTAAATGGTTGTATCACCTTTCTCCAATGATCTCCAAACAGTTGCCTTTGTTTCATCATCATTGTCTTCTTGAAATGTTGTTTTGTGAATGGCAGGTCTTGGAAATGGGAATCGACACTCTTTGCCATATTTGAAGCAAGAAGTCCTATGCTTCCAGTCATGCTCATTCATTCTTCTTGTTGCAACCAAATGCCTGAATTCACTGTCAAAAGAAATCCTGCTCCTTCTGTGGCTTCATCAATAGGATATCGATATGTCATCAAATCTGATCTTTCTCGAGACAAGGGAAATTCTACACCAATAGGTTCAGCACATCTAGAATTTTTCATTGACTCCATAGCCATGTTTGTAAGGGTGACCGTCGACAGATGAGTAGTTTCTCCTGATAATCCCTTTTCAGCACACAATTTACACTCCATCACATGGCCCTTCAATTCCATCCTACGAGATTCTGATCTGCAATCTCGAAGTGTCTGGGAATCTTTTTCTTGGAACATGTCTGAAATGCAGCCCTGTTGTTGACATTCTTTGTGAAATACTTCAAGTTCAGGAGAATAGCCATAATCAGAACAAAAGTGTCTGTCAACGAATCCCTCAAGTTCCTTTCTTGCATTTTGGCGGATCATTGGGTCATTATCAAACAAAGAGTCTTTCAAGTCATCAAATCCTTCTAACCATACTAAACAGTGGCCATGCAATGATCCTCTTCCTTGTTCTTCACTTCCTCTCACAAAAGCCTTGCATTTGCCATACATTCCTTTACCCTTGCTGCAATTTTTGTTGAAGTCCCATCCTAACAGTTCACACACTACTTGCATTGCAGCCTGATAGTCAAGGGAGCAAGCTCCTGGATATTTCGTCCTCTTTTTTGTCTTAGCTCGAAATCGGAAATGCAATCACCTTCATTGCAATCAACTGTAGGAATGACAATTTCTTTTCCTTGGTTAGCATACATGCGCACCCTGAAATTACACTCGTCATCCGGCGTAACAGTAAAAAAATGCTGTGAGGACCAAAGTAGTCACTGAGTGCATAAACCTTCTTTCTAGCTTCCTTGGCAGCTTCTGCTGTGTGCCCAAGAATTTTGCATGATGTTGTGACAGATTTCAAAAATGATGCAGCTGGTGTGTTTATATCAAGAGGTTCACTGTTCTGTTCCCTTCTGTTGAGCTCTTTTGCAGCTTTGTGCACATCACCCACAGACAGCTTTGAAATCCTTTCTCCCAGCGCCTGCCCTTGATAGTTAGATCTGCATTTTATGAGTCCAGTGGTATATGATGCATTTCTACACATCAGATGATAACAAACTAAGATGAAATCTGGTCTCATGAACTGGTTCAAGGAAAGTCTCATGTAGTGCTTCAGACATGCTTCATTGGAAACTTCCACCTTTCTCTTTTTACCCAAATTCGGACATCCCGAACCAAATGGAAATTGAATGGGAAAGGCATCTTCTAAATTGATTTCATGTCCTCTCAAGTAGGTACCACCATACATCAACATTGTTGGTGCAGTTGACTCAAGCATAGCTTGGACGAAATCCTCAGTGCTATCAAACACTGAATTGTCTGTATTTGGATTCTGTGACTCACTTGAAAAGTAATACGTCTTGCCTTGGATCTGACATTCTAATTCAGGAGCAACCGGATCAGAAGTATTATTTTCATTGTCATCATCTTGCAGTATGATCACAGGATTTGGACATTCATCTGGAGGCACCACATCACTGTATCCCTTATGACCTGATTCCTTGATGAACCATGTTAAAAGATCCATAAAAAGGTCTGTGTCCAATTCAGCTTGCCTCCTCACAACATTTTTCTGAGCTGGCGTCATTCTGCCACACAATACCACATAAATGTTTTTCCCCCAGTAGAACTCCTGTATTTATGCAGTGCACCTCCTACATGAGATTGATCAACGCTGAACATTGAGAAATGCCCTTTCAAAGATTTTTGACTTCCTCCAGTATAGGCATGAATGTATCCAAATGGCCTGACTGGGCTGATTGATGCACAAAGAAGATCATCCAAATCAATTTCTGCATTAATGCTTCGATTTTTGATATTGCCATTTTTGTCTTGAAAATTGATGACACCAGGAATATGACCTATTGCAAATCCATTAGCTATTGCAAATTTGGGTGGTTTGTCTTGATCCTTATTTCTTGAACATTTTAGGCTCCTGTAGCAAGTCTCACAACATTCGTACCCTTTCTGATCTAACCGTGCCCTGGGAGAAAGCAACAAATGCTTCAAATCCCAATCCTCAACTTGGTACTGTTTCACCAATTCTGGATGCATGGGAACACCATCATAGTACTCTTCATAAGACGAAACTGCTAATTTTGATGAGCTCTCCAACAACGCTTCTTTCTCGATGAATTTGACTTCTTCCAATCCAATGATGAGATGATCACAAATGACACATACATGTGCACGGTGCCTATTGATATCACCTTCCACAGCAGTTGAGAGGCAAATTTTCTCTCTGATCTTCTGAACCATTTTTTCCATCTCTGATTCATTCAACTCTCTCGGCAGAAAATTTTGTTGGTGTTCTGTGTTCTCTTGATTACTTGTAGGAGTCGATGAATTTTCACTCCCAGAGCGAGAAAATGAACATTCCTGTCCAGACGCCTTGCTTTCATAGTCATGTTGCATTGGTGTATCATTAACCATTTTTTCATTAAATGTACTTTCATAATGAGCCTTTCTCTTCTGACAGATGGATTCTGCCTTGGAATCATATCTAACCTTTCTTTTCTGGCGGACGATATCAGCATTGGTTTCATAGTAGACCTTTCTTTGTAGACACATGGAATCTGCATTGATTTTATACTTCGCCCTCTTCCTCTCACAAATGGCATATTTGTGACTCTTGTAGAAAATGTCATTTTTCTCTTTCTTCAGCAAATTCTGTTTCTTTGGAGCTTTTTCTTCCTTGAGCTTTTGTCTCTTCTGAACCATTTTTTCCATCTCTGACTCATTCAACTCTCTTGGCAGAAAATTTTCATGGTGTTCTGTGTTCTCTTGATTACTTGTAGGAGTCGATGAATTTTCACTCCCAGAGCGAGAAAATGAACATTCCTGTCCAGAGGCCTTGCTTTCATAGTCATGTTGCATTGGTGTATCATTAACCATTTTTTCATTAAATGTGCTTTCATAATGAGCCTTTCTCTTCTGACAGATGGATTCTGCCTTGGAATCATATCTAACCTTTCTTTTCTGGCGGACGATATCAGCATTGGTTTCATAGTAGACCTTTCTTTGTAGACAAATGGAATCTGCATTGATTTTATACTTCGCCCTCTTCCTCTCACAAATGGCATATTTGTGACTCTTGTAGAAAATGTCATTTTTCTCTTTCTTCAGCAATTTCTGTTTCTTTGGAGCTTTTTCTTCCTTGAGCTTTTGTCTGTATCTTTCATTTCTTCTTTTCTTCCCATTTTTCATTTTCATTGTTTTGGTTTCCATGCAAAGCTGTTTTGCTCCTTTGTAAAGAGGGTCTACTATACCTGTACAAGGCATATACAATATGACCAAGTGTAATATGGTTAAAAATCGAACAATGTCATATGTGCTCACATTCAGTGTGTTTCATGAATGATGCTTCTGAGGTACTCTGATGTGACATTTGAAATGTAAATGAAGAAGAACCGGCTGTTTCCTGATGTGAGGTAAAAAACAAATTTGAAAATTTATGAGGTTTTAAAAAATCCAATGACTGATCAATGTTAAGGTTTAACATGTATTTTCGCCATGTGCTTCATGATGTGTTTTGACATTGTCAGTAGTACATTACCATTCATAATATTTTTGGTGATGCGTTTAGGTGTTGCATTTAACGTTGAAATTTTTTTGTTGATGCGTTCACGATGTTTGTTTGCGTTCAAATTTTTTTGGCTGTGCGTTACAGTAGAAAACATTAACGTTGAATTTATTTTGCCGATGCGTTCACGATGTTTGCTTGCGTTCAATTTTTTTTTGGTATTTTCGCCATGTGCATCATGATGTGTTTTGACATTGTCAGTAGTACATTACCATTCATAATATTTTTGGTGATGCGTTTAGGTGTTGCATTTAACATTGAATTTTTTTTGTTGATGCGTTCCACGATGTTTGTTTGCGTTCAAATTTTTTGGCTGTGCGTTACAGTAGAAAACATTAACTTTGAATTTTTTTGCCGATGCGTTCCACGATATTTGTTTGCGTTCAAATTTTTTTGGCTGTGCGTTAAAGTAAGAAATATTTTTATGGTGACGCGTTCACGATGTTTGTTTGCCTTCACATTTTTTTGGCTGTGCGTTAACATTGAAAACATTCTTTGGTGATGCGTTCACATCGTTTGTTTATGTTCAAAACATCATTGTTTGATGATGAATTCCATTCTGTCAGTAGTGCCATAACATTGAACCCACTCTTTTTGGTGATGCGTTTACACGTTGTAAGTAGTGTGTTCTTTTTTGTGATGCAATTGTTATTTTTTTGCTGTGCGTTAACATTGAAATTTTTTTGTTGATGCATTCACGATGTTTGTTTGCGTTCAAATTTTTTTGGCTGTGCGTTACAGTAGAAAACATTAACGTTGAATTTATTTTGCCGATGCGTTCACGATGTTTGCTTGCGTTCAATTTTTTTTGGTTGGCAATGCTTGCGTTCAATTATTTTTGGTTGGCCAAATTTTTGGCCGTACTTATAGTTGAAATTAGATATATTTTTAAAGGTAACAACAAATCAAAAGATCATGACTACCCATGCATGTCTAAAACGAAAACAAATTATTTACAGGTATTTCTAAGAAATCCGCCAGTGTTACCTACAATTGTCAATATTGAAAAACGCGTCTCACATTTTGGACTGGAGAAGAACAATTGAGCGTCTCACATTTTGGACTGGAGAAGAACAAAATCAATCTCAGATGATAACAAACTAAGATTTTTCGTATTGAATCAACGCGCAAATAGTGTATGGACGCCCGACTTCATGTGCATGGCACGAATTTTCATGCATTGATAGAAGCATCACACTTCCACATGTTAATATGGGCCTTCGAAAACACCAGAACCTATTTTGAGCGAGGACAAAGTGGAAACGTCACAATGTCCGCACTCGTCCTCGTGAGTTCATCACCTCATAAATCACGTTTCTTCATATAATCGCCGCAAGCCATTTCTCCACCGGCCTACAATCTATCAAGCATGTTGTATCCGAAATTTGTTCTATTTCTTCTTCCGTGCTTTTCATTGACTGGTGCGAGGGCCGACCATCTTGGCAACGGTGTGAATTATCTCAGAAAACTGAAGAAAGATGTCCAAAATGATGGCGACCCGGGCCTAATCTCCACCGAGATGATGAAAACATTCGACATAAGTGAAAGTGGACTTACGTTTGGAGACTGGATCAATCATTATAATGCTACTGCATCTTCGGAAGGCATTGCTTTGAATGGAGTCGATGACATTCTTCATGTTTCTACTTCGCCAGAAAGTGATGACTTGTATAGCACCGATGATAATGTGGACGCGCCGTTCACGAATAATCCAGAACCAACTGCCTCGTCTGAAATAGTAGGGCTTGGCTGGAACAATGGAGCAACAGCCGTGTCTGCAAGAAAGTCTGGAACTATTACCTTCAAGATACCCGATACAACACATGTTGGAGATACTCTCTTTCTGTTCCTTAGGTACGCGTTTCCTGGACATGTTAAAATTCCGATTGCGTTCATTCTCAACAATCCGTTTCGTCTCGTTGCAGTCGTACTGATGGTGTTCTTCCGCTTGACCTAGATAACTGGAACAGAGGCGCCGAATGTTTCAAGTCTTACAATCGCCAAAGCAACTGCATGAGAGAGGTGCACTGCATTGCGAGGAACGGACCTTTTTGCAGTGAATTTAGAAGAGGAAACGAAAGTGGCACCGGGCGAGACCTCGCAACTGTAGTTTTTTATCGCCACGTCGAGGACAACGACCCTTGCGAGTGGACAGTGAATTTGCCTGGTAAGTTGGGTTGTATTATTAACGCTTCGTGTTGTCATTTCCTTGTTGTTGTAGTCACTGAAGTATCTTTCCACTCTTATAGGAGGGACGACGACATGGGCGATAGGTATGATGTACTGCTTCTTCTTCTGCTCGTTATCCTGGTCAGTTTGCTTACAGTCAGTATCACTTACAACATCTATTTCTCGCTGGAATCTTCACAAATGGCTCGTTGAAAAAGTGGTGTCTGTGCCAAATGTAAATCGAGAACAGCCTATTCTACGTGTTGCTGGAACCTCGTGTGACAAGAAGCGCGATAGCGTCTTTCCGAGTGTGTATGGAGACGAAGGAAATATTGTATTTTTATCTCAAAGCTTTGATGATACTGCTGTTCTTGGTCAATTCCAGCCTCCTAACGGGACTGTTCTCTTAGGATGGATAAACGACCTTGATGAAGTAAGTGATCCAACTGAAAAGAATGATTTTGTGATTTAGCCACTGAGCAAAGATATGGTCTCACTCTAACTTGTTCACTGATTGATATTATAGGCTGGGTTTGTATATGGGAAGAAGCTAAGTCGATCAGGTTTGACAGGGAACCTAATAACTCAAGGCGTCGGAGGACCTCTCTGCAAAGACGTATTGCTTTCAGTGATCGTTAATATCGACAACTCTAATGTGTGAATCAGAACGAGATGTAAAAGTATCACAAGGGAGAATATTCATTTGTTGTTATTTGATGCGTGTTAATAGAGCTCTAATGTGAAAGCGCCAATAAATTTTTAAGCAATTATCTTACGAGTAGGTTCAATGTTAAAGACAAAGTTTTAATGCACGCGTTCTGCATGCCGCACTGGTGCACTTGACGACAATGCTCTCGATCTGTGATGCCGCATCCTCTGCTTCAGACAACACAGAATGATCGGCCTTTGAATCATTTTGTAATGACATCAATTTTCTTTGCACTGATGGTGTGATCAAGGAGGTTCGGCGTTAGATTGGACCTGGTGGTTACACTTCATGCGCAAGATAGACAGATATCTCACCAGCTTTCTTTGAGAGTCGTGCCAAATCAACAATTACAGATTGAACCTCATCCAGAACGGAAACCAAACGATCAATGTCAATAGCGTGATAGCACTCTGCGTAAGAAAAAGCTTGATCCACAGCATTATTAGCTTGTTCAAGATTTATTGCAACATCGTTCACTTGCGATTTACCGCCATTTTCAGTAGCACGGCTGCAAGACAATAATGTCATCTTTATTTCATCAAGACTAAACGTGTCAACATGAAAAGGGACTTAGCGAAATACTGGGATAGAGTCATAATGTCACGGATCGTCATTTACTCTCACCAAGGATATTTTGGAACACCTCCTGCTTCAAGAATATCAACGAGATTTTCTGTTTGCTCAGTCAGTGTCGATATCAGCTCTTCTCGCAGTCTATTTTCTTTTTCTATGACGGCCTTATTCGCCTTTGTTCCGTTTTTATTCGAATTCGGCATCTTTCGTGGTAGTGCGGTGGTTTTTGGCGGGAGACGCGAACTATTGGTTTTGACACCGTTCGGACGAGACATGATGAATCATGTTATATTAATCGTAATGAGGCGACGAAATACTCTCTTCATTATAATTGTGTTAGACAGACTGCCTGGATAACAACAAAACTTGGTCTGAAAAACTATTAATTTAAGAAAAAATGGATGCAGTGGTCACAAGCATGTAAAACAGTTTCGCAATACAAACTGACATTGAAACTGTATTTGACTTTTCATTGGCTTTAGTCCACCTTCCTCGAGTTTGTATATTGGATGAATGCATCAGTGAAAAAGATAGTGCTCGCCACTGGAA
This sequence comes from Cyclotella cryptica, assembly GCA_013187285.1. Taxonomy (NCBI): domain Eukaryota; phylum Bacillariophyta; class Thalassiosirophyceae; order Thalassiosirales; family Thalassiosiraceae; genus Cyclotella; species Cyclotella cryptica. Next base: position 139,321 of record JABMIG010000175.1, read on the forward strand.
TGGACACTGCAATCAAATTCTTCGACATCCCTCTCACTAAGAATTTCCACCCTAATTCATTGTGCAGAGACCGGACGGCATCCACCAGCCCAAGATTAGTCTTAAACATCTCGTTGCGAATTACGTCCAGTGGATTCGTGAGAGCTGCTCCTGCCACACCTGCGGCAGATGATTTGATTGCCGAGTGAATCAATGTGTCTCTATGTTTGTGCTCACTGCTGGGATCAACTGGTGGCAACACACCTTCAATATAATCCTTGACGAATATTGCGGTGCAGTACTTTGGCACAGTTTTTAGTATTCCCGCAGAGGTTCCATGCCACAATCCGCTAATGCCATGACTTTTGTATATCTGTCGAAGCGATTCTCTAATGTTAGGCACATCTGACTCTGGATTTTGCAACAGAATAGTTGCCCTAACCAGTGGCATATTGAAGCATTGAACAGCTGAACTTATGATCAACGGAGGTGCAATTGTTGACACACCCTGTGAAACACCCGCCGAAAGTAAGTACTGCTTTCCAGTATCACTTCCATAGAATATTGCAGCTCGTGCCCACGACATTCCCATGACTGTTGCAAACAGGCCCTTGTACGGTGGGCTAAAGGCATAAAAATACGGCGCCAATGACGGCGGGACGTAAGAGGCTACATTCGCGAGGACGGGTGGATAGTTCGCCGATTGCAGCACTACGCGGAAACCAGACTGACCCAAGGCGGAAGCTCTCCATAACGGATAATTGACAACCGCTGCCAAGAGGGAGGCAGAGAAGTATTCGACTGGGTGCTCCTTGGCTGCTGAACCTCCACCCATTGGAAAATGTCTTCTACGGATCCTCTGCAGTAGTCAAGTAAGGCTCCCGGTTGACGGTGGGGGTGCAGTTGCGGAATGCGATGAATGTTTGGCTTAATCACTTTTTGTCAACTGATGTAAAACGGGTTCACGAGGACGAGACGCCTGCCTGACGCCTGCCTCGATTGTGTGGAGCTGGTGTGATATTGTGTATGGTGTACTAACGGTGTCGTACAATACAATAGTTGTACTATGTGGCAGAATAGGGCAGAATGCTGGCAGAACGCCTTGTTTTCGTACGATATTGTACGGACGACATTGTTTGTTGACGTTGAATTTAGCACAATGCTCCACAAAACGTAGCGTTGCCTCTACGACGACGATAAAAGTATGGAGGGAACGGTATGGCAACAGATGGCAACGTATCGTACATGCAATACTATATTTTTTTGTACTATACTGACTCCCACGTGCCCGTCCATCTCTGAGAGACAGATCGCGCAAATCTTATTATTTTTCATTTTTTTCAAAAATAATTATCCTGATTTTATCTCTATTAAGCCCACTAATCGACCCACAAAGCGCCCCCAAAAATCAACAAAATCAACAGAGACAGATTCTCGAACCGATGATCGACACCTATCGACACCTGCACAATTCGAGACAATCTGAGACAATTATTATTTGTACAATACAATCACACCTGTCGTAAAGTTCAACGGTACTCTGGTCTAAGAATTGCCATATCGCCTCATCGCTGCCTCCAGTGACGTTTTTACCATGCTCTCTCCAATGGATCACTTGGGACCTTGTTTGACTAATCCGATCCGAACGTCTGTAATCAGCGGCAGTATATTTACTGCACTTGATACTTTGATGAGCGGAAGGCCATTATCCTTTCGTGTGTGGGGTAAGTGAATTGCATTACACGAAATAATCATGGTAGGTTAGCTTTACCCTATCATTTACTAATCACTGGATGTTTTTCTTCCTCTTAAACATGTGATTAGGATTCTATTGTGGTTCTCTGTATGCGTATAACATTGTTCAATGTCCTATGGAGGTCATACACGGAAGGCAGTCTTCGCTACACAATGTAGTATCTGGAGGTTTACTTGGTTACATTGGAGTATCACGCGGGATGCTTTCAGTCCCTTTTGTAGACCCCCGCTTCGTATATAGCGTTAGACATCCTGGATTAGTAGGAGCACTTGTGGTGAGAGAGGTGTTCAGATTGCATTTAATTATTGGTCCTGTGTGATTTCAAAGCCCCTCACGTGATCTCTACAAAATCCTCCTTTTCATTAGTATGGTGGCATCGGCGGGGCATTGGCAACAATAGGTGGCAAACCGATGTAGGTTGACTTTTGGGGTTGTTTTTTGAAATCGGCAATGAATGAACTAGTAGAGCATGTAGGGTTTGATTTACCAACCATACAAAGACAAAATGTCGAGGTCTTTCCTCTTTTCGAGTCATCCAACATGTCGTGGATAAGGCTGATCATCTGGATGGATTTATGTTGGTGCTTGAGATAACACAGAAAGGCAGACAAGAAGTTGAAATTATGTTCGAAATGTTCATAAAACATATGTTACTCTCGTTACCACATTAACTTCGCAATAAATACTATAAAGCAGCACTGTCTGAGTTTCGCTCCCAAACAGTTACATCGTCTTCTTTCATCCACCACTTTGGGATTTTAAGTTCAGCCTTTAAATGAAAATGCGTTTGAAGGAATAGCTGAAACTTACGCGAAGCGCAAAAACCACAGTCTGGGAGGGTTGCGTTCGACGATGTTTGCACATTGGCCTCTCGCTCTCCAGCATAAATGACTGTTTTCCCACCGGCTTCATAATACTTTTGCAAGCAGTCGAAGTCCCACACTGGAGGCAGACTTGATCCGTTGACAACAACATGAGGGTTGTCAGTTGCATCAGGATTGTTAGGCCACACAATCAATAGCGCTCTATCTGCAAAACTGGAACAAGGTCCGCCAAATATGGTGGACGTAACACCCCTTTCAACTGGATAGTACGATGTGCTTCCAAAATAAACGTTCTGACCGCCATCAGATGTTGTGTCATCTATGTAACCTGGAGGATTTGCATCATAGGCCAAAACATCTGCGCCTAAGTTTGACAGGAGGCAAGACCAAAATCCTGTCCCTGCGCCAACTTCTATTATGCGGGGCGCATACTCAATGATTTTTCTTAACACGATATTCGAGGGAATTCCAAACGCTACAGTTCTCTGGAGAGGAGCAACAATCAAGTCATTTAGCAACTCAACCTGACGAGCAACGTGACCCCTTTCGCGGTGAAGGCAAAAGGATTGGCTCATCACTGAAGTCGAATCGATGTATCGAATTCCTTCTCGGGACTTCTCGGATATTTTGCGCAAGTCATAGTTAAGACAAGTCACAATTTCGCGTTCTTCGTTCGTCGGGTTTCGATTGCAATAAACCCGTAAGAAGGCTAGTGGCATGAGGTCAATTATACGATGATAGATAACTTCATAAAGGTTCATATCGTGTTGTGGATGCTGTTGGAATGCCTTTCGTTCGAAGAGAATGGCTGGATTCAAGTTCACATGATTCATAAGTGCAGTGACAATGCGTCGATCTTGTGCCATTAAACGCCCAATATCATTTTCAGCGTGGCTGTTGGAGTCTTTACAACGAGACGCAGGAATCAAGACCGTCTCCATGAGGTTCATCAGATCGAACACTTTCCGCTCTTCTTCCAAAAACGAGTGAATTGGATCCGTATCAATAATGGCGGCTTGCAAATGTGACAACAGAATGGCTTCACAAGTCGCTGCTTTATCTGAATCTCGGCCACTATGGCTTCTCGTAATGCCGACAACGCTTTGGCCCCAAATAGTCCTCAAAGTGGGATCCGCTCTACCCTCTTTCAATAAGCATCCAATCAAAGCTGAATTCAATCCTTCGCATGAATAATGCAAAGCAGTATAACCGCAATAGTTCTGAGCATCAACATCAACAACGATTTCGTTACTCATCAAAATCTTAGCCGTCTCCACGCGCTCCTGATCTGTCGGTCCTCCTTTATCCGCCGATAAAATATCCGGCAAACAACATGCCATTAGAGCAGTCCACCCTTCATCATCTCTCTGACTTGGATCTGCACCTCTCGAAAGAAGGAATCTCACAGCGGTCGAATGGCAAGACCGAGCAAGAAGATGTAAAGGCGGGCGGTGGCAAGCACCCTTCGTCTGTGTGGGTTCATTCGGGTCGACATTCATTTCATCCAATAAATATGTTGCAATCGACAGAAATGTAGACAGTGGTGTGATCACTTTGGCTCCTTCTTCATTTGAACGGGAGTCGCGTGTGGATAGGAGCAGACCAAGGCACGCAGCATACAAGAGCGGACGGCCATCAGAGCCAACAGTTCCGTTCGAGGAATGAAGAAATCGCTTCAGATCTTCCACGACTGGTGAGCATAAGATCGACCCGTTGTTGTCCGCAACAGTAGCATACTCTGTCCATTGGCACTGGATAGTGCTAGGAACTAGAGATGAAGGAAGTGTCCTGCCCGACGTTTGTATGCATCGGATAATTCCATCGTTGAGAGCATCGACCAACTCTAGGCATGTCATGGATTTTTCGAAAGGAAAAAAATCCATTTCCATGATGAGTTTTGGTAAATATATTACTCAGATTGTCTTGGATTTAATTATCGAGAGGGGTTTCAAGTGTAAAAATGATACAAAACGATCTTACGCGATTCTGTTCGATGATTCGTTGGATGGCAATCCCAGCAGTGACATTGATCAGCAATGGTCGATTATTTTCTTTCTTCTGGAAAGATAAAAGTCACATAGGGCGACGTCTATGGACAGATCGATGATCTCTCAGAAGATTGTCGTTGGATGATCCTTATTGATGATATTGATATTCCATTGCGAGTCTGTTGCGTATGTAGCCTGAGGTACCGTAGGCTGGATTATGTATGCAGGAGTTGCAGGGGGGTTCCAATGTCTCAGGTTGGCTGTAGTCGCTGCGGGGTTAAGGGAACACCAAGAAAATAAATTATTCTCTAAAAGATAATAATATTTATGTGCCTAATAAGCTCCAACTTCACGCGTACAGTGGTAGGGTATGGTAGTAGTTAACAGATTATCTGTCAAAGTAATTACTTAGTAATTAGGTAATAATGTTATATAATTAATATTATACACGACTGCTTAGCAAGGCACAAAGAGGAATGGATACCATCTACATCTAATATAGCAACACTAATGTAATATCTATTATGCAGAATTTGAATCTAAACAGATTACTAGTTTCGCTAAAATAGATTTCCAAAATTTGTTAGATCTAGAGTGTATGATTTAGAACAATCACATCTCTAGAATAGAATTTATAATCTAACTTCAAAAATCTATTTCTAATGTAGAAAATCTAAGATATGCAATCATTACTAACCTATGATTTCGCGTCCTAGGCATGTATCAGATTAGATCTATTCTTTTTCAAAATCGATCTAATAAAGAATAGTTCTTCTCACGAAAGTCTTGATTTCGTCATTAAGGCTTAAATAAAATAGGAACCTATCCAGGTCGGCAAATATATTGGGGATTGGTTTTCTTTTGGAGAATTAGTTTTCTTTTGGCAATTACCAATCTTTGTACTATTCCTACGTGAAAATGAAATGGTATCCGGTTTTCTTTTTGGAGATTGGCTTTTCTTTTGGAGATTAGCTTTTCAGTTCACCATTAAAGGTAATTAAAAGCCGGTCCCGTGCCTGTTGACGTATGTCATCGCCAGTTTGTCGCCACGTCACACGAATGTGCTGGTAACCTCATGAGAACCATCATAGCCACGAACCGTTGGATGACGCAGTATTGTACCGGAAGACCTGTGCACGAATCACGTACTTCATAATATAAGTATAAATATATGAATAATATATATTATTGCCTGTTTCTCCTACAGTACGATGTACACTCCACCTCTATGTTGTGTTCTTGTGTATCTCTAGAGAGAGATACCTCTTATATCGTACCATATAGTGTATTGTGATGCGGTGCGCACCGCGAGTAATGAGTATTGTATATGGTATGGTACGTACGATTGTTTGCGCACAACATATGCTACCGTACCTACTAGTTTCATGGAATAGAATCATGTTACGTATGTCGGCATCTATTATTTCCTATCAACAAACACAAAGAAAAATAATATTCAAAGGAAGGTATGTCATAATAATCTCTCTCTGTTATATGGAAACAACCTAATCAACTAAAAAATAAACGTAGTTCCCTTGACCCCTGCCCTGTCGCTGCCATTTCGCGACGTTTGGCCTTGTTATAGCCGTGTAATCTCGTGTACGATAGGGTATCGTACAGGTATCGTACTATAGTCTATTGCAGTCTATTGCAGTCTATTGCAGTCTATTGCAGTCTATTGCAGTCTATTGCAGTCTATGGGGTGTGTTCCATCTCGAAACTCGAGGGTCGCACGCTTTTTTTGTATCTCTAGACTTACATTTTTTGTTTTTATTTTTTTACCTACCATATCATGTCACACGCAGTCACATACTATCACGTCATAGCTATGCCAACCCGCCACGACTGCAGCTCTGCCCAAGCCCAACGATGTGCCTCAAAAGACCACTTTGTCATTAGTGACCGCACTCAGCACAGCCGGGACAGGTATGGCGTTTGTTCCTCAGGCATTGAGGAAGAAGAAGAAACATGCGCCGCCGCCGCCGAAGGAGAAGCCCAGAGAGGAGAAGCGTTGTGTGTCGACATCAGTTTGCCAGGTGATTCGCAACATGTCGGCTGGAATGTCAACAAGGTGGCCACTCCTGATGATTTTGACGGCATCCCAATGGATCAAAATTGAATACCCATCAACTTCAACGAAAGTACCAATTCACGCAATGTCAGCAACAACGATCCTCAAATGAAAACACGGGAGTACTGAACCACGCTTGGCAAACGAACCCCCTCCCTTCGCCAACTGAACGACCTGGCCAAAGCATCCCTCACCCCCTACAATCCCCACATACACAACAACTACCTCACCTATCACGAGCGGAGGAAGACAGCTGCCGTACGCAAAGACATGCGGGCTGCGGTATTGGCCAAGTTTGAAGCTATGATCTATTGCGTAGGAAGGTGGAAGAGGAGAGGAGGAGGATTGAGTTGAGTGGCGACGTGGCTAAGATTGTGGAGAGTCGTTTGGGCGGTGTAGTGGGTGAACGGGGGCTGGGAGGGAGAGGGGTATAGGTAGGGCGTTGAGTAATTTGCCTGCTTGGTTGGTGAAGAGGCAGCAGGAGGAGGAGTTGGGGGCGACAGAAAAGAAGGAGGATGGTCAAGTTGATGATGCCTCTGACAATCATGAGAAGGCACAGAAAATCTTCTTCCTTAATATGGTGGCTCCTGGTCAAGTCGACAATGAGTTATCTTTCAAAGTTTGCGAGGAGTGTGGACGATATGGCAAAGTGCTCAATGTCGCCATCATTGATGCTCATTCCATCCAAAAGTATGTGAGGGTGGGTGTTGTTTTGAGAATAAAGAAAATGCAATTGAAACAATAAAAATGTTTGATCGATAATTTTGGGGACAGGCAGATAATTGTCGAGATGCGTCATGAAAGATGATATGCCATTGTTTACACTATTTAACAAATGCTTACACTATTCAATCGCCTCTGTTACTTTTATGTTCACTTCATTATGCATCAAACACTGCAGCATTAGTTTTCATTATTTTCATATGAAGCCTTTATGATGTAGAGACTTATAATGTTCAATGTGGCAATAAACTGAAAAGTTTAGATAGATAAAAGATATACATCATGGAAACGAATGTAAGTTCACAATTTTGCACAAATAGCATCTACAGTCCTGATTCTGTTCTGATCAATAGTCGTTGACAACACAATGTCGTCTCCTCCAAGTGCCGCTTCACTCCCTCGTCATCCTTTGATGCATATTGCTCATTTTTGCTTGCATTATTATTTGATGTTGATGTCAGGGTCAAGTTTGTTATGAACCCATCCATCTCAAACGCAATACACCTCATAATTCTAGAAAGACTAAATGCCTCATTTGAATCTCCTGCCTCCATTCCATCTTTTGGATTTTACCATCGTCTCGAGCCTTTGATGCCAGAATTACATTCCGAATTATATCTGCAGAGTTCACGCACAAAATACGATGTCTCCCAGGAATCAACCCATAAGTCACACAATGGACCAAATGCCAGAACATACACGCCGTCAAGATGTTTCGTTCTCTGCAGAGTTTTCAACCGTCTCCATGTAACACTCCAATGGTCTTTGTTGTTAACGTTTTTGACGTGGTTTACAATGGCCGTGATACATCTTGATTGGTAAACCTCTTTTAGCTTTGAATTTCGCTTGTGCTCCAATATGAGGAAAATATTATACTCGTTGAACAGATTCTTCACAAACGTAACTTGAGTATCTCTTGTTTTTGATGTGACGTGAGAGGACATTTTGATTTTGGGAAATGTATTTGGTGAAATAATATGCATGGTATGTCTGAGAGCCCGTAAGTCAGAGGTTATTAGTTAGATAGATAATAAATTTTAGTCACGCTGACAATTCTCGTAAGTGGTTTGTTCTGCAATATAACGTAAGTTACATATATTTCGTGTATACTTAATGTCTGTATGTTTGTTTAAAGACTTTAAGTAAGATTTCACATTAAGTTTAAGTAAGCTTCCTTTTTTTTCAAGCCTCTGTAAACACTTTTAGTCATATTGCCATATGTTACCGTTTAATCTGTGGTCTAGTATTTGTACTTATGTCTCTCTTAACTATACAAAAAATCTCTGTCTGTACTTCATGAAACGTTCCATGTGTAACTTACATTTCACCGAAAATCCTGTCCAATCATTCTCCCCACATAGATTCTTTATCATTCCCATTCTACACTAGGATTTTTGTACCTCTGGACCAACATCCTCAGGGTGTCTCCCAACACCACCACCTTTTTTTTATAGTTGTTTGTTCCTCTATACTGTACCATACCTACATCATCACCGTGCCTCCCAACCTCCTCCCAACACCACCAACATCATTTTTTAAGAGTATTCCAACAGACCATCCACATCAAACAATACGAGCTATTGCAAATCTCTTGCATCTATCCATCCCAATCCATCCAATCGAACGGCATCAATCAATCGATCGCTACCAACCGATATTAACCGACTAATCAAATCGAAGTGTCACAATCGCCGGAATCATTGCAAGCGAACTTGCTCAATCGATTGCTACAGCTCAACCTCACTTTTTTGAACGCAACCGATCGATCTCAGCTGACCGATCACCACAAATTGTTGCAATCACCTTAATCATTGCAATTCTTCGATTGCAACCGATTGATCTTAGCCGACCGATCACATCAAAGCGTCGCAATCTCATTAATCATTGCAATTCAACCAGATTTGACCGATCACAAGCGATCGATCGATCGATCGATCTGATCTGATCGATCACATCGAAGCAGTGCAATCGACGGAATCTTTCCAATATAACTGGAATTCACCGATCGCAAGGGATTGTTCGATTTTTACCAACAAATCAGATCAAGTCAATCTGCAGCAATTGATAAAAATCATCGCAATCAATTAATTTCCCCGAACCGATCGATCTGAACTAATCACAATTTTTCAAAAAGCTATCCAACAACATTTCCCAATTGATCGACATCCGCCAATCAACCATTACTGTTGGCATACGTATCCTTTTGCACAATTCATCAAATCGACAAATACATCATGGCCACTGCTGGCAGACCACGCAGCTCTTGCATGAAATGCCAGCAAGACAAAAAGAAATGTTCTCCAATACTTCAACCCGGAGGAACATGTATGAGCTGCCATCATTGTGAAGAAAAAGGTACAAATTGTTCTTTTGGTCAGATCAATTGTCAGACCTATGTTGAAGTAGCCTCGAAGGAATCCGAAGAAGAACTCTCCAAGAAACCAAGTTCTCACTCAGGTTCTACTGCCCGACCAAGTGTTTGCCCTGAAAAAAGGAGAAGAATCATGGAATCATGCAACGGGATAGGTGTTGCAGACGTGAGTGGCCGTGCTACTCACTTGCCATCGTTTTCCCTAAGTTGTGTTGATGAACTGAAAGAAGAGGAAGCAGATAGGTGTGGCCGTGCTACTCCTTTGCCCTCTGAATTCTCTTCTGCTGAAGATGAGTTCTATGTTGTTGCTGAATTAGAAGATGGGGATGCAGAAGGGAGTGGCTGCGCTACTCCTTTACCTCCGGATTCTCTTTCTCTTCAAGATGTGAGCAATATTTCACAGCATCCATTTTTCAAGTCTCTTTTGGACGTTTCCTCAAGATGTAAGGGCAGTAGAATGTTGTTTGAGTATGATCTTGAATACTCTAGAGTTCTTCCATACCAGATTAACTCTCGTCTCCAGTACACATCCTATTTCAACCCTGTGTACATTGAGTGTACTACTTTCCCTAGTCACTCATTCAAGGATAACTGTATTAATTGTTTTGTGTGCTTCTCCACACACAATACAAATTCCTTCAAGCTTGGGATTATTGAAGGACTTCATTACAATGTTATGATGTCACCTGGTCATATTGTAGATGGTGTTCTTCAAGTGAGGGAATGCCAAGATGATCTATTTTGGAATGTGAGCACTTCCATCAGCTTAAAACCCCAAGCCACAGTCCATAAATTCATTTTGGGACAAGATGACCCTCACTTCTCCATGTACTTTGTCAACAAAGTGATGTGTCCTCACTTGAAAAGTGATCAAGTTGATGTTGTTAATCAAACGGACAATTGTATTCAGCACTCAGCCCTTGGTAAGTAATGGAATTCTCTGTTCCTACTACATCTTCGAAGTCTCCTTTGACACAAATTGTTTCCATTTCATGCAGGTTCAGACAAATTCTTGTCCACTTCGTTGCCCTCCTTAATAAATCCAGAGAAAGTCCATCCACCAACCATCACCACCAGGGTTGGCTTCAATGAGTATTATGTCACGTACGACAATGACGGGCACCGTTTTGTAAAGAATAAGTTCAAGGCAGCCAGGGAAAAAGGTCTGAATCCCTTTGCTACCAGATTCAGTCAAGCTGCAAACTTCGTCCCCAACAAGTCCAATCTCTGCTCTTACGCCATCATTACGGGCAAACAAGATGAAGCAATTGAAATGTCGTACCTTCGATGGAAGGATCCTCTGTTCCACGGTATGTTTGTCGTTCCCAAACTCCGTGACAGCATAAAGGGAAAAACATGTCGTAGATTCTTCGTTGTTCCATGGGATCAGTACTTGACCTTCAAGAAACAGCATAAATTGGGGATCAGCACAAAGAATGGCGAGAAGGACCCTATAAACTTCTTCGATGCCAATGTGAGTACAGTTATATCCATTTCATGGAATATGTAATATGACGTTGTTGTACCTCATTCCGTTACTTTCTATGTCTTCATTATGAATAGGTTGAGAGAATGAGTACATGCTCATTCACGTTATTCTGCTTAAACAATCTACGTCATGCATTCCCAGGATCATCTCCCAACACTCTAGTCTTTGCTGGCAAGGCTGCTCCTAATGCTTGGAATGACGGAATGAACTGGCAATGCCACACCCTGAAATGGGACTACAAACTACGATGGATAGTATCAGAGGCTGGAATGTTTCCCCTGAACCCTCCAGTTACTTCAAGCATTCTATCAAAAGCGTTTCAAACTCGACAGTTAACGCATTTTGACGTCAGAATGTTTAAGAAGGCGCTTGGAGACAGAGGTAGTTTTCCGCTCCGAAAGAACTGCGACGGTCATAACAGTTATCCGGCGTCATTGCGAAATGAAAATACAAGAGCCAGTACTTTTCCAAATGCTGGTCCGTTGAGTCAACAGTACAACACGTACTATCGCAAAGGGATGGATGTACGCTATCTTCCATATACATGGAGAATTTTTCACGATCTTGTGAAGATTACAGCGCCAAGGACACGCATGTTGTATAAGCACTTATTTTGCACAGATGAACTTCCGAAGTCCCCATACCACTGGGTCTGTAAGACGGGCATATTTACAGTGAACTTTTGCAACGAAATTCACATCGATCGTAATGATCACAGGTCTTGTGCAAAAATGTCGATGTTACAAGAGCTACAGTCAGTTTTTGAGTGCGACACTTTGAAACAATCAGCAATATCCGAACAAGCTCGTGCTCTTTATGAGCTCGTGAACGAGTTTGATGCTCCACAGCCTACGACGTGTTGTTATCAGTTCGTTCCAACACAAACGATAGTGGAAGATACTTCAAACATACAAGTACATTGCTATTTCCCCATGCCTACTTTGGGTGTGGCGCATCGTGTATTTGATCACTGGACTAACATTTTTCTCGGAGGAGTAATTCTGCATGGAACATCTGTTCCCATATTTTATGAACATTCAGATGATGGTGAAGAAATTTTCGTAGGTGAACATCCTAGGTTGAATCTTGTTGCATGGGGAGAGGGATGAATGAAATAAGTAACAAATATATGTTCGCAACGTCATTTGATAAAGTAGCATTTGTAGATTCAACAATATAACTTAACCAAATTTAAAGCCATGAATTATTAACAAACTCAGTAAAGAAGTTACCCCACCATCTTTTTGGCAACATAGAAATGAATTCTGTCTTTTGGTCTCTTCCGTAATTTGGGTAAACAATTAATGGCATTACAATATCCTCTAGATCGTGAAGATGAATATGATTCTTATCCCCAAGGACGAAATGATGGAAAAATGAATTCTGCATTGATTGAAGTCAATCGAATCCATTTGTGACAATTGCGGAGTGAATAACAAACTTGACTTTTCCTTCAACCTCAATTATACGGACTACTTTACCAGGAAGAATGACATCATTATTTTACCATGACGAAGTCATACCATGATTGTCCACGGTAATTGTCTGTGCATCTGACAACAGTTCGAACAGGGAGATTGGAGAATTGAATGTAAGCCTCCGTGTAGCCAGTAACGATGACCATTGATGTCTGACGTGAAATGGCTCGTTGTACAAGAAAATATTCCAACTGAAAGCTAATTCTTCTTCCAATGCATTGTTTTTTTTTGTCATCAGATTTCCAAGTAACACTGTGGCCAAACCTGTGATCACTAATGAAAGCATCACCGAATTGATCTTTGTCAAAATCCTCCTCCACAGAAACCGTGACGCTATACCTTCCACGAAAACATTTTCCGACAGTGGTAGACGGTACAGCAACAGTATTCGAAGACTCAGGATTACTCATGTCATCCATTCTGTTCCTCAAATGTGTGGTGCTGATGGATAATAAATCCATCTGATTGGAGAGATCTGTAACTACAGTATCCTCAGCAGATTTCAATAGGACTCCTTCACAAATGCGCTCACCTAGTTGATCATTAAAGTTGGATGCTTGTCTCTGGGTGCGCAGTCCATTATCTTTGATCCATTCAATATGACAGCGTTCACCCCATCCACCATAAAAATTAGAGGCATTGCCATACATCTGAACATACCTTTGCATCAACATATATCCATGTACTTTAGGAATTTTCCAATTATTTCCGCAAGATCTTGGAAAAATGTTCTTGATGTCTGACATGACTTTTCCAAATGCTGCTTCTGACTTACGAACATCTTCTTTATTGTTGTCCGAGTGCAACCAAACAACGCTTGCAAGCAGATGTATGAGAGTATGTTGAATAAGGGATGGGGGCGCTCCGTCAATCTTTTTGTCCAATAGATTTATTCCTGCGTCGGTGGAACACAGAGCGGCTAACGATAGTAGGTGACCAATATTTTCCAAAGCCCCTTGTTTTACTGTTTCAGTTGCTCCTTTGTGCAGAGAGCTTTCGTTCGTGGTACATATCAATGTACAAGAAATCCAACTCTGTCTGGGTGCTATCGCTCAGGCAATCCTTGATTACAGCAATGATATAAACAGCGATGCCAACTCCGATGGTATGTAACATCTCTGGAGGGGTAATGAGATTGATACCATGGATCATGTCTGCTAACGGCACTCCTTTCTCCCAGACCATGTCAACCCCATGACGTGATATTTGTTTCATAACCTCTCTAGCGGAGGTTCTACTGAATTCAGATGATAGAAGTTTGTACTCTTGGAATTCAGCAAGTGTAACATATTCACATGATAATGTTTCAGCATCAAGATCGTCATGACTGCATTTACACTATCTGTAAGTCCGAACGCCTGAATTTTGATATGCAGCTACCAGATTGTTGTTTCCTTGTATGTCACCCATGATGATGTGGAACCAAATGATTAGATTCTTTTCTTTTCCAAATATTGTCCGACGTACTCCTCCCTTGGAAAGAATGTCAATTATGTCCTGAAGGATAGCCTGCAAACAGTCATGTTCATCTTGGAGGTGATCGAACGTCTCATTTGGACAAGAAGTTTTCCGTGATCCTCTACCATGATTGAGATTTGGAACAAGTCCAAGAGGAAAAGATGCATAAGATCTTTTTCTTGTTGCAAGGTTGAGAAATGCAAAGGTAATTAGGAAAGGGGCTGCCGCGAGAATTCCCTTATCGTCCGTGTGAGTTTTGTCATAAAAACCAATGAGAGGGACAGGGAGTTTATCCGAATGATTACCAATGTAGGCTTCTCTTGTAGGATTCCACAAATCACCGGTGTGAATTTCCCCGTAAACATTTGATTCTACTGCAGTTCCGTCCCAGAAATTGTAACCTTTGGCGATGTTGGCAGGGCTTACAATTCTCTCATCTTCAATCATTGTCATGAGTACCTCCATTGTGTCAAACACCACAACTCCAATAGTTGTTCCATCTCTCTTTGTTACCCCGACAAACTTTGCTTTAAAAGCTGACATTCCGTGAATCTTCTTTAGTCGGTTGAGAAGTCCTTTCCGAGTGGAGCTGAAGAATGAATTGTTGAAATCATAATTCCTCCGTACACAATGCACAAAGATAACATCCATAATTTTTTCGAACATATTGAGTGGAACACCCCGAACATTTGTAATCACACTCAGTAGATGTACTTGGAATGCTAAATCAGGAGTGTAGCGAATCATGTTGTGTCTACTTTTAATTCCATTTCAAAAATCAACCATGCCATCATCATCAACAATAAACTGGGAGATACCGTTAGATTGTGGGGTGGTACCTGCGAGTAAAGTTCCATTGCCGATGTTACTGTCATTGTTTGTTTCCATTGGGATATCCACTTCAAAGTGGATGCAACCACTTTCACCTATCTCATTTTCTTCCACCTGGTTCCGCAGACGTGCCTCAACAAGCATTTGATTCATATTTTTTGGTGGCAACATTAATGATTTGTATCTTCTAATGTCATCTGAATCTTGACTATGAATCCATTCCTCAAAGAGTTTTTCAGCGTCATTTAAATTATTGACACGGGCACCGCGGGCGGCAGGAACGTTGATTTCTTCAAGAATGTCTCGCCTTTGTAACTAGACATAAACTGACTCCTTGCTTCCATAGCTGAGATGAAAGGACACTTCTTCATATGTTTGTTGAAATCCGTTCCAATGAACTTGCACCCAAAGCAAGAGTAAGGACACATAGACCCTTTTGTGTATGGGTTTTTAACGGTATTGCTGAAAAGTGGTTTTCCTGGTTGCTTATACTTCGGCATGGTTAACAAGTTGCAATATCAAGAGGATGACTGCTAGAAATACAAAGGAGAGATCATAAAATGAGAGGCAAGTGATTTATATTTATGAGTTTCAAAGGGAACTTTTATATTTGAAAGGTATTTTCTACGTATATCTATTGAATTCCTATATTGAAAAGAATTAGAAGGCTAACAAGTTAAAAGAGAAAAGTTGTTGTATTACATAATATATAAAGGAGGTACAAAGTATAGATGGACTGATTAATGTACCTTTATGAGAAATATGTACAAGTTGTTTCAAATGCCTCGTCTTCTCTCAATGGAACATGTGAGACATGCATCTCCATTGTATGTTGAATTAAATGGTTTGGATAAAGCAGCCTTGCAATCATAACAAGTAATTGTCTTCGTCACCAACAGCAATAAGGATTACTAAATGTCGGTAAATAATAGCAGTCACTTTTCTAATGATCTTTCACTTGATGAAATTCGAGGTTTCAAAATACAAGAAGAACCAGCAACTCCAGGGACATCTAGTGAGATTTGCGGATTAAGCGTAGACAAACTTAGAAGGGCTTATACGGCAAGATTGAGCGATATGGAGAGAGAAATGAGGGAAGTGAAGGAACAGCTTCAGAGGACAATTGCCATGTCCTACAGCAAGAAGAATCCCAACACAGGACAGGACAATGGTAGGTTGGTAAGAGTTGGGGGACAACGTCCACAATATGACGGAACTGATGCTGTGAATTACCAACGAGTAACAGCTTATGCCGCCAATATCCTGTTTCCACACATCAAGTTTCTTGAGTGGGGATGGAATGAGTACAATGAAACGAAAGACAGCGTGTGCGACAAGATGATGAATAAGACAGGAATTTATGTTCCCTGATGTCTGGAAAAATCTTGGTATTGGGAGAATGCAATCGCTGGAATGGTGCATATCAAGTATCGAAATCTGAAGTGTAACTTCCATAATACTGTGCGGAAGGCTTTTCTAAGTAAGTCTTGACCGTCATCTTTTTTAGTTTCTTTAAAACAGATTACTCAAACAAAAATCGTTGCAGGTGAATTACAAACGGGGGCGCAATACATGGTCATGCAGCTCTACATATTGGTTGGTAGTGACAGTTTAGGTAAGCCTTTCTGGGAGAGAAAGTTGATTGGAGAGAATGCATCTAGAGAGGACATGCAGTGGAAGGAGTTCGTGGGAGGGTGGTACTACATGATAACTAGAATGACGAGCGCTTTGTACACAAAGGATACTCTGAAGAGTTGGTACAGGGATGATGACAAGAAAAACAAGCAACTTTGGGAATTGTTATCCGTGAGTGATATTGCATATACGATATTTGTTTTAGAGAATCACAGTGAGGTGTGGAAGCAAGAGTGGCAATTCCACACAGATAATCCGAATGCTTCACAGATGGAGAAGGAAAAGTTCCGTGAGTACAAGAAGTTGACATTATCGGAAATGTTGGACAAGGGGCTCAGCGCAGAAGATCGGAAACATTACCTCAAGGTGAAGCCTAAATTCACTCACGGGCAGAAGAAGATTTCATTTTGTGATGCTGTGAAACCACAAGGTATCGAGTTCTACAAGCAGACTCATCGGAGATTGACACGATTCCTCTACAATGCCAGGAAACGGGAAATGATGTCTGTTCTTTGGAAGGATGATGAGGAGACGGATGATTGGATGAATGGATTGACAAAGAACAAGAGGTTGCGAAATACTGCATCGACAGATGATTCCTTACCTCCTTTGGATTCTCCAAAATGTGTGATGGCTTTAGTGCCCGGTGATGATGGATATGACGAAATGATGGGACAGATTAATGATGGGGATAGTGTTTGTTTGAATGAGTGAGCATTTATTATAAGTGTTAACCTAAGTTAAGGCATAGCGATTCAATGTCATACTGAAGTATCATACTGCGTTGCGTGCAATAATTGTAAGTCTTCTCTCATGAGGAACGTAATCAGTCACTTTTGACGGGAGTACGTAATAACTCTCAACAGCAGAGATGTTAGACTTATAATGAAAGTGATTTTTATTTTAGAACAAACACGAGTTGTCGCTCATGATGAATGAGATTCCTCACTCTTAATTAATGTGATTGAGCACTGTTTGTTAACCTAAGTATCATATAACAAAAAATAGGTGTTAAAATATGCAATGATCGCCGCGAGTAACCTACATCGAAAACTAATAAACACATAAGTTGATTGTAATTAAGTACGGACTTATCTGTCGGAAAATTACTGATGTCACTCGTAAGTACAACTTAGTTGCTTTATGTAAGTACACACATCGCTGTGACTTTCCCTGGTACTTTCCTTACGCTTAAGTTGTAACTATACTTACGGTAAAATAGATAGTATTACTCACATCCAGATGGAGTTTCGCGTTCTCAGACATAGTTCTGTTCATCTGTTGATTCTAACTGAAGTGGAATTGTTCGTTTGAATGAAAAATGAGCAAACGAGGAGTTGTAATAATCCTGATGTCATTTTCTTCGGGGGTCGTTGTTTGAGTTTTATCAGATCAAGTACAATTGCGAGGTGAATATTTATGGTGTTTGGGGGGAAGAGGAGGAAGATCTATGTTTGTTGTGTGATCCCTATGTGCTTGTGACGTGTGAGGAGAGTAAGCAGCAGGTGGATAAGTGTGTTCAGTTTATTGGGTATCGGATTAAGGAGCATGAGGAGAAGTATGGGGTGTCTACCCAACATGGTGATGAGTGAATTGGACTCTAGGAGGAGGATGAGGATGGTGAGCGCTGTAGCTGTATTTGGAAAGACATTAGGACACCCAAACATCTGCGCTCTATTTTGTGCATGTGAGCACTTAACTTAATACATTGATATTAGGACATTTACTTTCATTTGTTTTGCGTGACTTATTTCAGTTTTTGTACGAATGAATTTGTTTTAGTTTTTATGGTGTGGGTCGTAGTTACAAGCATTGTGAAGCAATGAAGAGTAGTCATTTTTTTCGAAAAATCACCTTAACTTTGAATTCCTTGGCTTTTTCTTTGGAGCTGGCTTCGTACCAGACACAACGAACGAAGACAGCCATGTCTTCTTCTTTAAAATCAGATTGGTACCTCCATCATTGTGTGCCACGTTGTCAACGTGTTGATCACCTACAATAGGCAGCTCCTCTTGCTGTCCCAAAGCACCGAGAGTGTGTGCCAATTGCATAACCATTTCAATCTCACTCATAACTGAAATCATTCGCTTCAATAGCGATCCGCGCAACACACATTTCTCTTCCAACAACACAACAATACAAGAGACACCGGGCCGGTAGTGCCACAGAGACCACTTGCTGAATCTGCCACTGATCGTTCTTTCATCCCATTGGCATGACTGAGAGCACGTATCCATTGGTTTAAACGTGACAATTTGCGAGAGGATTGCTGTACGAGCATTTTCAGTGATCAATACCAATTGCATCACATTCATTTTCATTAACATCATCAAGTTGTTGGTTTGCCTGTCTCTTGATCACACCATATGCATCACCACGTCAAGACTGATCCATGAAACCTCCAAATCTTGGAACCAAAATACGAAAATATTCCTCCGCTCTCTCCACCATCCCCTCCATAACCTGTCATGTTTTGAATCCCACTTTCAATGCCTTGTCTCTTTCTATCCTCAATGCTTTTACATTCTGCCTCGTCCCAATACTGGTGGCAGAGGATGACAATAGGACGACGGTAGAGCTCCAATGGAAATTTCACCCGTTATTCGCAACGCCACTAGAAACTTGGGATAAAATTTTCCAAATCTCTCCACCAGAAAATGAATGATTTCCAGTTCCTCCTGTTGAAACATGTTCCGGGACATGTCAACGACTCCTCCATTGATATTCGATGAAGGCGCTTCCTCTTGCTTCACCACATTGACTCTTTGTATCATGGCAATGTAATCCATGAGTAATGATCCATTGGAAAGATGGGCTCTGGCATCGGAACTACGTTCCAATATTTCCTTAAGCAGGGAGAAAGCTGCCCTTCGTAAATGAAAGGAGTTTTCGTCGTTGGAGAGTGTTTCTAGTAAGAATTGCATGCAGTGCGTTGCTGCGTTGGAGATTGGATGGTGGTGGTCATTGTTGTTGTTGTTGTTGTTGTCACCTCACATCTACTTACAAGGGGCTTTAGAAGAGGGTGCGATGGGCTGTTTTGTGGTCTGTGGTGGCAGAAAATGGTGGGGTGTTGCACTAAATAAAAGTCACCATGTCGGTGACAACGATTACTTTTTTGTAGTGCGCAGGGAGATGGTTGTGTGTCTGTGCTGCCGTCCACTTATTAGGGGTCACGTCGTGACGTCTTGATGTTCGTGCACGCGAATAGCATATTTTTATGTGGTAATTAAAAAAAAATCGTGCGACCCTCGAAAATTACATGGAACACACTCCATTGCAGTCATGGGCGGATCGTGGTAGATCATGGTAGGATCGTTGCTGATCGTGGCATATCGTAGTGCAAACATGCAATTCTACAGATTCCCATGTCTTTTTAAATCTTTAGCCTCCTACGTTTGCAGTAGCTAGGAAAATATCTTAGTACTGTATAGTAGCTATTCCTCATTCTCCCAAACCAATATCTCACAAGCCCCCAGCAAAAAATAAGGGAAAGAAAATGTGCTTGCAATTTCAAAACACAGAAACATGGATTGGCAAGTTAGATTTCTATACTGTAACCTTAGCCTGGTTTTGTTGATCTATAGAGGATTTATAGACTTCCAGATTTAAGATACATGTGCAAGTATGTATAATTGCCATTTTTTTGCAAAATCAAGTCTACGGAGCAACATATCTCCATTGTTTGGGTTCCATTCCTTCAAATGCTTTGTTTTTGCAAAAAGCACTATAGTATCAAGTCCATTGTTTATCACTTGTCACCACTTTGGCTTTGGAGACATAAAGTATAAGTATGTAAGAGTACAGCAAAAACAAGAATCTCATGTTTTGCCATAATAGATTTCTTTATAAACTATTAACACCTCAGCAGTGCTTCCCTTGTGTTCTGCTATTCCTATGTTCAATGAGCCATATTTGTATGAATAGCACTGTAGAGCATTAAAACAACTATCAAGCTAGTTCTGTGTGTAAGCTAGAAGCTGCTAGAAGCTGCTAGAAGCATGACTAAAAGAGAATACAAAGTAAGTGTGTACTCATACCATACATACTGACATAGTGACAATGTTTTAACATTTCTGTCTCCAACAACTTTGGAAAAGAGGCCAAAATAATGTTCTTCCCATTCAAGAATCAAATTGAGCAGCATTTCACGAGATGTACTCACTTTCATAACGATTCATACTATTGTAAATGTATGGGTGTAAAAAAGTATGTTTGGATTGGTTCATGTTATTGATCACTTAAAATGATCTAATGAAATTTGGACAATGGATGTTTTTGATTTAGTTTGCAGTCTGTCAGATTACTTGCATCTTGTTAACCTCAGCTTTTTATGCAGCCTATCTATATCTAGCGAATGAAAGTTTTACAAAAACATCATTTACTTCATAGTTAATTAAGGATTCAATATTTTGTTAATAAAGTTTTATTTGTACATGATATGAAGTTTATTCCCACATTTAATTGGTTTCTGAAAAGTTTATCCGATGTTTCTTCATCTTGTCATGCTCCAGGGTAGACTTTGAATAATGATGAACATGCATGACAAATTATGCATGTCCCAAATTATTCTCTCTTGTCATATGTCCTTGAATTCACAATTTTGATGGCATGCGTCCTCATTGCAAAACACCAAAATCATGCAATGCCCTGATTGTGTCCTGGAGGTAATGCTGACCTGTCCTTGTCATGTCCAGGACTGTGGTGTCCTTTGATTATTTGGGTGCCGATACTAAGGAAAAGTGTATCTAAGCTTCTGTGGAACCAAAATCAGCTCATCAGAAGAGATTTTCGATCTAATAGTCAGTTAGCAATGTCCTCTGTAATAGTACACACATGCACCCCTGAAATAGACATTGTAACTCAATTAGTTAATGGATCAGTGATTTGATGCTGTACAGTATGAGTAAACATTTCTTAGACAAGAATATGTGATGTTTGAAATCGTGAGGAGGGTGTGGTTAGAAATGGTCATTAACTTGGGAATTGTGAATGTTAGAATGTCCCGTCAACCTAATCCAGTTAGTTAGGTCTTATTGACATGTTGAAAATCAATCATGAGCAATGGATGTTGCATTGAAGGCGGCAATAATCTTCTAGCATGGGTTGGATTAGCCAATTAATTCATGTAGTGGAAGAGAAAGTAGGACACAGGCTTCCCGCCAAAAACCAAAAACGTTCCCTAAATGGAGTGGCAATGGGACAAAAAATAACATGCCAAGCAAACGTATTGTACCATACCATACGATACAGAGGAGGGGGAAAGTGAAGTCTTGTTCGATTCTGCACCTGTGAAAAGGAAAGTACAAAATTCCCGGAGGGATAACTCTTACGTTTTGGCATTCGTTCGTATGTAGGTAGTCATTCCGTTCATAGAAAGGTATCCCCGATAAAGAGTCAAGGCCAATTAATACCTGTACCAGTGGGTTGGCCATGCGTCACCATGAATGTCATCATGTTAGGGCCCATTAGGAATTGGTATGTTTTTTGTCTGGCTTGGTATGTGGAGGTCCCCAAGTGACGTTCAGTCACTGTTCCCCTTAATGCACGTGGACTCCATGTCCGAAGTAGGCGACCACAAACCATTGAGCGTCAAGAACCATGATGAAGGCCACTCCGTTGTTATGATAAGTCTACGTCTATTGGCCATCACTTCGCAATAACCCCGGCGCCTCCTCTTCCAGTTCCCGAGTCAAACTCGCACAGGATCCTGTCACCTCTCCAAAATACCAAAAATAGTCAACTCAAAACCTGAGCCTATCATGACACCCGCCTCTGGTGTGTACGACGCATGCAAATCCACCATCCCCGTCAACACCACTAATTCAGATACCGCTGTCCAAGAACAAATCCTCCAATGCATCGCCTCATCTAACGCCAACTCCATCGACACATTTTTCTTAATCTATGCCTCCTCCCTGGTATTCTTCATGCAGGCCGGCTTCGCGATGCTCTGTGCAGGAAGTGTCCAGAAGAAGAATGTGCAGAACACGATGCTTAAGAACTTATTGGATGCGTGTGGTGCTGCTTTGAGTTTTTACGCGGTGGGGTTTGCTTTTGCGTTTGGGGGGTCGTATGAGGAGGAGAATGCGGGCAAGACAACTTTTATTGGAACTAGTTATTTCTTCTTGGTAGGCATGGATGATGTCATGTTTTGGATGTTTCAGGTGCGACACGATTATCTGTTATTATCTGTCTGGCTTGTGTGTCTAGGTCATCTGTTGAACCAGCGTGTAACACCAACATCGTGTTTTTATGCATCGCAGTTTGCCTTTGCGGCCACCAGCGCCACGATTGTCGCGGGTACACTGGCAGAACGCTGTCAAATGACAGCATACCTCTGCTATTCTCTCGTATTGACGGGATTTGTATATCCGGTCGTCGTGCATTCTGTTTGGAGTCCTCAAGGTTTCTTAAGTTCTAACCGTGATGATCCGCTCTGGGGCTGCGGGTTCATTGATTTTGCAGGATCCACTGTGGTTCATTTTACCGGTGGCCTCACGGCTTTGGTCGCTACTTATTTGTTGGGACCCAGGAGAGGACGTTTTTACGATTTTAGGGGAAGATTGTTGGATACGCCGAATCCAATGCCTGGGCATTCAGCTGCGTTGCAGGTATGTCAAACCTGTTGGAACGTATTATCTCATGTTAGTTCTTACAGTAATGGACAAACGACAACCTAATGTTTTTCATTCTTCAACACATGATAGATGCTCGGCGCATTCGTGCTTTGGTTTGGATGGTACGGATTCAATACAGGCTCCGCCATCTCTATTACCGGGCCAGATCAAAATAAAATCATTTCAATTGCTGCAGTCAATACCACTCTCGCGGCGGCTTCGTCTTGTTTTTCTGCACTAGCGGCAAATTACATTATTGCGGAACGAAGAACCGGAGAAGGCGAATTCAGTCTAAAAGCCGCGATGAACGGGTGCTTATCTGGCTTGGTCGCTATTACAGGTGGATGTGCGGGTGAGGTTGTTGTTTCGAACATATTTGACTTCGGAGTACTTGATCAATGTCACTCATTTTGCTTTGCTTTGTACTCAACGCAACACCAAGTTGTGGAACCATGGGCGGCTGTCATCATTGGGCTTTTCGCTGGTCTCATCTACTTGTTTTCATCAAGCGCGTTGATACGATTATGCATTGACGACGCAGTCGATGCCGTGCCTGTTCATATGTCGAATGGTGCGTTTGGCAGCATTGCGGTAGGGCTGTTTGGTAGTCCAACGAGACTCGAGCTCGCCTATGGCCATTCTAATCATGTGGGGCTTTTGTATTCGGGAGATGGAATCTTACTTGGAGCTCAGTTTTGTGGGGTTCTTTTTGTTTTGGGATGGGTAACCCTTTTAATGTTTCCTTTCTTTTGTATTTTGAACTATTTTGGATGGTTTCGCTCAGACGTGTTGAACGAGATTGCTGGGTTGGACGCATCCTATCATGGGGCCAGGCACGTCGATGTTGATGGAGTGGACATGGAATTAGTAGCACAGCTGAGGTCTCAGCCGAAGAATTCAAGGAATAGGTTCAGTCGGAGCAGCGCTGAGCCCAATCTATCGACGACGAACCTGGACTCGTCAGATGTATCCATGTGACACAATTCAAGTCTTTCTCATTATCTGAAGAAACATCAAGAGTACAGTTTTGACAAATTTTGATTTTTACGTAAAATAAGTACTTGGCATTTCTTTCGGGGGCTATGAATCAGTTGACGCCATGCCTGCACATAGATCTTGAATGACGCGTTTGACAGCGTTGTGGTAGGACTGTTTGGCAGTCCTTCAAGAGTTGAGCTGATATCACAATCACGTAGAGCTTGGTATTCTGGGTATAGAATCTTGAGTGAATCTCAGTTTTGTGTAGTCCTGTTTGCTTTAGGACAGGTCAACCTCTCAATCATTCTTATGTTTTGCAATTCAATAATTTTGTCTGAAAACAATCATTGAGGCCCCAACCGAATTCTACGTAGAGTTTCAGTCAGAGCATTGCGGGGCCCAATCTTCTTAGAACAAACCTGGACACATCACATAACTCATGTAACGCAATTCAGGTCTGTTTTGACTCATTTGATCAACCATCAGAGTACAACTATGACGTTTTGATTGTTGTGTCGAATAATTCACCCTACTATATTGTTTATTATGACCAATGAATATGACTCGTAGTTCATTTATGAATCAATATAGGATTGCAATAGTTCATCTTTTGGACAGTTCCTGCGTTGTGTAAACTTAGCTGACGTGCCACAAATCCCTCTCCAAGAGGTTACACTGTTCGTCGCCTCTCTTTCTCAACTCCCATCACCCCAATATTTGCGCTCTGGCTTCTTGCCATCACCAGTATTCTTCACTAAGGGAAACGTCTTCAGAAACAAATCAATTTGCTTCGAAGCATTCTTCGAAAGCATCTTGACAATGTCCAACTCACACAAAGGTGAAGCACGACAAGCTTCCAATATCCTTTCCTCCGACAGGCCTCCCTCCCTTTCCTTTTCGTCCTTGATAGGATTCATGGCAAACTGGGCAATCATTCTTTGATACGACTGCACCGCAGGAAAGAAAATGGTAGTACTGTCAAGTTGATCGTCGGGAATCATCAGTGAATCAATCAGCTCATCACATACAGTACTCTCCCTGTTGTCTCCCCAGTGTTCCAACGGAACTTGAGGAGGTTTTAAATAATTCACATCGTCCGCAAAAGGCAACTGAAGCAGGGCAAAATATCTTCCACCCGGAGTTACATTACCTTCGGACGTCGAAACAGACTCGGAATCACTCGTGACTTTTTGAGGAACAAGAACCGCAAGCTTAGGATCACCATTCAAACTCTTGACGAATCTACAATATCCCCACAAATCCTTTTCTTCCATGGCTTCCGCCAAGGCCGCCACGGCGAACATAGATCTCTTGGACTCTCGCCCTCCATACAAGGCATACGCGGGACCGAGACAAAGACCGGATGCAAGCACCTCTCTGGAGGGGATATATCCAATGATTTCCACGGATTTGGGCGATTTGAAAGCGGCGTTGATTCCTGCCATGTCCATTTTTCCTAACGGTATCAAATCGCTTCCGAAGCGATAGGCATCGGTTCGGCTTTCTTGGGGTACTTCAATTGTTCCTTTGTCGGGATTGTTGGGATCCAAGGCAAGTGTGTGGAAGAGTATGGAGTCTATGGCAGTGGTCATGAATTCACCTCCTCCGTCGACGATGGGTTTACCTGTCGTTTCATCTAATAGATAGGCGTCAGTTTTCAACGAGGGTACAAATTTCGGATCAATGATTTTTGAGTATCTAGCATCAATCGTGAGATCGGGCGTGATTCGAAATAGGCACTTGGATCTTACGGCCCTTCGCGTGGTTTGTGGCACATTTGTGCGTTTGGAGTGGTATTCATCAAGCAGCGTGGCTACGTCTTGTCCATTGGCGGCGAGGACGCATCCTCCGGTTTGCTGCGCAAGACTTATCAGTAGCTTTTCGTTTTCACGTTTGATGATCATGTTAGTCTCTTTTCCTGAAGTGACTGCATCATTTTCATCCTCCTCTACTTTCACATTGGTAAAATCCTCTGCTTGTTCGTCGTCAGGATCACACAAATCAACAGTATCACCCGTGTCCTCACAGTCCTCCTCCTCCTTCTTGACCACAAACTCCCCCTCGTGACAAAATCCCATCCCCACCACCTCCAACTTGCACTCCATCTTCCTCAACCCCCCCAAAACACATTCCAACTGCTCAGCATCCACTTGCACCTCATGTTCGGCATCCGTAAACAGCAGTATCCTCCGCTTGTACTTCTTACCGAAAGTACGACGATAGAGCGTGTCGGCGGCTAAGATTATGCCGTCGCAGAAATCGCCGCGGGTGGATGTTGCGTCTTGAGGCGTCGTGGTGCTGCGGATGCATCGAAGGGTGGACAGGAGATGATGCGTGGGTTTGGTGAAGTCAATTTCGATTAGGTTGGGAAAGGGCCGATCGTCGTCGTCATCATCGTCGTCCATGGTTCGTTCGTCGCGATTCTTGGAAGATGGTTGCCCAAACAATCTCGATATATTTTGTGTGTAGATCTCTTCCGACGCAGAGAGATGATGATGCGTGTTTTTCGTTTTTAGCACGACCACGCCGAATTCATGTTGAGACGATTGCCATGCCATGGTGATGATTGTATGCAGCATTGCTTCCTTGGCGACGTCGAGTCGCGAAGATGGAGCAATGCCGTTCGATTTGTCTTGCGATTGTGCGCGCTGTCCATTGTTGCTGTCTGGGTAGGGAGCGTTCATGGAGTGGTTCGCGTCCACGATGAAAATGATCGCTTCTTTCCCCGACATGATCAGTTGTAACCACGCTTCCTCGAAGTATCCCCCTCAAGGATGATTCTGGTCGCATGGTAAACGCCTGTAAAAACAATGTAAGACCACTAAAGAAGATTATTTTTCTTGTAGATGACAACTTTCAATAGACTTTATTTTATGTAAGATCTTATTCAGACAGTCATATTAACAAAGACACGTCACATTAGTCACAAGCACGATAAGATACCATCACGAGTTGAAGTTGCATAGGTTTCCAAATGCATGAAAATCCGTAGGGGAGAAGTCATAATGACGGTCAACAAGCAACCATGATCAGAGTTCGCATTCAGAGAAAAAGAAGCGTAAAGTTAAGACCAAGAGGAGGGATGCCGTCATGTGCGAGAAAATCAATGAAGAGAGGTTTGACAGGTGAGTGGGTGCATTTACTTCGATGAGCATGGTGAGAATAACAAGAAAACCACTTACTCAAAAAATTCGTGCGAAATATTGTGTTTCTTGTAGATCTGGGATGTGAGACTTGTTGAGGTCCGAAATTTATGAGCACTTCCGATGACCAAAAATTCAAGATACGAATCATAAAGAAGTGTATGGTACAAGAGAAAGAACGCTTGACACCTGCCCCTGATCGTAAACATTTAAAAATGAGAACAGCGAAACGGGCCCTTCGTGACTCTTGTGCATGAATTTAGTCATTTTATAATGAAGAAACATAAAATAGACCAGAACGTTCCCTTTAAAATATCTAAATCACAGTAACTGTATGTCATCAAAAATTTACATGTTCGCCTGTAAGTCTATTTCAAGTTGTCATGACAAGAAAAAAATCTTCTTGCGTGGTCTTACATACACAATACAACGGTTGTCATCTGCACTCGTGTTCTTACTATTTTTGGTAGCATGTCATCAAAGGGGGAGTCTCTTTGTCACATCACGGAGAACCACTCGTTACACTCGTGGTTCACCGTGATGTGACAGAGATTCCACCTTGATGACAAGCTATCAAAAATAGTAAGAAAACTCGTGCAGATGACAACCGTGGTATTATTTATAGAAAGCAGATGAAAGCTCACCTCTTTGTGAGCTCTCTATGGCTTCTATAGCTTCTTCTATGCTTCTATCTATGGCTTCTCTACGGTATGGTATTGTATTGTAATCAGGACCTATGACAACTTCTGCCCGGAGTGTGTGGTACAAGGGTGCATTTTCAACTTTTAGTTCCGGTCGTCCGGGACTAGCAAATGCCTAGTTGGGCCACTTTTTTTGGTACCTGAGTACCATACCTCCTCTTGCATTGAATTTCGATGTAAAAAATACATCAGGTAGATTTATATTAATTCCTATCGTACCGGTCACTCTTTATATTGCCCCACAATTGCCCGCCTGCCCACCAATTAATCACACAAGATTTTGGCAGTATTCACGCTTCATTTTGATGTATGACATAATGGTTCTATGACATCATGTTGGTCTTCAAATTTCGCATCCAAGTTGCATTTGCGCGTGAAAAGTCATCTCTGTCCGGTTGTTTGATCATGTTACATGTGTTATAAATTCATCTGTGTCGGATGAAACCCGCGTCAACACCATATCACTGCACTCCACACATGCCAAGAGATGAAGTGGAGCTGAAGGCCATGGTCAAAAGGCTGTGCAGGTCGTCAAGGAACATCTGGACTATTTATCGCTGAGGCACTAAATCCAGATAGTTTAATTGATTCATAACATCTAGTTTGAGATTAAAATTTCTATAGCATAATAGTAAATTTCATTCATAGTTTCGGAGCAATTTCAATTATGAATCATGATGATTCTTAGTCACTAAAACTTAAAACCTCACGTCAACGAAAGACATCAGATCACACTCTAATGTCTTCAAGTTTACCAGCATCCAGTCAATGCAAAGCTCGGAATGCAAATCAACTGTGACACATCTTTCTCTGCAGCACTCGTAATCTCTTCACCATTTACCCACTACACATAATGTATTTTTGGGGTAGCTAAGCGAAATAATGACAGGAGGAAGACGGAGTTGATGAAGAAGGAGGAGGTGGCATTGAAAAGCAACAATATTGAACAAGAGCCTCGCACCATTTTGGTTCAAGCCAAGAGTGTTGAGAACTATAGTATTCAGGAGTTGAAAGTACTCCTGCAATATTAAAAAATAAAGTAACTGGGTTGAAAAAGAATGCATTAGTAGGCAAGTGGAAGGATGTGTTGCAAAATGGAGCAGATGCCCCCATAATGGAGGGTTGGTCGGTTGAAAAGAAGAAGAATGAAATAAACTCACCAATCGGGAGTGACAATGAGAGACACTGCTTTAGCAAGACATCAATGCTTGATTGAGAGGCAGATGGGGAATATAATCAAAACATGAGCAAGGAGAAGAGGAACGTGTTGAAGCGAAAGTTGGAGGAGGCAGACGACTCACCTAATCATTCGGATATTATGTCTATGTCACCCCTTACTGAAATTCTTGTGTCACAGGACAACATGGAGGAAGTCAGAGGAGAAGAAGACAACACAATTCATGAGGCAGCAATGTAGATCAATAAAATAGTGAAATTGTCTTTCAAACAACTTGCCAATAGCAAAAATAGTGAATTCTCATCACGTCGTGTCGGGTCAAAAAATGTAACAAATTTGGCGTGGTGGTGGAGGGATTCATTCTCCCAGAATACCCTGAATTGAGGCGATCGCACTAGGGATATTGTTGTCGCGGATGTGCCCGTGGATTGTGCGGTGGTGGAAGTTAAATATCTGCGATGGTCTTTGTGTTGTAGGCTGAATTCTGACGATGCGGCAGAAATCGTCATGGTGGGTGAGTGTTGACGCAGCATGTGATGTTCTTACTTGATATGCACTAGTAAGAAATGTCACACGTCACAACTACACTTAAACTCGTACTATCTCTACCGGGGTGAACATTCATACAAAACGCGAGAGAGCTCAATTCATACAAAACGCAAGAGTGCTCAAAACAAACTAAATAAAAGTGCAGCAAACAATCTGCACGCCAAACAAGAACTTCGTGACACATGATACCTGGAGTTCGTGACACCATAAACCATATATTGAGAATAAAAGTGCAGCAAACAATCTACACTGCCTACAAGAACTTCGTGACATGATGACACCTGAATGTCATGATGCCATATGTATTAACAATTTGAAAATTCCCAATGATTATATGTGTATACAATATTTTTTCAGCCATTCCCATTAAATTTTTTATGACTATGGAAGTAACCCACTATATTAATTTTTAAGAGCCACGATTATTTTATCATAATGATTTGAGCGTTAATTTTTTTAGCTTATGAAACCCACGATAATAAATTTTTACAACTATGGAAGTATCCCACGATAATAATTTTTACGAGTCATGATAATTTTACCACAATGAAAATAAATAATATTTATTAGCCTAGTAAGGGTCAAAATTCTCCAATTATTTAAAAATAATGAAAATACATAATATTTTTTAGCCTATTAACGGTTCAACAATTAAGGATGTATGTAATTTACAATAATGGTTCTGTTAACTTGAAGAGAATATATATGCCTATTTTGTACTGACCAGGACCAGTAGGTTTCAAATAACTCCATTAAACATCAGCTTCCAGCATAAATAACATCTGCTGCCAAAACATCTTGCAGCGGCTTCTGATGTTTGTCTCGTGAGCGTGTTAGCCCACCAATATTACCATACACCATATATGGTATGGTACGATACTTTGCGAATCCAAGCATGTAGGATATACTATACTTTATCAGTATGTAGAAAAGTAGCGATGTAAAATATACATCCGAATTAAAATATTTTTTACATACATCCCGATGCACCGCGATCATCATTGATTTGATATGGGACACAGATTCGACGTATTATTAATTTCGATGTATTTTTTACATCAGGTTTACTTTATGTCACAGAGGGAATTTGTAGAAGTAGTCGTAGGATACATCGAAATTTTATTGATCTCCTCTTGCATTGAATTTCGATGTAAAAAATACATCAGGTAGATTTATATTAATTCCTATCGTACCGGTCACTCTTTATATTGCCCCACAATTGCCCGCCTGCCCACCAATTAATCACACAAGATTTTGGCAGTCGTCACTCGACCATATCATACGGTACGGTATGGTACGATATGATACAATACCATACACCATAGGAGTTTAAGTGTAGTCTTGACGCACCACGTTTTGTAACAAAAAAGTATTAATTCTCGTCTCTTTTCTTCAAGGAATCATAACTTTTCCCAGGTGGCTCGCAAGTCATTTTTGCGTGAAAATACTGCAACTCCTCACTTTTCACGCTTCATTTTGATGTATGACATAGTGGTTCTATGACATCATGTTGGTCTTCAAATTTCGCATCCAAGTTGCATTTGCGCGTGAAAAGTCATCTCTGTCCGGTTGTTTGATCATGTTACATGTGTTATAAATTCATCTGTGTCGGATGAAACCCGCGTCAACACCATATCACTGCACTCCACACATGCCAAGAGATGAAGTGGAGCTGAAGGCCATGGTCAAAAGGCTGTGCAGGTCGTCAAGGAACATCTGGACTATTTATCGCTGAGGCACTAAATCCAGATAGTTTAATTGATTCATAACATCTAGTTTGAGATTAAAATTTCTATAGCATAATAGTAAATTTCATTCATAGTTTCGGAGCAATTTCAATTATGAATCATGATGATTCTTAGTCACTAAAACTTAAAACCTCACGTCAACGAAAGACATCAGATCACACTCTAATGTCTTCAAGTTTACCAGCATCCAGTCAATGCAAAGCTCGGAATGCAAATCAACTGCGACACATCTTTCTCTGCAGCACTCGTAATCTCTTCACCATTTAGCCACTACACATAATGTATTTTTGGGGGTAGCTAAGCGAAATAATGACAGGAGGAAGACGGAGTTGATGAAGAAGGAGGAGGTGGCATTGAAAAGCAACAATATTGAACAAGAGCCTCGCACCATTTTGGTTTAAGCCAAGAGTGTTGAGAACTATAGTATTCAGAGTTTAAAGTACTCCTGCAATATTAAAAAATAAAGTAACTGGGTTGAAAAAGAATGCATTAGTAGGCAAGTGGAAGGATGTGTTGCAAAATGGAGCAGATGCCCCCATAATGGAGGGTTGGTCGGTTGAAAAGAAGAAGAATGAAATAAACTCACCAATCGGGGAGTGACAATGAGAGACACTGCTTTAGCAAGACATCAATGCTTGATTGAGAGGCAGATGGGGAATATAATCAAAACATGAGCAAGGAGAAGAGGAACGTGTTGAAGCGAAAGTTGGAGGAGGCAGACGACTCACCTAATCATTCGGATATTATGTCTATGTCACCCCTTACTGAAATTCTTGTGTCGCAGGACAACATGGAGGAAGTCAGAGGAGAAGAAGACAACACAATTCATGAGGCAGCAATGTAGATCAATAAAATAGTGAAATTGTCTTTCAAACAACTTGCCAATAGCAAAAATAGTGAATTCTCATCACGTCGTGTCGGGTCAAAAAATGTAACAAATTTGGCGTGGTGGTGGAGGGATTCATTGGACCTCGGTTCTTCTGACTCGCATCCATGCCTTGTCGGATTCAAATATTCAAACTAAACACATGTATGTATGTTTCTCAGTAGACTCATCGGGTGGTGCCAAAAACTACGCAGGGTTACCTACTGGTGCGAACCCTGCTCCCCTTTCTGGCTGAAGACTTGTTGCCAGTTGGATCAAGGGTGGGGAGAGGGTCAGCTTAAAATGCTATGCTTTTTAGACAAGTCGTAGGCAATCTGTGCATCGACCCGGCATGGTTGAAGCAGCAGCCAGAGAATGACAGTAGGTGTGTCGGGAACCTCCGTCGCTCATTCCGCTCGTCTGGCCATCACCCCAATCAAGTGCGAGCACTGGACCTCGGTTCTTCTGATTCGCATCCATGCCTGGTCGGATACAAATAATCAAACTAAACACATGTATGTATGTTTCTCAGTAGACTCATCGGGTGGTGCCAAAAACTACGCAGGGTTACCTACTGGTGCGAACCCTGCTCCCCTTTCTGGCTGAAGACTTGTTGCCCAATAGACCCATTTCAGTGGGTCATGGAAGTCGGAAAGGAGGTAGTAAAGCCCCCCCGTGGAAGAGGCCGGGGCAGGACGTTGTATCAGACGGGCCGCCCCGGCATCTTCAAACATACAAATGACTGAGAGACCTTCCTGGATAGACCAGGGATCCCAAATCCCCTAACTGTACATATGTGCACCCCAGGCGCTCCAGTGCGCGGAGGCCCAGGAGAAGAAGCAGGTAGTAGAGTGTCAAACCAAAAAGTTTTCAAGCCAAAGGCGCCACACATGCGCGAGGACTGACTGTCATCCTGACCATACACTACCTGATTTCATCCTAGGGCCTTCCGGGCATTACGCGGCGGGTGCGGCGGAGGTGTACTCCGCAGAGATGGTTTCGTCGGTCACATCATGGTATGCCCCCCCCAGACACATTCACAAACTGGAATTTGATTTTCATGTTGGTGGACATTCCCTGGGAGAATACGTGAAGTTCTTCGCGGATGTATTCCTTGAAAGTGGCCCCTTTCCAGCGGCCCATCTTTTGAATTTGAGTGTCGGAATAGCCGGCCAGTGCGAGTGCGTTGGCGCCCCTACTTCGCAGAGAGTTAGTATCGATGCGGTCGATGGGAAAACCACGGGCAGGGTATCCAAGAGCGCTAGCTGCCAGCTTGAGGGCCATGCGAATGTGTTTGTCCATGACATCCACCTGTTTGCCTTTGTCATAGAATGTCGAAAGGGTGAGTTTTGGGTTGTTGGAGTGGGCCCGAAGTGCAAGGTATCTGCGGCCTAAGGCCCGGACTGGGCAGATGATGGGTTCGCCATTTGCTTCTTGGTGTATGCAGACACCACGCCACCCATTCTTCTGATTGTCGAGCTTTAGGGTGGCGGAGTGGGCGGTCATGATGAGGTGTGGCGCGGCCTGTCGGCCGAGCTGGCGCAGCATCCCTTTGCTGTCTGTTCGAAAGAACGTAACGTCCTCCAATTTAAATTGTACTGTTTGTTTGGATGCATTCCGGGATCCTTTTGTAGTGTATTCCCCTACCCGTAGGAGATAGTAAAATGCGATTAAACACAGATCCCCTACCGCGGCTTCCAGCGGGGTGGCGGTATCCGCCTGTCCCACCAAACAGAGGTGTTCTGGTACATCAGCCTCTACTGGGAGCTTCTTGGTGGGCGGGGGGTTGGACTTGCGCCAACCGTCGAGCATTTGGCTTAGGCGCGGGAGCAGCTTGTTCTCTGTCCCCGGGAGTTTTGTTGGATTTACCCCGACGGCCAGGGCGATCGTCTGGCCAATGGCCGTGATAGCCGTACTGACCGTTGCAGCTGTGACCTGGTGGCCTCTGCCGTAGTGACCGGTTCGGACTGCGGCGGCGTATCCCGTGAGGAGTCGTACCCGATGTTTATAGTGGACCCCTTGCAGGAATGGGTCCATTCCCATAGGTGCGACAAACTTGGCCCAATTGGTCCAGTGCACCTCCCGAGTCTTGGTAGACGCCTCCACTCGTCCATTGCGAA
The DNA here is from genome assembly GCA_013187285.1 of Cyclotella cryptica. Lineage (NCBI taxonomy): Eukaryota > Bacillariophyta > Thalassiosirophyceae > Thalassiosirales > Thalassiosiraceae > Cyclotella > Cyclotella cryptica. Next base: position 173,822 of record JABMIG010000175.1, read on the forward strand.
AGGCTTCATCCGCAAGATGGAAATAATCCATGTAGCGGTGGCGTTGGAGAACAGGAAGACGTTCCAGGAGTTCTGATCGAGAAGTGGGAAAAATGAATTGTATAAGGTTGCAAACGAGAAGTTAGTGTGGCATGTCCATGCTGGGTTGCTTCCGAACGATCGGGAAGGGACATCCGTGAGTTGGTTGTGTCGTCCCGGGATGTGAAGCGTAGTGAGCGGGGATGCTTTTCGTAGCTGGAGGCGAAGGGCCAGAGCCCGGATGAGCTGCATGGCAATGGTGGACTTGCGTGAGGCGAGCCACTGGATCCAACTAACGGACGGGCTGTTGTCACTGTATAGTGCCACCCTCACATGCGGCAAGTCGGGGACCATGGCTTCGATCAGCAACCAGACCAAAACCAAGCCTGCACATTCCAAATCAGAGTTGGTGAGAGTTCCGGTGGGATTGTGCTCTGAAACCAGTGCTGCCCGTATATCCTCTGGCCATTCCAGACGGAACACAGTGGGTGGCGCCGCTTGCGATTCGCTGATGACGATCCCCCCAACGCCGTATTTGCTGGCGTCACAGATGCCTACTATATCCGGCCACCCTGTGACGAGACTGCGGCAGTGAGTTGGGGTGGCGATGCTGTCCCTGAGGAATGTGCGAGTTTCCTGTATTGCCTGTCTGAGGCATTGGTTGCGTTGGAGGAACACTACTGATGGTTCCTTACCCAGAAGAGTATAAAACGGAGATAGCAAGCCTTTTCCTGCGGGGATGGCAAGGAATGCATGGCGAATCTTGTAGATTGTGGAGCGGAACTTGGCAAACGGTATGCCGTATTTTTTGTTTTTTTTGGAGGATCGCCGCCATGCCGTGAGGGTGTGGATTAAGGCATCGCGTTTACCTTCCGCCAGCCACAGCGTGTGATCAATACCGTTGAACACAAAACCCAGAAGTTCTTTGAGTGTGTCCCATGCGACGTCGCGTTGAAGGAGCTTCTTGAGGGAGATCGGGTCCTGTGACTCGTTGTCCTCGGGTGGGAACACATCATGTATCCCACACATGACCCCGTTAGCAATGTGGTCCAGTACCCTGTGGCTGGTAGGGATGGCCATGCCCATAAAATCATCCACATAGACTTCGACAAGGTAGCGGAACGGTTCGACGTCCCGAGGTGACGAAGGCCTGAGGGCATTGTAGGAGGCGCTGCCCTTGGAATGATTTATCAATGCGTTTGTGGGTCCTGCGCCCAACTCCGTCTCAAAGTATTGCTCTGCGACATCTCGTGCGGTCTCAGAGGCCGCGCAAAAGTAGGGTGGCGACTCAATCCAACCCATTTGGAGAGAGTTTGGGATGACAAGTGTAGTACTGTTTTGCCCCATCTCCGGGAGGACGTACGAGAAGTTCCATTCTTCGCCTTCAGCACAGTCCATGCGCCAGAAGCCGTCCTTGATGTCCCACTTGGCCATGAAAACTTTGGCATCCTCTTCGGCGGATGCCATGGCATGTATGATACGGGCTAGTGAGTGCCCAATCTGGTTAATGGAGCCCTGGGGGGCCGTTTTCTTGGAGGCCTCATTGACCAAAGGGACACGACCGCCCTCTTGTAGGCGGAGTGAGAAGGACAAGTCAAGGATGGTACGGTACTTCCGGGACTTGTGGGGGATCATGGAGATTGGAGATATCTTGAGTTCTGTAGGAGGCGACTGTTTTATGTCATTCCAGTCAACAAGTCGCGCTTGTCCTGCGGTGACCTTTGCCATCACCTCCTCCTGGAGTTGTGCTATGGCATCCGGGGCCATGGCAGATTTGTGGGGCCCCTGCTCCACCGCAGCCTGCATCATTTTGGCCGTCCACGGTTTCCCTGTTAGCGTCGGGCAACCTTGCGTGGCATAATTCAGCAGGGTCGATGCGGACGGATGCTGTAGGGCGAGCCCTGATGGGCACATCTTGTTTCGGTGTGCAACTGGATTGTTCCGTGGAAAATCTGGAGGGAGGTTTACATTCCCGCTATGAGTGTTCCAGTATGTTGTGCCGTCGGTCTGAAGAACTTGGCGTGCCTTCCGCCGCGCCTTGTTCTCTTTGCGCCACACATCAGTAGTTGCGCCAGTTACCGGCGAACAGCTTTGGAGTTCTGGTGCACGCAACCCTGGGACGGGCTCTACAGTGTCCTGGATTGAAAGATTTTTCCCAATGGGATCCCCTCGTTGGGTTTCTTTGGCGTTGTCGGCAAGATTTGTCTCCACAGGTTGGCTTTGGTGCGGGACAATATCGTCCACCCTCAATACACCCCTGCTTAACAATGTCTGCGACGGCCCACTGGACGAGGACATGCCGGCCCTGACTGGCGTTTGGCTCTTGTCGCAGCGCCACGTTTCTTCTGACTGCTCACCGCTGTCTCTCCCACTTCTTCTGACACCCTCGCTGGGAGTAGTGGTAGGCTCTGGCGCCCGCGTGTTCTTGTGTTCGGGTAGCAAAACAGAATTTGAAGGGTGTTGTACAGCATGCTTAGCTTACCTTCACCACGATCAAGGAGCGGATGTAATGTGTTGGGAATGGTGGTGGGGTCCGGCTCCAGATCAGCGCTCGAGACCGGTGAGCTGATGCTGGCGGGCCGTGGAGTGATGTGTTGGCGTTGCCTGTAATTGCTCTGCCGGTCCCAGCGCCGAGGTAAGCCTCACGAGGTGCGGCGGCGTTTGTTGCTGTTGAAAAAATCTGTAGCTTGGACGGGTGGTTCCGTGTTACGTCGGGCCTCCACTCCCGGGCAAAGCAGTTGGCAGAGTTTTTCGATTAATGTGCTCGATAACGCGGTGGCGGGGGCGTGGCCATCCTGGGCTCGCCCACAGTACTTCCCATTGCATTTTCCTAGCACATAAGAATAGCACAGCAAGTTTTTACCATTCCTCACAAATTTTGCTTCCGTCGGGAGGTCCTCTTCTGCTATACTCGCAGCGCGACATAGGGAGCGGAACTGCATGCTTCGGAAGTGGCGGATGTAGTCCTCCATCATCCCACGGATGGTGGGGTGAACATCGTCCTGTCGGATGTGGACTGGCCTCTCTGTGTTTTGGGAAGGGACAGGGAACGGTGAGAATGCAGGGGGGGTGTCGGATCGCGCCTGATTGTTCCCATATGAGTATGGTGCCTGCCGGTTGGGTGCCGCCGCCACGCGAGCTGTACTCTGCGCCCTGCCGCTCTGCTCCTGCCGCCACTTCTCCGGGAAGTTACCCAGGCGGATTTCCACCCCTTTCGCCACATCTGTCCCAATGATGTTCATCAAGTTGGAGGTTGGAAACTTTGCCGTCCTCCTTACGATCTCCTCTTCGGTCATCGTTTTGAAGAAAAACTGCCGGCTGTCCTCGAGGATAGCCCATGTGACCTGTCGTACCATCTGGGGTCCAAACTTGTTGGCCTTTGCGTATACCTGCTTGGAGTTTAGCATTGTCCACAAGTCGAAAAGGTTTTGAAAGAAATCACAATGGTCACCGAACGAGGTGTGCACTAGTGCACAGAACGTTCCCACATCCCGCATCAATTCAAAATAATTACTCGCTCGTGGGCGTGGGTCCTTGCAAGTGAGTCCCAGCGCGTCGGTGAGTGTGTAATTTCGTTCAGTGAGCTGCATGGCATGCTCCTTGTACCTTATGTCAGCTGTCTCGTTCCCACGACGAGGACGCACGATCAGGATTGACATACCATTCTCCGCCATGGCAAAGTATGCAGTAGCTGTCCCTGGATAAAACTCCAGCTTGACAATCTCGTCCATGGTGGATTTTTCGAAGTAGAGGCCACGCGTGATAGTGATCTTGTTTTCCCGTGCCCACGAAGACATTTCCCCCATGAGTTTTGTACGGTGTGCATCAACATCCTTCGTGCTTTTGAAGTATTCCCAAATAGGTGGGATGTTTGTGTTGTCGTACACCCCGCAGAAACCCTTCAATTTTGCCAGTTGAAACGTGCTATAAACCTGAGCCTCCTCACCACCTCGAGCTACTGCCTCCGCCCCCATATTCACCGCGGATTGTGGTGTGGTACGAAGCACCGCCATCACGGCGGCTGTTACCTGGGCAATTAGTGCGACGTCAATGGGAGGAGGAGCCGTAGAGTTGGATGGTGAATTGTCAGAGTCAGAAACTGGCTGATTGTTTCGTGGAAGGCTCCCAAATGGAGCTTGAGGGAGTGGGCCCAACGTGGTGGCCAAGCGTTGGCAGGCCCATTTTTGCAGTGCCATGGATGTGATGATCGGGGTAAGAGGGAAGGCTAGGATGCTCGTTTTCCCATTGTCTCCCCCTCCTCCTTCCGGTTGTGATGCCACACAACACCAATCTAGAATGAGGGAGTATTTTTCTCCCTTGAGATGCCCATTTCCCAGCAGGGCCTGAACGTGGGATGCCAGCTCAAACGGAGTGCATGGCGCCGTGGCGCAGAACACCACGCAGTCTGGTGGTAATGCCAGCATCCGTGGAACTGTGATGGAGTGCTTTGGAGTTTCCTCTCCTGGACTCCAGAACTTGTCTGCATTCGCAGGTACAGCATAAAAATAGTCCATCTTGGTGAGATCATTGCACAATACCCGGGTGTCCCACACCCACGGGGCCTTTTCCTTCAGTTCTATCGGTTGGGGAGCCGGCGAGGAACCCAATGGTCTTGCCCTTCCAGGCAGGATCACTACCCGGGGCGTTGGGATAGACCTGGAGGGAGTGCAAGAGCTGTATTGTCTGTGTCTTGGGGCGCATGACCGCAAACACCAGCAAGCCCGGGAACCCGAACGCATCCTCTTTGAACTTCAACTGTTCCTGTGGGCTGCCCTTCCTCGGCGATTGCCACTCGAGGAACTCGTAGAGGTCCGCAGTGGTCTGGATGGTGGTGTTGCGGGTGCTGGCTGCCGCGAGGGCAGAATCCGGATTGGAGATAATGGAGGTGGTACGATGCTCACCTTGCGTGTTCTCAAGCGTACCCGTCCCGACGTTTACCCGGCGTGGATGCAGGAGGTCGATGGTTCCCGTGGTGGCTGGAGTGGGCGGGCCCGTGGTGGTTGTGTTGTGAGGAGTGACGCTGCCCTCTTGGCGCAAGTCGTTGATCCGACGCTGGTCTCCCCGTGTTCGTGCCAACTCGGCGACGGTTTGTGGAGCAAGATCTTGCTCGAGACTGGGAAAAACGTACTCGCCCGCATCCACATCGACGTCGAAGGCTTCGGCTCCCTCAAGTTGCGGAGTTTCACCAATGTCGTCACCTCCATTGCGGAGCACTGCATCGCCTTCGTCCTGCATGACGTCCCGGCCATCGCTCGGCGGCGGCGGCCCCTCGTCTGCCTTCCGGAGGTAGGAGAACGGTGTGTTCATCATTGTTGTTGTTGTTGTTTTTTTGTTGCTTGCGCTGGGTCAGCTTAAAATGCTATGCTTTTTAGACAAGTTGTAGGCAATCCATGCATCGACCCGGCATGGTTGAAGCAGCAGCCAGAGAATGACCGTAGGTGTGTCGGTAACATTCCGCTCGTCTGGCCATCACCCCAAAATTATTGACGGGCGGGTTTGGTACCATACCAGTGTCACAAGAAAAAAAGATCTATTCATAGGGTCATTGAGGGGGTCACGCGGTTTATTTAGGGGGTCAATGACCTTGTCATCCGAATCTCGCCTGGAGATTTTTCACCCGAGTACGGATGCAAAAAGACCTCCGGCGGCCAAGATCTTCGGACATTGCACTTGGGTGCACCTCAAAACAGTGTCTGGGCGGAAAAAAGGTACCTGTGGTATGTACTAATTCCTACATATATTTTCTACGGATGTCATAGGTCCTATTGTAATCTATTGTAATACCCTCCCTGTAAGCCCCCTGTACCCTCCCATAACAGCCCTAACTATATCTCGATTGGGGCCGGTGGCTACAATATTGTACCATACCTGAGGCCCACCCTTACCAGTCGACGTTGACGTTAGCGTACATACAAATTCAAACCGAAATTGAAAAATATTTGTGTCAATTGGTAAGCGTAAGGGTTTTTTTCGTCCTTACCTTACGCTAACACGAACGGACGTGCATCAAGGATCCGTTTTTAATGGTTATGAGCCACAAATCCTCCAAATACAGATTTGAATTATGTCGACGAAACATCGACCGATGTTCCCTTGAGATCGTGTAAAACACATACAAAGTACGTAGTACGAAAAAAAACATCAGAAATTCTCACAAGATCGACATCTCGACCATAGCGTTCGCATATCCAACCAATCGTCAGGCCCGAGGGAATGTCATAACGAGCGCATCTGAGAACATTTTTGTCTGTTTTGAGTACTAGTTCCTCTGATAAAATAATTTTAATCTGTTGGAGTTCTCGTCTGATTGTAAGGAAGGTGAAAACGACTTTGTCAACATACGTTGATCGTACAGAAAATGAGGGAATGTACGTTAACGTCAACGTTGACAGGTAAGGGTGGGCCTGAGCCATACCTGCAGGAAGCCGGCCGGGGTAGGTATTCTGCAAGCAGAATAACCACGCGGCGCCTTGGTCCTGCAAGACAGGCAACTTTGCCACGTTGAAGTTTTTGGCAAGCCAAACTGACGACAAGTGACGACTTTGGCATTTTGTTTCTCATCTGACGACTTTCACGACCATCTGACGACCCTGACGACTCCGTGTGACAACATTTTGACGACCTGACGACTATTGCTGAAGACTTTTTGACGACCCTGATGACTTTATGTGACGACCTTTTGACGACCAATGTTACGACTCATCGATTACCTCTTGACGACCCTTCTGACGACTCTGACGACCCTTCTGACGACTTCACGACCTTCTACTAAGAAGTACAGTTAGAGCAAGTCCCAAACAGTACGACTCGATGACAACCATGACGACTAACGACCCAAACTGACTACCCAAGAGATCTACTGTGACGACCCGTGCGACTCCACCTGACGACCACTGACGACCCAAGTGACGACCAAAAAATGACCCTGACAACCCCTGACGACTTTTGTGACGACCTCTGATGACCCAACTGACGAATGGTTGACAACCTCAAAAATCTATTGACGACAACTGATGACTCCGTCTGGTGAAACTTATCGCCAAAGTAGAAAATTGCCTGTCTTGCTGGCTTATGGGATGTCACTGCTATTAGAGGTGGGTGAGAGAAGGTGATAGGGGTGTAACATACTAGTCACTATACATACAATACCTACGTAGAGTAGAGATATCGTGTAGGATGCAACAAAATCCCTAATGACTGGGTTACAGGTGCCAAAATCTATACAAGGTGTAACCAGCCAATACCTACTACACCCTAACCTAGCTCGTTGCTAGTGCCGATGAGTGCTCCGCTGTGGGGAGGGGCGAGTGAGTATCCGGATGCAAAGGAGCAACGAGGCAACAAAATGCAACGAGGGGTAGCAATCTCGGGAGGAAACGCCCATAGAAAGGAGCAGAAAAAAAGAAAAAAAGAAAAAGTGGGGAAAGGAAGGAAGAAGGGGGGACCCGGTAGAAGTATGCAAGTCTCCGTTATAATAGGATTATAGTGTTGTCAAGCTGTCATAGCAGATAAGGCATCCTCATGGGGTTCGAGGGGGCGCCGGTCGGGCAGGACTGGAGACGGGATGTCGAGACTAAGTGCTTTGGAATGTTGATCAGCCGCATAAAAAGTGTTCCACATATACTTGAGGAAGGAATCACTTTTCCACCGGATGTGGTTCTTGATGAATGAATCTGAGAACCTAGCCCGGTCGAGGAGATTTGCCGCCGTTATGTGGAGAAAGTAAGGGCTCCATAGTTTGAGTTGGGGACTGTTGGGGGAGGTGAATTACCTCCTGGGCAATGGACCAGAGGAACATGGACACATCTTTTTGAGGAACCTGTCGGTGGGTCGCCGAGATGGGATCAAACTACACCGCAATTGGTTGGAGAGGAGGCAGGGCGAGCCGATGACCCCGATGGGCAATCCAGAGCATGGCCTGGATGGGGCAGAGTGTTGGGGATGAAATGCATTTTCCATAACTAATGGACTGATAGTTGCCGTTTTTTTTCTGGTGACAATGTAGGATCTTGCCGTAGCCAATGTCGTCAATGGTAATAGTGGTGACATCTATGCCGGTGGGGCTATAGAAGGTAAAGTCCTCTGCGATGAGGAAGAGGGTCATCAATGGTGTGAAAAACAAAAGGGTGGTCATGACATCATTCGCTGCTGTGGAAGCCAGAGTATCGACCGAGGAAAATCCAGTCACAAAGGGCAGCATCGATACTATTGGAGCAAGCCCCTGACTGATGCAATATGATCGCTCTCATCATGGGATCGTGGATCATTTCACGCTGGTGAGGGACCTGCTTGTATTTGCAGACCGCATCCATTATAAGGGATATATAATCGAAGGGGACGCCTGACCTGGGTGACGGGAGCTGTCTGTCAGCGTGGCAGCGGATGGCTTGATGTATGTAGCCCATCAAGGTCGCATGTCGGATAAAATAACCCCCGTCCTTGAGGGTCTTGCCCCAGATGAGGGAGACCGCATAACAAACTAGGATGAAGTTCCGGGCTTGGAGGGGAGAAGATAGGGTACAGGGGATGGGGAGGCCGATACAATGGCACCAGGAGAGGTAGTGATTGCGCCGGGTGCCGTCTGTAATAGCTTGCTTAGCTTGATGGGATCGGTGCAGACGCCCTGTAACAGAGCTGCCATAATACATGAGATAAGCTTGGCATTTGGCTGGAATCGTTGACAGCCACAAAGATCCATGTGTGTCTGGAGGAGAGAAGGAAAAGCAACCAAGAAGGAGGCTTCAGAGGGGTATCGTGAGAGACTGTCTGCGACAACATTCTCATGGGTAGAAATGTGATCCAACTGGATCTCATACTGTATTGCAAAGCATGAGGGTGCATTGAAGGTAACCAAGGGCCCGGCCTGAGTAAGACTTAAGGACCCCTTTCTGGCTCCAGGCTTCGCTGCTTGAGTTGTCGGAGCAAAGCAGGACGACTGGGTGAGGGTCATCCCAGTCAGGGTGCAAGTGTGTTATGACAAACGTGCAAGCAATATAATTGATGAGTATCGCGGCATACTCTAAAACATTGATGTCGATTAATGTGCCATCGTTATTGTTTTTTTGTATTTCCAAGTGCGCTCTAGTACGGCGTGGGGCCAAGGGAGAAACCACCAAAATTGGAGGTGTGGGCCATACCTGTCAGCAGCTACAAGACTAGCATCACTCATGGCGACCCCATGGGGGAAACGATCAATGAGGTGGCTGATAGGGCTTGCAGTGGGAATGGAAGGGTCGTGGAGGGTGCGGAGAATAAGAGACTGCTCTGCGCAGAGTGTGTGGTTGATATGGTGGAGGGAACGGCACCAATGGACCTTCCATGAGGTGTCAACCTGATAGAAGGTGATGATGCGCTGGGCACAGTTCAGGGGAAGGGAGGGCGTGTGCTTGAGTTCTTTGAGAGCATGACGGAATGCCTGGCTAGACGAGATCAGGGTGGTGCGGTTCAATCGCAGAGCGGATGCCAAGGAGTTATATATGTGTGTCATCAAGTGTGTAGCCACGGTGCGGGATGGCTAACAAGGCCAAGGTGGCCGGCAAGGATCTCGGCTTCGGGGACCGTGAAGCTGCGGCAATGAGGTCCCCACTGCATAGCTAAACTATGGATGAGGAGGTCAAGGAAGTCCTGGTGGAGTAAATTACACCTCCTGAATGACTCGGACGTTTTGCCCGGTGACTTCTTCCTCTCGACTCCGAAGATGTCGTGAAAGGGCGTCGACTCTGTCTGCTCCTTGACAATTAAGTCCCAGGGCTGACGTGCCTCCTCAGTGAGGAAGTTGGCATAGAGTTGAAAAACTTCTAGGGCCGAGTCGGTCATTTTTGCTTTCAAGGCGAGCATGTCGGCCTTTAGGGAAAGAGACTCTGCAGTCTTCGCTTCCTTAGCAGTTTTTGAGAGGGGGTCTTTGGCGAGTTCACGTAGAACAGCCTTCCACGCCGCCTTTTCGAGTCATGAGCCTTTTCGGCCTCGTCGCAGGCGGAATTAACCCCATTTTCTTGGCGGTACTGTACGCCTTGTTCACGTGCAGTATGAACTGCTCGTTGGTACCGCGGTCCGGACCAAACCGTGACTCGGGTTTCTGACCCATTTGCGAGGGTGCACTTGAGGGACTCGGGCTTAAGATCCAAGGCTTCTTGGACTGGGTCCCGGTCTGGCACATACAGGATGGGAGCTTTCGCCACCCCTTCCGCGCGCATTCTTGGTGTTTAAGCCCGATGGGCGCAATCTTCTCAGAGGACATTCTTGAGAGGGCTGCTCCAAGACTTGTACCTAAGAAAGGGGTCTTGTAGGAGCTTCGTGGTAGGGTGCACTCAAACGAGACACGCTTCTCACGAATCTTGACGGCGGGATCTCGTAGGGCTGATGTGGCGCTACCACTTACCGTTGCTAAATAGACGATGGCTCTACTAGCAATCACCTGGACGTTGAACGCTCGACTGACGGAAGACAGACGCGACAAAGCAGGACTTGACGTAAGTCGGTATGATGACAGACGGTCGAAGGCAGTGTGGAGCTGGACAGACGATCCAGAAAAAAATCGCTCGAGTAGGTTATCGATCGATAGTGACCTAAGCCGAAAAGTATTAAAAAATCTTGATGTGGGCTTTTCAGCTTTGTAATTTTTGTGAGTTAATTTAGATCATATTGTGAATTAACAATCCACCATGATGAACCATGATGAAGCAAACATGCTTCATTTTGGCAAAACGAGACTATGTAGAGATCCATGTAGAACTGGTACATTTCAGTGCGAATGACACAGAGAGAGCTCTTCTGTATCTTGAAGTGATGTGGATTCTGTGTCAGTATATCCTGACTCAGAGCACCTTATCCCAAATGGTATTTTTGGGTAATGAGACAATTCTTGCTATTTAGCAAGACTGCAAATCTTAGGGGGATGTCCAGCATCTCCTAAGGAATTAAGGGTATCTTTCAGGTACTCTTGGAGTACTCCTGTAGAGTAGATATTTGGCCTATGTCACTCGCCCCCACGAATGGAGAATCAGGAGAGTTGTGTAAAAAAAACCTTTTCATTGAAAGGAAAAACATCAGGCTTTGTTGTTATGGAAGACACTTGTACATGACAAGACATTCCTACTTTGTAGTGACTACGAAGTAAAGGTTGTAAGCGTAAGTGTTAGTGGAGAGAGGAGTTTTAGAGTGATTAACTGACAGTATATTTATTTTTAAGTGTCTGCAGTGTCAAAGTATGGTGTTACTCTCCTAATATTCAATCGTTCTGATTTTGTTCCGCGGTGAACCCTGATTGTACCATTCGTATGGACTGTAGATATAGTCCAAGGATCTTTATGGTATTTGCTTTCAGATTTGCAGAGGATACCTTCTTTGCGAAGAAGTACTTTGTCACCAACCTTGTAATCCCAATCGATGCGAGAGTTGTTTTCACGTTCGGTATTGCGATCGGTTTGGCGTTGCCTGTGATCTCCTATTTTGTTCCAGTCAGCCAGGAAGGGAATGTCAAACAGCATGTCCCTACCAAATATTGCTGCACCTGGAGAGGCTTTGAGTACTGTGTGGTATGTGGAGTGAACGGCCCGTGCAGCATCTGTGAGGAAGTCTGCGATGTCACTAGGTGTCACTGTATTGGCCATGTCTAATTCAGTGGTACGGAGCATTGTCATGATTACTTGATGCATCCGTTCTAGTATTGCGTTTGCTTGAGGGTTCTTGATGCTGGTTGGCTTACGCTTGATACCGTATGAGTCATTTAAGGTTTCGAAATTGAGCTTGAACTCGCTTCCATTGTCGTAAATGATTACTTGACAACGTGGGTAACGGCTAAACCAGATCTTGTTAACTAAGGAGCCTACCTGTGCTGATGATTTATCAAAGTAAGCTTCCTTAGGTTTATTATGTGTGTTAGTACCCTTGCGGCCCTATTTACCCGTGGGAGCAACAGAAGTCACTTCTGTTACCGGTAGTTCCACAATCTTGAACCAACTGGTTGCTGGATCTATCATTGTGACACACATAAAGTCAATTTCAGTGCCGTCATTGCCCTTGAGAGTGTATGGTCCTATTAGGTCCACATAGAGTACTTCCCAGGGGTTGGAAACAACCAATTTTGTAGGTAATTTACCGTACTTATGTTGGCGTCGTTTCTTGACTTGGCATTTAAGGACAATTTTTGACAAAGGTGCGGACAGAGTGTCTCAAACCTTTCCAATACATCGCAGCGCGAAGAGTCTCTTCGAGACGAGTAGTCCCCGGATGCTGCAGGTAGTGATGGTACCACTGTACTGCTCGCTGCTGGAGTTCCTGTGGGAAGACAAGCTTGCCATCCTTGCACAGTACTTGAACATTTTCTACCAGTTGAGGTTTGTACTTCTCAAGCAGGCTGAGTTTGTCCAGCATTTTATCCATGTGTTGAGCTGCGGCAATCTCCCGAACTGTCAGGGGATATATTGCATTCTCTTCGCTGCGGCAAGCAAACACAAAGTTCATGAGGTCTGAGTGTTTGTCTGGGGATGGGTCCTCTCCTGATTGCATAGTGTAATAACACCAGCATTTTGTGAAGGTCATCCAGTTTTCCTTGATGTCCACTGCTGGACCAAAGTCAAGGCGTGAAATCGCATCCGCAACTGTGTTGTGGATTCCTTTGATGTACACAATTTCAGGACCATATTCCTCTAGCAGTAAACGCCAACGGTAAACCCTGTCACAGGTCAATCCGAGTGCATCTTGCATGAGGTTCTTGTGGTCTGTGTAGACTACAATTTGTTGGCCCCACAGCATCCCTTTGAACTCTTTGAGTGTTTCAACAATGGCTAGAAGTTCAATTATGGTTACGCTGTACTTTTGCTGACAGACAGAGAGTTTTCTGCTGAAAAAAGCTATTGGCCGGTTGTTCTGAGTAATGACGGCGCCAAGTTGTCTCTTGGAACCATCAGTATAGATCTCAAACCCTTTTGAGTAATCAGGGTAGGCCAAGGACACATCTTTTGCAATAGTGGCCTTTACATCATCAAATGCTTTTTGATGTTCCTCAGTCCATTTCCATGGTTTCTTTTTAACCTTGAGGAGTTTGGACTTTTTGGTGTGACCACACTCGCCGACTAGGCTTGTAAGTGGGGCAAGCATTTCGCTGCGTCTTGCCCAAAGATCTTGATAGTATTGGACCATGCCAAGGAATCTACGGAGGTCTTTGACATTTTTGGGCGGTGTCAGTGCAAGTATCGACTCTACCTTCTTGGGTTGTGGTTTTATACCATCTCGTGAGAGTATGTACCCAAGATATTCTGTTTCTATGGCACAGAAGTTTGATTTGCGAGCATTGACTTTCAAGTTTGCACCTTGCAGTCTGGAGAGGACCAATTCCAATTTAGCCAGGTGGTCTTCCAGGGTTCCCTTTGTGATGAATAACAGATCATCAATGTAAGCTCTTACGAACTCAAGGGTGGCCATCAGCTCCGTCATTTTTGATTGAAATATGTCAGGAGAACCAGCAATACCCATTGGTAACCTGAGGTAAGAGTATTTACCCCATGGAAATATAATGGTGCAGATTTTGGATGCATCTGGATCCAACCTAATGGTATAATAGCCCATGTTTAAATCAAGGGCAGTTGCAAAAGTGAATCCTTCTAGCTCTTGCATGACTGTACTAATTTTAGGTAACGGGAATGGTTTTCTAACAATTCTTTTGTTTACTTCTCTAAAATCACTAAGGAAATGTACAGTCTGGTCTTTTTTTGGTACTATGAATGATGGTGAAGCCCATTCAGATGCGGGCTGCCACTCTAGTACGCCCAGGTCACACAGTCTTTTGAGCTCTTTCATGAGAGTCTCTTTGAGTGAGTGAGGTACTGGGTAAGCTCTGCCGTGATATGGTTTGGCACCTTCCTTTAATTGAAAGGAGACATGCTCTGTGTTCCAATCACCTAGTGTAAACCATCAAAGAGGTCCTCGTATTTACGGAGGAGCTCCAACAACTTGTTTTGATCTTGTAAACTGAGGTGAGGACAGTTGGTGTCAACAACTGATTGGAGGTCTGCTTTTTCATATTTTGCATCTAAGATGTGAACTGCGCGCTGAGTGGCTTCCTCAGTACTACGTGGTTCATGAATCATGCGGTGGTTAACTGACCAAGCTTTTTCAATCTTAGAGCTGGTAGACAGACTGTTGATGTCTCTCATTGGCAAGATGATCTCATCAATGGTAATATCCTTTGTTCGAAAATCCAGAACAATTCCAAGCTCACTTAGTGTTTTTACACCTAAGATGAGGTCAAATGCTGGCTTTGCCATCTTTTTCCATCATACTCGACAACATCAGGTTGAACTGTGTATACCTTGCTGTTGGAGTAGTCTACGAATTTTAGTGTGACTTCGCCTCTTCCTTTGGTTTGGAAGCACCCATTTGACGTGTGCCAAGACTTTGACACCTGCCTAGCCAAGTAGGGAAAGCGTTTGTTGGTTCCTTTTTCATGGAACATGAGGTCACCATCAGAACCAGTGTCTAATAGTACTCTCAAGAAGTTGTTTTTGCGACTCCTGGACAAGTGTTTGAGTTTTGTCGAGGACTGACTTCCGGTCGCTAACTTTTGCACAGCCAACACTGCTGTCACTGAATCTACTGAGTTCTGTGGGCTAGGTGTTTGTGGTGGCTGTGTTTTGGGTAGAGGGTCCAAATCTGAGTTTGGTTCTACTTGGGTATTGGTGGATAGATTCGAAGTGTCTTTGAGATTTTTCAAAGTTGCGTCTAGCAAGGGACTCGAATAATCCTTAATTAATTTTTTTGATTTAATTCAAATTTTTGATTACTGGTAGTTTTAATCGGACCAGGGGTAGTATAATTTTCTAACTCATGGCTAGTTTTAATTTTCTTACTACATACAGGAATTTCCCCGGTACTACCCGACCCCTCACTTCAGGAGGAGTCCGAATCGCTGTCACTTTCGTACTGACGGCGACGTTTCTTGCCTTTTTTGTTGGCTTTCTTGAGAGACTTCTCGAGTTTCTCCATTCTCGCTACGACCTGTGCGTAGGATTTCTTGGCGCGGTTGTCCTCACGAGACTTTCGTGCAGGTGCTCCGAAAGTACCCCGCGTAGGAGTTCCGTCCTTGTTGTAACGGCGACACTCCGCGGTGTTATGTGTGGTGTGTGCGCCCCCATGCTTTTTGCACAGCTCGCAGTTCCTCTCGACGCGAGTATACTCCGTGCATGCTTGCTTGCTGGGCTTCCTGGGAATACGCCCGTTTGGCGAGAACTTCTTGGAGGGCTGGTCTGCTGCTTGGGCCTTTGCAGGCTTCGCAGTTGACTGCTTCTCATCCACTCGGTGCGCCACCTCAATACGCTCGAGAATGAGCAATAGAGGCTTAACCCCTTCGGGATAGCATTTCTCTAGCAAGTGGTACTGATCCTGCCACTTCAACAGACACATGCATAAGATATGGCATGCTAGTTCGTGAAGGCAAAGACCTGTTGCGTCATTGCACTAGCACTAGGGCTGTAGTACAGGCATGGGAGGTCTTCGACATAGTTGTTCAACTGCATGACGCGTTGAACAAACTGATGAATCTTAACCTTGTTGGGCTTCTTGAGGCAATTGGAGATATAGAATCTCAAATTTTCGCCTGCATCATGTGCGAAACAAGACTGGAGGTGGAGTAAATTACACCTCCTGAATGACTCGGACGTTTTGCCCGGTGACTTCTTCCTCTCGACTCCGAAGATGTCGTGAAAGGGCGTCGACTCCGTCTGCTCCTTGACAATTAAGTCCCAGGGCTGACGTGCCTCCTCAGTGAGGAAGTTGGCATAGAGTTGAAAAACTTCTAGGGCCGAGTCGGTCATTTTTGCTTTCAAGGCGAGCATGTCGGCCTTTAGGGAAAGAGACTCTGCAGTCTTCGCTTCCTTAGCAGTTTTTGAGAGGGGGTCTTTGGCGAGTTCACGTAGAACAGCCTTCCACGCGGCCTTTTTCGAGTCATGAGCCTTTTCGGCCTCGTCGCAGGCGGGAATTAACCCCATTTTCTTGGCGGTACTGTACGCCTTGTTCACGTGCAGTATGAACTGCTCGTTGGTACCGTGTCCGGACCAAACCGTGACTCGGGTTTCTGACCCATTTGCGAGGGTGCACTTGAGGGACTCGGGCTTAAGATCCAAGGCTTCTTGGACTGGGTCCCGGTCTGGCACATACAGGATGGGAGCTTTCTCGCCACCCCTTCCGCGCTCGCATTCTTGGTGTTTAAGCCCGATGGGCGCGATCTTCTCAGAGGACATTCTTGAGAGGGCTGCTCCGAGACTTGTACCTAAGAAAGGGGTCTTGTAGGAGCTTCGTGGTAGGGTGCACTCAAACGAGACACGCTTCTCACGAATCTTGACGGCGGGATCTCGTAGGGCTGATGTGGCGCTACCACTTACCGTTGCTAAATAGACGATGGCTCTACTAGCAATCACCTGGGACGTTGAACGCTCGACTGACGGAAGACAGACGCGACAAAGCAGGACTTGACGTAAGTCGGTATGATGACAGACGGTCGAAGGCAGTGTGGAGCTGGACAGACGATCCAGAAAAAATCGCCGAGTAGGTTATCGATCGATAGTGACCTAAGCCGAAAAGTATTAAAAAATCTTGATGTGGGCTTTTCAGCTTTGTAATTTTTGTGAGTTAATTTAGATCATATTGTGAATTAACAATCCACCATGATGAACCATGATGAAGCAAACATGCTTCATTTTGGCAAAACGAGACTATGTAGAGATCCATGTAGAACTGGTACATTTCAGTGCTAATGACACAGAGAGAGCTCTTCTGTATCTTGAAGCAATGGATCTCTTCTGTATCTTGAAGTGACGTGGATTCTGTGTCAGTATATCCTGACTCAGAGCACCTTATCCCAAATGGTATTTTTGGGTAATGAGACAATTCTTGCTATTTAGCAAGACTGCAAATCTTAGGGGGATGTCCAGCATCTCCTAAGGAATTAAGGGTATCTTTCAGGTACTCTTGGAGTACTCCTGTAGAGTAGATATTTGGCCTATGTCAGTCTGTGAGGCCTAAATATTTCTTGTTAAAGGCTTCAAGGTTCTTGCAAGTGGTGCTGGATCGTATGGCAGGAGTCAACCGCGGTGTTGCCTTGGCTCCAGGGGTGTTCATATTGTGTGTTATAAGCGTAATTGGGGCAAGGCCTTTGGGCTTGCCTACCCGGTGGTGGCAATGTGTGGCAGCAAATGAGTGAGGAAGGTCACGATAGAAGTGGGTGGTTTGGCCCGGCTGGTAGGGGGTGCGTCGGGTGGGATGGGTTAAGCTGCAATCTAGATTATAGAAGTGACAGTATAAGTGAAGGGGCATAAGGGACTACTGAAGATATTGACCCACAATAATAAAGTTTAGACAATTATAGTACTACTTGTGGCTCAATTTAAGACACTGATGGATGATTTCAGTGGTGACAGTGTCGGGGTTGAAGAGAAGGCATTCGGTCTTGCATACCACCTTGATCCAATCGGCAAAGACACGGGCAAGCCATGCCGCGGGTGGTGAGTGCAACATGAGGCAACAGGGATTAGAGCACCCGCCTGCTCCTTGTTTGGTGTGGAGGAGACATACCCGGTCCGTCTTCCGTTCATTGGGGTGGGGCATATTGCCTTCCTTGTTCCACAAGAAGTACCCTCCAGGGTTGGCGGCGCCACAGTCCAGTGGGGTGGCTTTAGCTATGTGTTGGGTCGGGGTGCCTGCCGGTGCTGTGGTTCGCTTCCTGGCAGCATCCACTGTCATCATAGGCTTCATAGCGGCAGCCTCAAGGCATTTCTTGGCATTCTCGGATTCATAGTTGGTGGTGAGGAGACACTGGGGCAGGGCATCTGTACCCGTGATAATGTTGGAGAACTTGTCAACGGTGTCCTCGAGTAAGGCGAGAGCCTCAACATACTTGGCCTGTTCAATGCTGGCGTGGTTCTCATAAAAGATACAGTTCAACCGGATGGGATCAGAAACCACAAGGGTGAGCAAGATGGAGACTTGATCGACAATGGATGTCAGCCAAAGAAGAGTACTGGTAGGATGCCCGGGGTGCATCTGGACAAAATGACTGGTTTTACCCCCGGTGATCATGTTGCCAAAGGCGTGGAACATTCAGAAGAAAACAGGGTTGGACGAGTCCGCAAAAGGATCCTTGCCCACCCCCCAGGAGCATTAGTAAACGGAGGCCTGGTAGGCAGCACAATTAGTATCCACGTGGTGAAGAGGTGCGGGGCAAAGACGTTGTGGCTATGGCAGATTGTCATATCCATCTTCGACATCATTGCAGAGCGTTCCCCCATGATCTCTTCATGGGTAGGAAGGCCTTGGTTGGCTTCACAAGCTTTGACAATGGCCTTACTGTCAGTGCCCGCCATGATCCGGGGCATTGATGGCTTGGAGGGGTAAGTACTCAAACTCACTCTGCGCGAGGAAGGCGCCTACGAGAGGATCGAATTTGCCTTGGTCAACAAATTGCCAAAGGAAGTAAGTATCAGAGCCGAACTTATCATCGACGTTGACGAGCAGGTTGGCCATGGCTGAATTAGCCATTTTTAGGTCCATGAGGTTGAAAATGGCTTTGGCATCCTCCGTTAGCTCAGGAGCTTTGTAGGATCCTTCGAGGTTGAGGCAGGGACTTGTCAGGAGGAAGCGTGCACGACGAAGGTCAAGTTTGGACACGGTCCTGCTTTTCCATGAGACGTGGAGGAAGAGGAGTCGGCGTCACCCAAGGGTCGATGATTACACTTCTACTGGGCCCTGGATCCTCCAGTGGGAGTAGTCAAGAGAGTGTCCAGGGGGGGGCGGTTGAGCATGTCTGCTGCGGCGATGATGTCGCGCAACAACAGAAAAGGGGCATCAAGTTATTCCTCAAGGTCAGTCGTGATACCCTGAGCCGAAAGAAAAACCGCTCCAGCAAACTTGGTATGGGAGGAGGTCTTGGGGAAGAGAGCTTTGAGGGGGCCCTTGGTGGCAATAACCTCGGTCTGGATGGTGGCGGACCAATGGACAATGTTGTCCAGCCACCAACTGCTGACGGGGAGATTGTTATCAAAGGCGTCAATTGTGCCTTCGTTGATTTTCCCCCGGGCAGTGGAATCAAAACCATATTTGATGGGGATGTCCACCGGGAGCACCGTAAGGAGGTAGGAGGGGGTGCAGTTGACCCGGAGTCCGGTGGGAGTAGGACCGCAAGCCCGGTGGAGAGTGTGCAATGTCGTCCTTAGTGAAAAAGGTGAGGGCCTTGTTGGGTGGGCTATCATGAAAGAGGTCTGGAATGGGCTCACCCATAGTGGGGACAAGGACAAGAGCTGCCTTGGTGGGGTCGATTGTGATGAGCTCAGGTTGAAAGGAAGCGGGGTTGTTGGACTCCTGAACGAGAAGGTAGGACTCCTCGAGGCTGGTGTTGCTGATGATTTGGATCTCGCAAGGGTAGAAGACTGGCTTGACCTGTTTGCTGTCACTAATGACGTACAGGCCAGGGAAGAGGGAAGAGTCTTGGAGAACCCCCAGATGTTGCTTTGTTGTCATGTAAGTGACAAAACGGGTTGTCGAGGCCATTGAGGTCAATGGAGCGGTACGAGCATCCGTGATGAATTTTTATCTGTGCCATAGCACGTAGGGCCTATGAGCCAAGCAAGAGGGTCACAAGGATATGAGAAGGTGTGGGCGGGAGGAAATGCAACAATTTGGGGCAGGGCCTGCCCTCAGCAGAGCAGATTATAGGAAGAGGTGGTGGAAGCACCACCTTGGAGGCCGCGGCGGATCTCGGGACCCATGAAAGGGAGAGGACTGGGGGACAGGGACGTTCAAGTGCAATGACTAGTCCTGATCTACCAAAGTAGTAGAACTGCCAATGTAACCGGCACTTGTGGAACTACAACAGGTGTTGCCGGTGTGGCAATAGGATGTAATCAATTACAAAATGTAAAATAACTGTGTTGTTATCCTTAACTTGTGGTAACTACAACTGCCCGAAGTGGAATGGAGCCAGCAAAGGGGAATGAAAGCCTGGGTGACAAACACCATTGGCTGTTGGGGAGAGCATGAATTTGCGGCCGTCGACCCTGAAGCGGAAAGCTAACATCATCACCATGGAGAAGGAATGAAGTGCCCAAGGTGGAAGGGACCCACAAACGGGGGAAGCACATGGAGATCAATCTTCATCCGTAGAGGAAAGAATTGCCAGAGGTGGGGTGGGACCCACCAATGGGGAAGCCAAATGCAAGTGTCCAGAAAGGAAAGGATTGCCCGAGGTGGGATGGAATCTGTCAACTGGGAAGCCAAATCCAAGTGTGTTGATGACACACCAAGATGGGTCAGAGGCACAATAACAAGGCCTCTGACGTTGACACGGCACGTGATCATGCCGGGCGAACAGAGTGTCTCCCAAATGAAGAGGGTGTGAATCACCCGAGGTGGGGTGAAACCCAGAAGCAAAAGCCAAGGGAGTCGAGCAGTCGGGGGTGCAAGAACGCGGCCCGAGGCTGCTGACATAGAATGTGATCCTGCTGGGTGAAAGGCCCAGTCGGTTTATGCGTGACTGGGGGGGGGGGGTTGTGCCCTGCGCCCAAAGGACAGTGCTGCCGCTGTAGTGGAGCCAGGGCAAGGTGATGAACGCCTCGCAACCAGCAAAAGGAGGGGGGCTGAGTCAAAACTCCATAGGATCCCCTTCCTTGCCAAGGATCCGCTGACAATGTCCTTGCACGTGGTGCCAACAAGGCTCTGTGTGTCCAGACCACATGGTGAAGCACAGGCACTGGAGAGGTGAGCACAGTGGGCGCTCGCAAAGGAGCGTACCCTTGAGCCCTCAAGGTTGACTAGGGAAGCGCCGTCAAGGTGCACAACAAGCAAACGAGGCATCATGTCTCTAAATCCAAAGTATTGGCCGCCTCGCTGGAGGTCGTCCGGCAACAAGGGTGGCCGAGACGCACGAGCAAGGCACAACATGAAGCAAGGGAAAATGCATGGGCGAGGGTGCGCCGAGGGATCTCATGTGAGCCACGAGGGCACGAATGTCCCAGCAGTCGCACGGAGCAAACATGCAGCAAAACAGCAGGGAGCGGGACAACCGGGCACGACTAGGGAAACTAACCGAGAGTAGACGTGGCGACGAAGGAAGCCATGCTGGAGGAGATCGAGGAGAGCACAGAAAAGCGATGAAAAAAATGTCAATCCAAGGGGATTGATTGAGATGGAGAAAATTGATCGGCGGATTAATCAAAGAGAGAGATTGTGAGAGATCTCTCCGGAGAGATGATGGGATCCCTTGATCCAGGGGGGAAAGGTATCCAGCAATACCTAGACCTACCCTGGCCTTATTCTAGGAAGGCAAGAGTGACTGAGTCACGTAGGGCAATACACCCAGATGGAGGTAGGTAGCAGTTACAGTACTGTACTGCACAGTACCTGTGTCTATCAAGGAGTGGCACTGAGCCCCACCATATTATATTATTTTTAACAGATTGTAACATCATAATTGTTACCAGTTGCTTGTATCCAATAATTGTTGGGGAACACAATAATAATAATTACTTGCATAATAATAGCCACAGAAGTACCCAGTAAACCTGTCAAAAAACATCACTTCTCCAGCACCGAAGACCCTCTCTGAATCATCAACCAAAAGTACCAACAGACTACCATTGCATAGGCCATGTATAGAGTACAAGTGTTATGATAGAGTCAACAGAATGTAAGAAATGCTGTCAGAAGTTTGCATGTGTGTTTTATGTTTCTCTGTGCTAGTGCAAGGATGGTGCTTAGTCAGCACCGACAGTCATGCAAGAATTTATTGATGCTTAGATACTGGTCAAAGTTGTTGATAATTTAGGGGTCAGCTTCTTGTGGTCAACGTGCCAACACACAATATATGTTGTGATTAACATACAGGCAAACAGACAAGTGTATGGAGTGTCAACAGGTGGCATACTTATCAACTCTGCAAAAATCCAAGGCAAAGAACACATGCTTGTTATACAAGGTTGAAGATTTAGATCAATTTTGATAAAACATTGGATACAGTGGTGGCCCTCCTAAATGAAACCATACCACATAAGTGTCACTCACCATGACAAGAAAAAAAATTACCCCACATCCAACTCCACCATGCATGGTGTCTTAAAAATTCAGACAGAGCATTATACCACATGGGAATGACAAAAGCCCTGATTTTGGAGCTGTAGATTTTGTACAATGTGGCCTGGGATTTGGACCCTGCCATGCTCCATACTCATTATGCCTCTGATCATGCAGTATCTTTTGCAACCAAAGCTCATTATTTTTAAGATTTCAAAAAGATGATCAGTCATTGGAAGCATCCTTCTTCAACAATTAATTGACACACATTTGAAGTTGTTGGTATTCTATTTCCCAATCTAGATGCTCACATATTGCTATTTTTCATGGATTAGGAATTGGGAGTTTGTAAATTATAAAAACTTATCTTCTTTAACGTACCATAGGCCATACATTCTATTGCCTATGAACATGTGCCCATATTAAAATCAAGCAAGGCACTTGTGCTACCTTTGTTTATGAAGCACCTTCTACACAACAGATGATACAAACACTTTCACTTTCTGATACTACCCCTGCTACAGAAATCTTGCCTCTCCTATTGGAGTCTGGAGTAATCACCCATATTCTGAAAATATCTCCATGACTGTGGGGTTACATCAACAATTTATTAATGAATGTTGTTGTTGTTGGTATAGTTCTAATTCTCAATCTAGATGCTCCTATATTGTGTACCTTGCCACGATAGCATAATATTTTTCCCATACTTCAAATAGTATTTGGTGTTTGTATAATCATAACAATGTTGTCGTTTTTTCATACAGTAAAACAAAAAGATTTTGGTGGGAGACTGGAGAACAGTAGTGAGAACTTCAGGATGGTTTGTTACATACATAAATGTCATAGAGAATTAAGTGACAACAGAGGGTGTTCATAAGTTAATCTCTTCTGATTTAGGTCAGTATCTTTGATATTGTTTGTTGTAGACATGTTTGAGGTGTGAATCCAAGTCTAAATAGCTGTTGTTTCTTGGTTTGTGCATGTGGACGGGTTGTTACTCAGTTTCACCTAGCTCCTGCAGGAGTTAACAGATCCAATGAACCATACCCATATCCTTGTGTTGCTTATCCATTTATGACCCAGTGAGTCATAAGAAGCTCCCACATGTATCTTAGGACATATTCTTTTCATGGGACTAACACTTCAAGAATCTAATGCAGACTCATTTATTCCAACCATACTCACCAATTATTGCAAATCTATCCTCAACTCCAAAGTCCAGCTCAAACACATTGTTAACAGCATTATAAATTCTATTTTCTGGGCTTGCCTAACCACTTCTGCTTAGTTGTTGTATCCTAATACTATGTACTTGTGTATTGGAGCATCTCAGATTGCATTTACAAAAAAAAATTAAGGAAAAATGTGAATTGAGACAAATTTTGTGTAAATGACACAAATTCTGGTCTACAAGAGGGCCTCATTGAGCAGCCTTGACAAATTGGAAAGCACATTCACACAAAATTTTATTTCATCTACATCACTCCCCACTGTACACATGACTCTATCCTCCCCAAATATTTCCCCATGTCAAGGGGCTGTGGCTTCAAAGATGCTGAAATTGAGCTTCCTCAATAGCATTCAAGTGAGTCTCCCCATAGGACATCATTATCTGGATCAAGTGATAGAATGTCACTTCATTGCATATGTTCTAGTTTGATGATTGTCTGTAACGTTTCCTTTCATATTCATGGCCTCAATCAACCATGTCTTGTCAGAGATTGACATCATTCCAAGGCCCTTTTACAAGTACAAAGAGAAGAACAATCTCCTCATTATTCTACAAAGTTCTTCTTTACAACAAATCTCTTACTTTACTTTGCTAGTCTGATCTTTTACATTGAAATTATTGACTTCCTATTCAAATCATCCTCTTCATCATCTCTTTGTACCACCAATTTTGGTGGGAGACTGGAGACCAGTGGTGAGACCTATGGATGGTTTGTTGCACACATAACGGTCATTGAAAATAAAGTGGCGTTGGAGCGTGTCCATAAGTTAACACGTTCCAATCTGGGTCAGTATCTGTGCTTCTGTTTGTTGCGGAAACAATATAGCTGTTTTCTCTAGTTTGTGTTTGTGGAGGTGGTGTCACTCCGTTTTGCTTAGCTCCTGAAGGTATCAACAACTCCTCTGAACTTTACCCATATTCCATTGTTTATTGTTTATACACAAAGAATCCAGTGAGTGTATATACACAAAGAATCCAGTGAGTGTTAATACATAAAGAATCCAGTGAGTCCTAAGGAGTACCCACATGTATCTTGGGGCATATTCACCGTCACCTTCGTATTTTGCCCTTATTCTTCCCGAGAAGAAAACAAAACTTGAGAACAATCGCAGCACAAGATAGATCATCTTGGTCTAACTTGATTTCCTCCGCAAAAAGAAGGGTCTCTAGAGGTCAAAGTGAAATCATAAAAGCTCATCTTAATACCAACTAACCACCTGATGACATATTATTGAATGCAATGACTTGCACAGTCCTGCGCAGCTAATTTGAGATTGAAGGTTTGATGGAAGACGATGGCATCATAAAGCATCACACTGCAAATTAGACTCTATTACCCAATTCCAACAATCAAGTGAAGAAAAATCAGAACACAGAATTATTATTAAGGACTCCTCTTGAGTAGAACTCATTAACTGCTTCTACAGCGTTGGGACCGCCGAAGGGGAGTCACATCTAAAGGTTTCTTGTATGTATGCATAGAGTGCTTTCACTTTGGCAAATGCACCCCATTCAAAGTATTTCCCATGTGCATCTGTGAAATACTTCAATGCAATTGATTTGTTGCCGGTATTGAGGTAAAAGTTCGCGGCTAGCTCATAAGCAATAGCTTCTTCGTGTATAAATTTATGCCGTCTTGCCGACGATATCGCTTTTTCGTAAGCGACTCGCGCAAGTTCCAAATCGCCATTGCTGTAAGAGTATTCTGCATCAAGCAAGAAACTTTTGTTTTCGAAATTCCACAACGAACCTTGATCATTCCATGTTTTCATTCTTTCCTTAAACTGGTTCCCTCTTTGAGCCCACATCAGATCGTTTGTCTCACGATAGATCCGAAACGATGCTAGACCACCTATGAGAGTATGTACCGAATGACCAGATAACAAATTCCAAGATGGTGTTGTAAACTTTAGGAAATTCTCAGCACTTAATTTCATTTCCTCATAATTGTTGAACACCAAAGAATGGAATAAATTATGAAAGTAGCTGAAATAGAAGCAAAACAGTGAGCGCTGTGATGTCGATATGAGTAATATACCTAACTGACACTCACACAATGACCAATTGATAAGGATTCTTCGTTTCTATTGCATGTCTTGTCAGCTGATCATCGCTCATAGTTAGGTCTTCGCCGTCAACAAGTCTTGATATAGTGCGGTCAAAAATTTTCAAATAGTAAAAAGATATTTGGTGGCTATGCTCTTCCGAGAACTATGCATGAAGAACGTACGAGAGGAGAAATAAGGGCGAATCCCACTTGTGAATGCAGGCAAAATGTGTCATATTTTACGACAACTTACATGCCCAGCTTTGATGAATGCCTCCTTGACCTCCGACAAATTCTCCCCAGACCACAACAGAGTACAAGTGAACAGTAACTTATTCATGCATGCCCAATGAACATCTCCTGCCGCCATAGCAGCGACTTGTCCTTGGAGTCGGTGGTCGTTTGTCGTTTGAAGCGGCTCAATGAAAGAAAGAATTTCAGTTGATTTCAGAATCACCTCTCCTGCAATTTCATTAGAAGGGTGTTTATGGAGCAGGGCCTTCGCTAATTTTGTGTACCGATAACCA
Source organism: Cyclotella cryptica (assembly GCA_013187285.1). Taxonomy (NCBI): domain Eukaryota; phylum Bacillariophyta; class Thalassiosirophyceae; order Thalassiosirales; family Thalassiosiraceae; genus Cyclotella; species Cyclotella cryptica. The sequence goes on from JABMIG010000175.1 coordinate 199,698, forward strand.
CCTCGAAGATCACCAAGCTCGGCAATCATCCCTCCAAAGTATGCGAATCCGATGGCAGACATAGGCGACACTCCATGTTCAATGGTGAGTTCAACGATTTTGATTGTAACGAATGGCACCAAAGCAGGATTGACTTGTTGAATAGAGCTTTCCAGTTTAGCCAAGAATTTCAACGCCATAACCATATTGTAATTTGTTAAGACCTGGTAGCTCAAAAGAGTTTCCTCTGTGAACCCATTTAGTGTTGATTGGGTTTGAGTGATTAGATTCAGTGTGTCCTCTCGAGACGTCGAACTATGAATGTCCACACCGAGTTCATTCGATAGCACATGAAATCCGAACTCCACAGACTCAGATACCATTGAGTGAGTAAGAGCAGACATTAAAATGAATGAGACGTTGAGTGTGTCGTCGGAGTTCCGTGCATTAATCAAGACTTCGTCGCAGATAACAGTTAGACTTGTAAGGTCTTTGATGGTAAGGGCGCATTTCGCTGCCAAATTGAACAATTCCAAGCTTAGGTCGTAATGATCTTGCCAACGTTTCTTTCGCAGAAATGTCATGCCGTGATCAAAGAATGAGAACGCAGACGAAAAATCCGACATTTCCATTGCCTTTTTTCCTGCCATTAGATTGTAATTGGCTATCTGGTGATATTTCTCTGCATCTTGAACAGCAGATGGACCCGCAAGGTTAATTTGAGTGGCGGCTGTTAAAAGCAGGGAGGCGTTGTCAGTCGTAAAGAAAACATCAATGAGAGAGAGGCCTAAAAGTATAATGCAGTTCGCAGTTGTATGTGTTGTGAATTTTTGAGGAAGAAAACACTCTTTCGTGAGTTTGCAATTCATTAGATGAAGGCAAGAATATTTGCATGATGGCAATACACGCACCATAATTCATGTGATGCAAGCAACGATCTTGTTCTAGAAAATAAGATTCGAGAGTGGATATTCAGTTAATATTCAAAAGTCACAAAAAAACACCACAAACGATCAACGCTTACCTTCGATGATGCCGTATGTTGCTTCGTGGACTCGGTCATGGCAAAAACAATACCTCCCATCCACCTTGTTCAGAAGTCCCTCGGCAACCGCAACGTTTAATGGCTCTATCAGATTGAGATTGAGATTTGTCTCAATGGCATAAATGACCTCACATTCCGCGGATGCCCCCAAGCAAGATAAAGCACTAAGTGATATCTTCACGTCAACGGGGAGAGTGTTGATGCTGCGTACAAAGAACATGGCTACGTCATCAGGCAACTTTCTTGACTGTATCTTTTCTACATCCCACTCCCAGCGGTGCCTGACAAGACTGATATTGAGCAACCCTTCTCTATTCAAAGAAAGCAACAACTTCGAGACAAACAGAGGATTGCCTTTAGTCTTGTGGTAGACTATGTCCGACAGACTACGAACGAGACGAGGCGATAAATGCAACAGATTAGAAATGACGCGGGTAACTGTGTCTTGATCCATGCACTCCAATTTGACTACAGAAGTGTTGAAACCAAAAGTGCCGACAGACTCGACCATTTTCCAAAATGAATGATCGCTCTCCATTTCATCATCGCGACAAGTGGCCAAAAAGAAAACCCGGTTGCCATCCTGCCTATAACGCGACGTCTTCAATATATGTCCAATGACTGAAATGGATGCCGAGTCCGCCCATTGAACATCATCCATGAATAGAGCGATGGGTCCACTGGAACAGCTGGAGATTACCTCAACGAATTGACAAAACAGATATTGAAGTCTCTGCTGCGCGTCCACACAATCGTCTTGATTGGGAGGGATGTCAATTGCACTTGTTCGAATAATCTGACTCAAATTAGGAATCACCTGGATAAGATAATACAAATCCGAACCCAAAGCCGTTCGAAGCTGGGAAGCGACCAACATGGCACGTTCCGTTTCTTCCTCTCTCGTTAGCACATCGCAATAGTTGTCAAACGCTGAAGCAACAGCGGATAGCGGCTGGACTCTTCGCATCATTTGATCAAACTTTCCCGAAAGAAACACCCCGCCACTACTAGTGATAAAATGGCCAAGCTGGTGGGCCATGGTCGATTTCCCCGTACCAGAAACGCCAGTGATGATACCCAATTCCGGTGATCCCGAAAGGGAGCGTCGATACGCACATTGGAGACACTCAAACTCATTGTTTCGCTCGAACAGGGTGTCGTCCAATTCCAACCCGTGCAGTGACAGCCTGTCGACATCCAAGTCATGTAAGTACACGAAAGGCTTGTCGAGCATTAATTGCAAATCGTACGTGACATCCACCATTTTGCTGTACGATTCATTCCCCATAAGGCCTCCGTTAATACAGTCGATCATGTTGCAGATTAGATCGCAAAGGCGAATGGGAACACCTTTCATACAGAGACTATCCAGAGATGAACGACTGGAGACAACCCCAGTGGTTTGCCTAGACCTCGACGAGAAAGATTGTCTTTTCTTGCTTCTATAACTCGTGTTGTATACATGTTGCGAGTCATACGGTTCCATATTGGCATGGGTGTCATCCGACATGTTCAACATGCTGGCAAAATGGTCCAAAGGTCTCACAGAGCTTCGCTCTTCCTCCTTCCCCTCTCCCTCCACCGCTCGACCCAAAGAAAGAATTGCAAGATCTTCCCCATTGCGAGAGGAAACCACCAACAGATCCAGGGGGGGCAAATCTCCCCCGGAAAATAACTCGTAAAATACCAACCCGAGAGAATAAATTCGTTGCAATTTCTCCGACGACGACGACAACGACGGCGACGAGTCCACCGGATGGGAATCCTCACTTGGAATGTAAAAAAGTCGTGCGTTCTCGACATGCAAGAAATATCCCCCATTGATCCCTCGTCGTGGTAGTGGCGGTGCATCCATCGTCGTGACTGTCGCAGTATTCTCGGGCAAAGGGACAGTTTCCCCCTCGATTTCCCTTGCGATATTTCCCAATAGTTCATCGAGGGCGTCGTCGTCCCATCGATCCGACTGCAATGATGATGCCAATAACGATGACGGTGAATTCCGTGGCGACGACGAGGTCGTCGGAGCATTCGTCAACGATTCGTCGTGTCCAAAGTGCTTCTCGTCGTTGGGTTCCTTCGAGGAGGAACAGCAGCATCGAACCGTAATGCAATCGGCCCAATCGATGCAAGCCACTGGAAATGGAGGCGGCAAACATGTCACGACGTCGTCACAGCACGATGATTGAGAAGTGGATGATTCTTCCACGTCGCTGATTTGTTGTGTTAGGGCGAGGGCGATTCGTAGCGCGTTCGTCAAGTACGCTGGGGAAAGCGCGACGGTGCTGATGTTGTTGTTGTTGTCGTCGTCGTCGTCGTCGTCGGGCTGGCTGCATTCCAACGCGCCTTGGATCCATTGTTTGAGTGGGATGGTTGTCGCCATCTTGCAGCAGGAATGGGGAGGAGGACGAAAGCGAGGATCCAAATAATATATAAGGCGCTTGAAAGAGGCTTGAAAGGATGGTGTGCGAGATTTGGATTCGAAAGGACTATCGCAGCTATCGCAACGTCACGGTCGTTTAGCAGGTGGGGTCATAGGATGGTCATAGTGGGGGGTCAGAGCACAATTCGAAACCTGTCGCAGGAGACCAACACTATTTGTCACAAACTTAAAGTAGGACCTCTGTCTATTAGAGTGTCCATGTTTTTGGTACAAGTTAGAATTGACTTTGGACCATTGCCTGGACTATGAACCACTATGGGTGTGAAGTACTATTCCTAAGTAGAAATCTACACGATTCCTCAAAAAAATCTGCGGACGTGATGTGTCAGACAGTCTGTCTGTACTTTTCGACATAGTACAGTAAAATAACTACGATATTTTATACGAACTGTGTGCTCTTGCATTTTTTTGCATGGCTCACGAGGGCTCTCAATATCTGACAATTTTTCCCGTAGAAAACATACCGTACTCTACGGGATGGACTTTGAACCATTATGCCTCTTTTTGTATTGCAACTGCAGCTGCCTTCCGCCAAAGCTGAGGACCAGTAGAGCTGGACTTAAGCCCTCCAGATAGTCCCAAAGGGTTGTGCAATATCAGCCGGGACCAAAAGGGTGGATATTGTGGCCGAACCATTGGCCAAAGATATCTGACAAATAGTGGTCCAAAGTCAATTCTAACTTGTATTTGTTAGTTGAATGACGGCAAATTTGTTAGTTGTAGGAGTAGAAGTCACTAACAAATTTCGAAGTCACAAATGTTGACGTTCATGTGTCCATGTTTACGTCTAAATTTGTTAGTCTACTACTTTTTTTCTGCCAACCAATTTTCATTTTTCAGGTGGCTCTCGGTTAGCCCTTCTTACCAAGCGAAAGTATCTGTTCAGGGTCTCCTGTTACAGATCGCGATGTTCTTGCGTGATAGGGCGATCATCCATTGACAGATGTTGTCTCGCCCTCTCATCATGAAGTCTTGCTTGAATTGTGGGTGACACTACCCCAACAAAATTCAAAGCGGCGTCACCGAGAATTGTAGCACCAGACAAAGGATGCTTGACGTAATGTACGGCGTCGAGATCTCTCCCAATCATGCCAGTAGTGTCAATAAATCGATAAAGATCAGCATGCTTGAAAACTTGCTCATGGGAAAGCTTTTAGACTAATTATTTGTCTGCGGGGATTGCTTATACAAGCTAGACTTTGGTTCATTAAAAGTCAGCACTGTTGACGCCGAATCCCCAAGCAACATCATGTCTGATCCCATGGACACTGGCGACGATGCCCCGATGACATGCATCGAAACTACCTCTTGCCCCTCTTTTGGGGTTGTCTGAGATAACAACTAAAATATCAACATGACTAGGTCATGTGTTTTTGTAAGTCCATTGAGATCATTTATAATTAATATTATTAGAAATAATTATGAATTAATTGTAAAGTAATCTTAATCTATCATGATCTAAGGTCAAAGCAAAACAAAAGGAAACACATTTATTTTAATGAATACAATGAAAACCTAATCCTTCAATTATATAACATTACTCGAATTGCTTTGAATTTGATCTTTGATCGGTTCCATTTCTTTATTTAATGCAATCAGAGTAGATATATTGATGGGGTACTGATTCAAGATCGCGATGTCTTGGTGATGAGGCGATCATCACCGTCGGATGCCTCTCACTCGTTCGACGTGAATTCTTGCCTGAATTCCGCCATGGCGGTGTTGCGACGAACCATCACATCTCACAAGGGGAGTTTGACGTAGTGTATGGTATGTCGAAAGTCGCTAACAGGAAGTTCGAAGTTGAAAGGACAAGTCCCGTGCAATGTGGCAAATCATCGTCATGAGATTGAGGCTAGATGGGGCGACAAAAACGAGGGGACGACCAAATATATTAGTGGATAAAAATGGGGGGCTGCAACCCGGTGAGGCAAAAAAAATGCTCCACGGAAGGAATTTAGTATCTCCTACCATCAAATTTGTTAAGTTGCTAACAAATTTGATCAAATTTGTTAGTTGAACGTTTTTTATATTTGTTAGTTCACTTCGCCGGAAGGGAGATATTCTCTAGGGAGAGATAAAATGACTAACAAAGTTAAGGTTGGTCGCTCGCAAATTTACAAAACATGGACACTCTATTGAGCCAACCTGAAACCAACCAAAAGATACTTCGTCTCGCGAGGATGCGCGGCTCATCCCGTCTCCTACTCTCCGCAGCAACACTCGCGGCACTCACAGTCACCCGACCAACCACGTCAACCACCGCCGTCGCCCCGTCTCATGTCGCCTTCATCACCGCCGTTTCTTCTCCTCGCCCTCACGTCTCCTCCCACCGCCCACCAAAACAACGCCGCGCCCACCCCACATCCAACCACGACGTCCCTTCCACTTCGCCCCCCGACGTACTCTGCCTAGGCGAAACACTCTGGGATTCCCTCCCCTCGGGAATGTACCTCGGCGGTGCACCCACCAACGTGGCGGTGCATCTCGCGTCTCTCCTTCGCCGTCGCGATCGAGGCCGTGGAAGCGGCGGCGTCGCCGTGGTGACGTGTTTGGGTGACGATGCCTTGGGGAGGGAAGCGAGGCGGCGTTTGGAATGGAGGGGGGTGAGGATGGACTATGTTCAGTTTCATGGAGAGTGGGAGACTGGTGAGAGGGAATGGGGCGAGACAGTTTGTATATTGTTTCCGCTTCGATTCTACAAACAATGACGTCGGACGATTCCTTCCTCCATCGTTGTTTTTTCAGGCATGGCCATTGCCACCATTGACCAGAATGGAGATGCGGTCTATGAATTCAATACTCCCGCGGCATGGGATGGATTGGACATGAACGAACCATTAGTATCCAACCTACTCCGTAGTCACGAGAACGACTCGACATCGACGCGGGTATACATTATGGGGACCATCGCCGCCCGTCTCCAATTCGAGCACGGTGCCACGTCGGCATCGACCTTGACTGCCGTGCGGAACAATGCCCCGGAAGGATCGGTGGTACTCGATGTTAATTTACGTAGTCCTTGGTACAATCCACGACATGTTTTGGAGTTGGCTCGGGGAGAATGTTCTTCGTCAAAGGACGCAAAGAAATTGGCGCTGCTCAAATTGAATGAGGAAGAGCTGGTCGTTCTTGAGGATTGGTGTGGTTTCAAGGCGGAATGCAGTGACGAGAATGGATTGACGGGAACTATGTTGAAGAATCGAATGAAACAATTGGCATCGTCCTTAAATTCACTACGGATATGTGTCACGAGAGGAGCGAATGGGGCAGCGCTTTGGTGCGACGGCGCATCAGATTCGAATGACGACGTATTTCATGAAAATACAGGGTATTCCATGGAAAGCAGCGGAGACTGTGATACCGTTGGGGCCGGTGATGCATTTTTGGCGGCCCTCGTGAATTCACTTTTCATTCTCGACGAAGACCCCGGTGTGGCATTGGCACGGGCATGTGCGCTGGGAGGATATGTGGCGGGATGTCGTGGGGCTACTCCGTCACATGAGGATGCACCTGTAGAGCTGAGGCGAATTTTCCAGCATGCGACAGTCCACTGATTACAGTTTGTGCTACCGCTTGTGCAGGGCTTGATCCATGGAGAAGAGCGTGACAATACTAACCAAGCAGTTGCATCCCTCGTCCTCATTCTGCGAAATAGAGTTGATTGCCAAAAGCTGTGCCGGGAAATGAAATGGCAAACGGCAATGACGCTATCAGGGAGGTTTCACGCTGCACGACATGATGAAATACCACATCTCAACACATCAGAGGAAACAGAGGAGAGATGAGTAATCTTAATACCGCGAAAAGGAATCAAATTAAAAGCACTTCTCTAGAAGTTGGCATATTTTCGGGTATGCTGAGTCAATTACACTATATCTAGACTATATCTCACTCTAAGGATTAATGAATTATTTTGAGTATTACCCATTGTTCACAACGCCAGAGTCTTCAGATGATTTCATTTTTGGTGCATGCATAGTGAATAGCAAAAAGTATCAAGGGGTCTTCCAGATTCTTACATGATTCTCGAAGGCATAGTCACTTACAACCTGCAACGAGAATCAAGATTGTTTCGCTTTTCCTTGCTTAGCTTCTTTGTTGGAACCAGCTACATTAGATACTTCCATCTCACCACCGCCTTCCATTGGTCGACTGGCATCCACAGGATACAAATACCTCTGCCACAAGTAAATGATGAAGACCACATCATCCCTAAAGCAAGACATTCGCGCCATAGTTGGCATTCGTATAATGAACGCGAACAAATCATCAATGAAGGTATTGACAAACTTGTAGCCCAATACCCTCCATGGCAAATGTGCCACAGATTTCAATTTGTAATTCAAAAATAGTTGTGGAGTCATGAGGACGAAACCAATGGCGTACACGAACGATGATGCGGTGGTGATAAACCAGCTGTACCAACCCGCATGAAGTTCCTTGACGAGGGAGTATATCGCATAGGTAACGACGAGAGGAATCAAAAAGTACTTTCCGAGCAGATTTGTGGCAAGCTGATCCATTTCTTCTGTCAGTGCTGCAAGGTCAGGCTTGTTGGCGTCCGGATTGTCGGACTTTTTTCTATCTGAAGCTGATGCCGCTGCTCTCAAACGAGTGGCACTGAGTTCATATCCAAAGACACCAAAGATCTTATTGTACCACGACTTTTCTTTGCTTCCGGTGCTTTTGATGAGCTTGAAACCAGCTCCTCTCTGACACTTCCAAAGAGCGATTAACATTCCAATACCAGTTGGGACTGTCATCAACAGACTGCTGTCCATCTCAATCAAATACAACAAGATGATTACTTGACTCATCCAATCGAGGAACAAGGCTCGGACACTCAACCCCGTAAGATCGGTGTTGCCTCGCCAAAAGTCAACGTCACTCTTAAACGTCAAGAATTCGAAAAGCAAGTGCAGAACACTGGCCAAAATGGTGATGGCCAAAAGCATGACATTTGTTTCTGCAATCAACCGTCTCAAGTCATCAATGTCTGATTGCTCAAATCCAAAGTCCGCCTGAGACTCAAGCGATGATGACAAATGGTTCAAGAGGCGATATCTCGCCGGTGTCAACCCCTGATGCTGAACGGTTCCATCTTCACCAATGTCCATACCACTATGAAAACCTATCCTCAATGGAAGCGCCGACACTGTTTCATTCAGAGGGATGTACTTATCGCTCGTTAACCCAATTTCATCCACGTGAACAGCAGGCAAGTACGCATACCCACTGGCATGTTGCGAAGCCGAACCATGCCTCCCCACTTGGACAATATCAAACCCCACACGATTCGCATAATCAATCGGATATCCCTCCTCTTCTTGTATTAAATGAATGCGAACTTCTGGTTTCCAGTAAGGATATTTCACCCCCTGTTTCTTATGTTGTCGCGCCAAATTGTATTCTTCGGTCGCTTTTGGTTGATGATAGGCGACATGCCACGGTGGGACCATGGTGCTGCACTTCCCCTCACTGCCAAGACAACAGGATCCACACAATGTTTCGCTCTTAACATTGGTCATTCGACACAGCGGACATACACCGTACTTCTGCGCAACGAATAACAAATCTCGATACAGCAGACGTTTGGGAGACGGCACGTGCAAAGGCAATTCTCTCTTCGTCATCCCCACTCTCCCCAAGAGAACATTGTGCTGTGCATGTAGTTGTTGAAGCCGTTGTGCTGCGGCATAGGCATTCGACGAAGAGGAGAGGAGGTGTTGCTTCGAGGATGTCGAGGATGGAGTTTGTCGAACCAGCAAGACGTGGACGTACGCCGTTCCGTTGGACATGAGAGATTTCCATATTGGATGTTGGGGGGAGATGTAAATGGTAGATGTTGGCTCTTGTTCGTCTATGTTTTGAATGGCGGTGTTATTTTTGGATGAATCCTTTTCACTCGAAACGAAATTCTCCAGCAAGTGCTGGATGCTGCGTTGCGCCGACGAATAAAGAGAGAGCAGGACGGATGTAGACTCGATCCCACCGCCGGCCGAATTCATTGCAGAAATGAGCCCCCCTCCATCGGATTGCAGTTGCTTTTCATGTTTTATCGCATCTTTGAGCCACTGCTGAGCGAATTCAATGGATTCTTTCGTCTGTTCCTGTTCGTTGCTGCATGTACCGGCATCGCACGTCGACGAAGTCAGATGGTCCGTTGCCACAAGGACAAACGATCGAGAAGGGAATGCTTTGGTTGCCTCGGGGGCATTATCTTCCGACCAAAGCAGAAACGATTTTCCACCCTTTATCGTTTTAGGCGCCTGTCTCTCCTCTTGGCCCGCGCCATCGCTCCCATCCTCGTCGTGATTCTCGCCAAATGCATCATTGCTTTGAAAATAATCGACGGTAAAATGCTCCTCCGTCGACAGATAGACCCTCAAACCCAACTCGGCCCTCCCCCCCAAAGCCCCGGCCGCGGCACGCTTCTTATCCCAATTCCAAAAGGGGAAGACCTTCCGATCATTCGAGATGCTCTCGAGAGTTTCACGTGGAATGCTGCGAAGGGGATACATCAAGTTGAGCAGGTTGGAGAACGAGAAATAGACGTAGAATAGCGCCAGGAGCGAGGAGAGGGTCGAGACGGAGAGTAGGCTTTGGAGGAACGACTTTTTCTTTGGCGCTTTGGCGGTGTTGTTGTTGTCGTTGGACGAGGAGGGACGGGATGCGTCTTCATTGTTTGTGGATGCTGGTGACGGGTTGAAGGTCTCTCGAGTTTTGGCAGCCATGATTGCCAATAATGTAGTCAGGAGAGCGAGGAGGCGGGGCTGTCTATTACTTCGTTGCGACCGATCAGACGACGCGCTGTGTGTCAGGAAGGAAGTCGCTGCTCTTGTAGTTTGCAGCGACCATGGCCATGAGAATGGCTTGTTGGGGTCTGTTGGGGTTCGCCGCTGGTTCGCAGTACAATACCGTACAATGGACAGCGCTCTACAACATTTGTGAACTTTTTTGTGCACAAGTGGGCGTACCAATTCCTCTATACGTCCGGCTTACGGTTTAGCTCATACAACTGTATGTACGAATCTGGTATGAAGAGAGAAAGTTCTCAATAATATATGTGCCCCAGTATCCACAGTATCATTTGGGAGACAAAATAATAATATTTTCACGAAGACATTTTTAACTACCGTAAAACCCGGATTATAAGTGCCGCCGGTGTATAGGTGCACACGGAGCTATTTCCATGTACATTTGCTGTTTCTAGGTGTTCCACCCTAGCTAAGTTCATGGAGAACAAATAAAATGTTTCTCCATCTTACAAGCAACACACCCATATGTGGATCTCCAAGTAACTCCGGCTGGTTGCTGAGTTACACCAAAAACCCGAAAAACTCACATGCTTCTCCACTAAAAAAAACACAAACACTTCCGCACGATGAATCGCATCGTCCTTGTTGGTTTCTTGCCCTGCGACAATGGGCGCAGTTGCGATCTACACCCATTTGGATGTGGCAACATTCTAGTCCTCAATAGAGAGGACGGTGGGGTTGGCATGCTCCTGCGCTTGCGGATGACAGCGCCACACGAGTTGGCGTGTTACACCATAAATGGTGATGGCACGGATGGATGTCGTGTCTGTTTTGTTGCCAGGGAGGTAGCAGCCGGTGGGAATGCTGCACGGTTGAACGGCGCAGTTGTTCGTTTGGTGGACGTCTTTACGTCTGACCACGAAAATCGTGCAGTTCGCCGTCTTTTCCATCACAACCGCGGGTACGCGTATGGGCGGATTCAGATGCCTGAATAGTTTCAAATAGTTCTTTTCTAAACTAACAGATTAATTGGTTTAAATTAGTTAAAACGGTCTCTCTAAGCACACATAATTAGGTTATTTAAAACCATTCGAACCCGCTCTTTATCCATGCATTTCTCACTGTCTGTGCAGGGAGGTTCGTGTACACCTCAACGGCCCATTCCGCCACCAACTGCCTTGTCGGCTCCTTCGCGACGCCATTTTCAATGCCTCCACCCGTCATCATCCAGTTCTCCCACTTCTCACGCATTCTTGACTTGATGGACTTGTTAATTCCAACGTCAACGGGCTGACACAAATACGTGCAGCCCGGAGGTATGTGAACTACCTCAATTCCAAGTGCCTGAATCCGATTCACGATGTTTCCCATCATGTGAACTCGGTACGCATCAAGAATCAGGATGGGGATAACATCTGGTCCCTTCTCATTTCGCCACGGGATCAGTATGTCATCGATCCATTTCTCCATCATTTCCTCGTCCATCCACGCTTTTTTCTGACACGCATAGTGTCCTTCACCGGGGTACGTCGCGAACTCACGTGCAATGCATCCGTTCGCCGCGCCTTTGAAGATGAGCATTGGCGGCAGTATCCCGCCGCCGCATCAACTGTGGCAGCAAGCGTGACTCTCTTGGTGTCGGAAGTAGAAGAACGAACATGGATCGTTTTCCTACCTTTCTTCTCGAGAGTCTTGGCTGCATGAAACGAAAACGGGATCGGCGTCTGATCCATGTTGATGATCAGCGATGGATCCATGTCCGCAACTTTGTCCCTCATCATCTCGATGAAGTGGCGTGACTCTTCCATGGTCTCGTGGTAGTCCTTTTGGGCTGTGTGCGTTGCAGCACGATGAGTCAGGCCCATTTGCTTCGTGAAACGCAGCACCGCCTTCTCACGAGCGTTTATGCTCTTCAACATAAAGTTTGGCATCAAGCGGGATGCTTCATGTCGAACCATGCGGCTGCTGACCTGAATACCTCGTGTTCTTGTCGCAGCAACAAATTGAGTCAAGTCATCGCGGACAGAGGCAAGAAAACTTCGGCCGACCAGGATGTATCTTCCTGGCAGTACCGTTGGTCCTGTAGGGCACAAAAACTCTGTTCTCTTCGAGGTCGTCAACTACTTTTAGCACTTTTTTGAAGCGGTAATAGTACTGGTGGGGTAGCCCAAATAAGGGACACGCTTGGCGAATAGAAACGCCATTAGATGCAAGCGTGCTAATAGCTTGGACTAACTCGCGTTTCTCCTTGATTGTGTAGGAACGCCTTGACACGGCGATCGCGTGAGCGCCGCCGGCGTGGCGTCAACCAAATCAACAATAGGTTCAGCATTATGTTGCTCAAAAACTTCGACAGGGCGTACCATTTTTAAATCAAATTATGAGTTAAATGAGACAACATTTTATGAATTATTTTACATGCAATCATAATTTGCTTTAGGTATTCTCTCTTTACTCTACAACTTCTCAATCAACAGTGATAAAAAACAGAATGTACGTCTTTTTAGTTGTTCCTTCATGAAGCATTCAGAAACAGCGAAGAGCTCAGCACTGATGGCTGTCATTGCAGAGGTAGGAATTGAAGATGGATGGACATGGAGGTGGAATCGGAGAAGGAGGTGGTATTATGAGATGGCGCGAGTTTGGGAGATATAAAAGTGGGCGGTGAGTGCGCACACTCGCGAAACTCGGAATCCAGCCCGCTAAAAACCTGGACGAGCCCCCAACAGGATGTCACATCTGGCGGGAAACCGTACTATATGGTACAATAGAGTAAAAAAAAAGGGTGATGCAGATACCCTCCGTGTTAATAACACTAACTTGCGCCGGATTATAAGTTCCGCCTAATTGTATCTTTTGTACATTTGCGTGCACTTATAATCCGGGTTTTACGGTAGACAGGATGATGCTATTAACTAGTAACTAATATTAATTTATTAATCAATTAATTAATCAATCAATTAATTAATTGCTTGATGAATTAATAAACAGAAGGGTAAATTAAATACTTGAACTATGCCCAACTTCTTTGCTCCTGTTTATATTGGTTGATTGTTGTGTTTTGTTAACTGACATTAGTAATGGTGGCTATATTATCAGGCTGTTTTTTTTGAGTCATCACACTCTCTCCGCTCTCCTACTGCTTTAAGTTGATTGTTGGATTTGTTAGTGATCAGCCCATAGCTCTCTTCCCTTTTTCCTAATTGCGTAGCTCTTTCAGAGTTGATTGTTGCATGCTTGCAGCTGATTTGGGAAAGATGAAAGACGGCCTGCAAAAGGTGAGATTTCATGCAAGTTCTGCATCAAAAACTGAAAAATACAACGAACTCACCTTTTTTGACCTACAAATACCCCCACTTCCTCCCATCTTCAAGAGAGGTCGAAAGAGCAAGAGACCAGAGTTGGAAGGGTCAAAAATGGCCTTGCTCTTCTTCCCAGACTGTTAGAATTCGGAGATGTCCGAAATCTGAGTCCGTGATCTCTCGGGAAGGAGTGCTCAGTGGTTTTTTCTTCCCACGTCGATCTGAGCATACCTTCATGAGCGCGCGGTTATAAGGATAACGGCGCTCGTCCCGGATCGAAAAAAGGAGCAATATTCGCTGAGATATTACGAATCTGGTTCGCGGCCGGCTTGTCACCATGGTCGATCTGGATTTTTCCGAACGTGCTTCGTGATTCTACGAGCCGCACTCAAAATTATGTGGTACGATCCTTATGTAGGGTACTGTACAACACATTTGGACAAGTACTGTGCAAATAAAAACGTCATGTCTTTCTTTACATGTTCTGTGTAGGCAGTAGTAATAAAAATTATTAGGCGTAAAAGATCCAACCAACTCTCGTGCACTTTTCTGTGCATAAGTTATTAATAATGTAGCATAATTAAAAATTACTAGCTTCACGCAATACAATCAAAATAGAATTATGTTACATAATTAGAAAATATGCACAAAAAAGTGCACAAGTGGGAAATTCGTGCGCAATATGGTGCATGGTATGTGCACAAATGTTGACTATGTTTTAATAGAGAATGGGACAACATCTGGTAGGAATTCCTACGTGAATCCTCCACGTGTAACATTCCCGCACAAAATATAATGTCACGAAGGCATCGGATGATAATCGAATTTCGTCGATCCATCGTGCTTCCAACATCGACGCGAGCGTCCATAGGGTTTGCATTCCACAAGAATGAGCCCATCAGCAAAAGTATCTCAGCGATGTTTACGATGTAATGTAGCTTTTCCGGTCGTTCGAGTCTCGTCATGAGAAACACCATCACGGCGATGGCAACTAGCCTCGCAGCAACAACAACAACAACAACAACAACCCACCACGAATTTCACATAGCACCCATGCAATGCTACACAAACCAGCCTCTTCGCAAACTAACAAGTTTTCTCTCGCCAACGTCTATCAAGTGGACTGAGATGGAAAAAGTGGACGATCTTCTGCCAGATTTGGAGCACTCTCTCAAGAAACGGCTGGGAGGAGAAGAAAATGAAACAAACCTCATTTTGCAACTGGGATCCAGCAATGCCAATAAGCTTCAGAGATGCGTGAGAGTTGCCTTGGATCATTATCCCAAGTTGAGAGAAATCAATCTGAATTGTGGTTGTCCGGCGATTGCTACCGGTGGAGCACCAACGTACGGGGCAAGTCTTATGAAAGATGTTTCGCTTACTTCTCAATTAGTCGAATCTATTGCCTCTACGACGGAGATCAATGTGTCCGTCAAGTGCCGTATCGGAGTGTTTGATACTGCCGAAGATATTGCACCCATGGGTGAGAAGCAATACGAATATTTACACAAATATGTAACAGCTATACACGATGCTGGGGCCAATCACGTGATACTGCATGCTCGACCTGCAATCTTGTCTCTCAACCCAGTCAAGAATCGGATTGTACCAACCTTGGACTACGGAGTAGTCCATCGCATTGCCTCCGATTTTAAAGGCAAAGTGAAGATAACGATAAATGGTGGCATCAACTCCTTGATTGACTTGAAAACTATGCAGAATGACGACACAACAAACATATCCAGTCACATGTCCGGGCGATGGTGCTTGCGCCGACCACTAGATTTGATGGAAATCGAGCGTTCTCTTGTGGACAAAGCTATGCCAGATGTGCAATCCGCTATCCATCATTACATTGAGTATGCCGTGAAAAATCAAAATCAATTCACCATTGGAGAACTGTGTCTGCCACTCTACTTAATTGTGGCTCAATTACAAGAGGACTACGAGCAAGAAAGAGAGAGCAATTTGCTTTCATGGGAAGAAATTGAAACCTTGCACAATATTATTGAGGATGGGCTACTGACGAAATTGAGTAATGGCAAAATGAAGAAATCCAATTCTATTAAGTTCAAGAAACTTGCATCGTCATTCAAACCTCTAGTAGGCACAAAAGTGGTCAATAAATGGAAGCGCAATCGAGCTGAATTGTGATCAATGTCTTGTTCACGATTTCAAACAGTCGCGTCTAATTGCTATTGCTCGCCCTCAAATCAACTCTTTACTCTCATCTATTTCTGCAGCTGCTGTAATTCATAAGTGTATACTAGATGCGAGCTAATTATGACCCAGGAGAACATGATACTTACAGGTTGTAGACATCATAGCATTGCTATTAACATCATGCTCATTGATCTGATTTGGATATTAGACTGTAGAATTCTTAGGAACAGTGACAGGGTTAGAAATTGCATTATGCCACAGAATTGTCACAGATAGACTTTTATTTCATGTCTGTGCCGGTTTTAAATCACGGAAAAGTCTAAAAGGGATAGGATCACATGATTGTTTACTTATTAAGTTGCTAAAAATTTTCACATTCAATATCAGGTTGCTTACGATTCATGGAACAGCTGAGCTAAATGTGTGCAACACAAAAAGATAAGTTCTATCATGCTGAGACAGTCAGAGTATTGTTATAGATTGTTGTTGAGCATAGACCGAGAACCCTCAGAGGACCCCATTGTTAGCTTGTCCTGTTGTGAGGACTGCAGAGATCTCAAGCTGTGAATTTGACCCCTGACAATTCCATCGTTCAGGTTCCAATAGCATCGACACAGGGTTGTGTCCTAACAGGAGCCAGCAGAACCATTGGGGGCCTTCTCTATCGCCAAGGTTTTTAAGGCATCAAATGTGTCGTCATCATCCACTCATCATTTGCACATCATTATCATCCACCGACATCCCCCACCACCGTCCATCACAAACATTGATGGAGAGATACCCTCAGTTTTTCCCTAGAATATCTTTCTGAAAGTTGATGACCTGACCAAGGAAGATTTGGTGACCTCTACATTAAACGCTCATTTTGAACCACTTCAGAGCAATGATGACCCAAAGATGAAAGCATTGAATCAATTAGACCTACTCATCAATTGTGCAGGGTGCAGTTTGGGAAACAAACCCATTGTCAATGTCTCCGCTGAAACGTTTTGGACTGTCATGGAAATCAATTTCATGGTGCTGTTCATCTTGAGTCGCTAGGTCTTTACCAAATTTGCCACCATGGGTGATGAGGGCGGCTGAATCATAATGATTGGAAACATCTCTAGTGAAGCACCATGTCTCCATGTGGTTCCCTATGCAACATCCCAATTTGCTCTTACGAGATTGACTTGAGTTTTTTGCTTTATTAGGGAGACACTTGGCTCAAACTACCAAGTCAGATGCCACTGATTGGCTTATTTAAGAATACATCTGAGAGGGCGAAACTCCATCTGGCTGTGTGTAATACTATGTATTTTATCGTGAGTAGAGTTACGAAAAAAGTGTAAGGAAAGTATCAGGGAAAGTCACAGCAGTGTATGTAATTACTTGTACGATGCAAGTACTAGTGGCAAAATCCATAAGTAATTTACCAACAGTTGGTGTGTCGGAACAACAAAAAAATATCTGTAATCGATCACTATGTTGTCTTGCTACGCAAGAAATGCACAAGACAAATTATATATAATATATGTAACAACTCTGTTGTTACTTATAGAAATATTGTGTTGATACTTTACATTTTGTTGTGTTGCTACTGATGCAGTATTTATTATTACATTGACTACTACAATGAAGTTGCACAAAATAAGAGTCGAAATGCCAAAAATCCTATGTGATAGATCAAGCCTATTGTTAACTTTATTGGTACCAAACAAATACCACCAATCTAATAACAACCAAATTACACCATGCGCTCGGAACCCTTTCCTTTGTGTTGTCGGCTTTGTGGCAATGGGAGGGGAGGTGCTAAATTCATCCTGGGGCCTGAGATATCCACAGCGGAGAGGACACAGCAGAAAGATTTTAATTGAAAAAATCCCTGGTGATGAAGAATTGTAAAAAGTCAACCTCCATTGTTTTCTTACCTTGGTCTTGGCACCCCTGTCACTTTTTGTTGTTGGATTTGTGGAAATGGGAGCGGTGGTGCCAAATTCAGCCTGAGGGCTAAGATATCCACTGTGGCGTGAACAGTGCAAAACAATTTAATTGAGAAATTAGTGGTGAAGAAGCATGGTAAAAAGTGGAACTCCTTTTTTCTTACCTTGCGCTCTGCGCTCCTGCTCCTTGCTATTGTTGTCTTTGCGGCAATTGGAGCGGTGGTGCCAAATTCAGCCTGAGGGCTGAGATATCCACTATGGCGTGGACAGTGCAAAACAATTTAATTGAAAAAATTAGTAGCAAAGAAGCACGGTAAAAAATCGAAACACCATTTTTCTCACCTTGTGCTCGGCGCCCCTCATCCTTGTTGCTGTTAAATTAACATAGACCGGAGCGGCAGGGCCAAATTCACTATGGGGACTGAGATATACACTGTGGCTCGGACAGTGTGGAACAATTTTATTGAAAAACTCTATAGCAAAGAAACACGGCAAAAAAATGAACTCCATATTTTCTTACCTTGCGCTCGGTGCCCCTCATCCTTGTTATTGTTAGCTGAACAGCGATGGGAGCGGCGGAGCCAAATTCATTATAGGGGCTGAGATCGGAGGGTTTGATTTGGACAGTAGCAAAAGTCCATGGTGTAGATAATTTTTTTGGGAGGGGCAGCAAAAATAATATGTGCGTGTGATGGGATGTGTTGCATGTCGGGGAATTAATTTCCCGACAGGCAGTGACTAGGCTTTTTTGAAAATAGCACGATATTAAGATCCTTAAGTCAGGGCCTTTCATTTCCCAATTACAGTCAAACATAAATGTTACATAAGTAACTGTAGAACCCACCCAAATAATATTTTAAGTATATTTATAGGAAGCACATGGAACCAAAGTTAAAGGTTGATTAAATTGCTACTAACAGACTTAAGACTAATTGAACGTACAAGATGTTAAAAAATCTGGGATAATTACTTTTGGCATACGCAACTCTTCACATACACCTACTTTTCCGACATACAACATGTAAGTATACTCACGATATATATATGCTTTATTACAACAGACTTGACGACACTTATGAAAAAAGCGTGTATTACTGACCTTAAATATCTATCTTACTCCTAAACTATGACTTTCGGGCTCTCAGACATATGGTGTGTGGTCATTCTCAAAACTTTTCACTCATTCTCACAGAGGTGAAAGCTTTACACAACACATTTGTCATTCTTTTGTCAATTTTATATATGCCGACCAATGTCCTTATTCATGCTTGTTTTTGTAAGGTTGTACAAGGATCAATTTATTGATGGACATGTGACTTGCCTCCAAGATGCTAGCGCATGAAGCATGCCAGTAATCAGTAATTGTGCAAATTCCTGCAATTGTATGAATTAACGACAATAGTACTACCACTGCAAACAAAAAACACTGGTAACCTGTCTGTGCACTCCAAAAATGTCAGAGTATACAGGCAGGTTACCGGAGGTTGAGAATGTAGAGGTTGTTTGCTGGATTGTTCTGCAATGCTTAATCCACACACAATTTTGTTTATCACTCTCTAAGTTTTGATGCAAAAATCCTTTGAGTGTACAAGTGGCTTGCTGGTAGTTCATGACCGACGTTTTACGAATCACGAGTTACCATCAAGAAGATCACCTGTTGGGTCTAGTTTTGGTGGATATTCTATGGTTGTTTTTTGTAGTTTTTGGTGACAGTTTATTGTTCCTCTTTTTATTTTGAATCAGTTGGTTTTATATATGTTCTGTCAATATCTTATACACCATCCACACAGGAATTGGCTACGAAATTTGAGAATTCCTGTCCCAGAAGTACGTCATTCACTGAGATTGAGGGAAGTCAGCAAATAGTCTTCATGGAAAAATATTATTGTGTGACATTATACTTGTATCAAGAGATAGTGCTGTTTTCATGAGATAATGTAACTTAGACAGATGATGTTCTTTTTCCTTACAAAAAATGAGGTGAATGTATTGTTAGTGTGAGTTTAATTCTTGATCATCAAATTAACATTCTTCGTTGTCATTATTAGTTGTCGTTCTCAAATGTGAATACATGCACTCAAGAATTCTATTATGTTTCTGCTATGTTTAGATGAGTTAAATAACTGTTCATGAAATATGATTGTTTCTAAGTTAACATTTATGCTATTACAAATTAAGAGCATGCTTCAAAAGTTTAGGGACACCCATCCTAGAAGCCATCTTTGTTTGTCTAGAGTGAGACCACACTTTATGACTTATCTAAATAGAAGGATAGAATAGAAGGATATAATTGAAGCAAAACATACAATTCTGAGTTTGTGATTCTGATTGTTTCATGGCATTATTTCTCTTGATACCATATGGGGATGCACAACCACTATCAGTGCTGAAGATGAGCATAATTTTTTGTATTCCAACTCCAGAATAAGTATCAAATGTCTCTTTGGAGAAATAATGATGGGATCTGGATTGTTGTGGTAATGGCAACAATATTGCCACAAAATGTTCTGATATCACAGGAGCAGTTGCTTTGTTGCACAACTATCATGTAGATTGGAGGGGGGAACCAACACTGCTCAAATTGAGCAGGAGTTTGACAGAGGCAAAACACTCAACAATGAAGAGAATGGATCGTTTTTTGGTAAGTGACAACAATGCACCAAAGCATACTGTATGGAGATCAAGCAGCATTCTTTAGTTGGAAGATGAAGCAAAACAGTTAAGTAACCAACTGTGTTTCTCCCTTATTCAAGAGGGAAATCATGGTCTAAGAAAACTGGGATGAAGTATAGTTCTTGCATAAAGTATATTTTCAATAGACAACCATGTGCTGGGTAATGTTCCCAGTCACCCATAAAGTAATCAAATGATGCTCAATATTATTGTCACTATCTTGATCTATGGAAAAGTTAGATGTGGCATTGTTGCTCACTGCATTAAACCATCCATCAACTGGAATGTTCTATCTACATATGTGCCATCTGTCATCTAGCCTCTTCCCTCATTCTTGCAGTTGAGAAAAGACTTGATCAGATTTGTGTTTCTTCTTTTGATTTGAGGTCCTCATTCTTGCCTACTGCACATGTGTGATACCAAGATCCTCATTCATGATTTCATGACCCTCATTTTCAAAACCAGACTCAGAAGTTTTGGCCTTCCTCTTGCTGATATTGCAAGGAGATAGTCTGTTTTTGAGTCAAGGTATTATGTCTGAAGCATCAATGGATAGTTGCCATCTTTCAATGGGCAATCATGCTGGAAACTGGCAATGGATTTTCCTCCTCTTCCCATGTCATTGTACCGTTTCTTTGATATCAATCTACTTTGGTTTTATGTACTCAACCCAGACATTCTCCAACCATTCTGCATCATCTTCCTTTCCTGGGGCTTTATCAACACTTGGATCAATCAACTGCTTAGGATCAATGTTATCAAGAACCATGTAAGGTGGTCAATCAATTATCAAAGATGGATCATTGAAAGTATCAAAAATGGTATGAAACCCAGTGTTATTTGATTGGCGAGCATCCTTTCTTCTGGAAAGAAATCACTGCATGAACCCACGGTGCTATTTGCTATTGTTTCCAACATGCTGCCACAATACAAATAGCAACTGGTGTTTGCTTTGTTTGACTTTTCTGATGACTAGAACTTCATATCCTGTTTAAGTCATTAATGAGGGCTACCTGGCCAATAGTTTCTGATGATGAGTATCTTGTCATCATTGGACTTGAATTTGTTTTGGCGATGCCCCTCCCTAATTGATGTTATGTTGATGTGCTTCCACGTGTTGACAATTAGCTTGGTTATCACATCTGTTTTGCATGATTTAGTTTTTGGGAGGTTAAGAAAACCCATCTACCTATTGGAAGTGCATAAAAACCAACCAGCAAAGTTTTTAATTTGGGGTAAATTATCTCTCCAGCAGAAGACTCAATGTCAACTACTCCAACATCTTCTATAGCCTTCAGTGCAGTGCTATTGATAGCATAAACGCTTGAGATCATTCTGCCCAACTGGCATGGGCTCCATCGTCCTCATCATCACTCATGGCTGAACAAGCATATAATCTATGACACTGCAGAATCACAATGTTTGATAAAAACCTCTATTGGGTGGCTGCCATCAGCCTGTGAAAATATCATTAGGAAAACTCATCAAAACTAAAACGTCCTTTTTCTTTTTAATGCAACAGCAGAGGTATGTAAGCAGTGCAGAGTACAAGGCAGTACATGCCAAATACACTACCCTCCACAATCACTCATTTTCGAAGGTGTAAATACATCGCCCAACTTCACCCCCACAATACAGCATCACTTGACTGTGAAATGGGCTTTGCTTAATGTTATAGTAAGGTGCCTACTTGAAATTTCAAAATGTCTTAAAGGTTGAAGTCTATCTTGAAGGAAGACCTATTTTGCAATGGTGCAGTCTGGTCATTGGACCTGGTATTCATTGTAAAGTGTAACCTCAGAGGAAGGTACCTCCAAACTTCCCAAAATAGCCTTGAAACCTTTTCAACTTTAAACCTTAGAGTGCATTGTGACGTCGCCCTAAGATCCCCCAGGATGCTGCTTACTTACACTCTTACTCTCTTGGTAGTTACTTCAAGGATGCCAGAAGTGATCAAACCCCACCCTGTACTCCTTGTTATAGCGATCAACAAGATGCAAGATATCATGAGCCAGACCTAAAGTTGTATGATTTATAGACAATGCACCATATCCATTCTTAAATAATTTCATGCTATAGTACTATTACACCATTACAAAATTCCTTACAGAGAAGTAATGCAAATCACCACATGAAACGCATTGATGGACAAAATAATGTGTAACTTATTGCATCCTCTCAACAAAACAGGAATTAAATTGAACTAACCATGTCCAATCTTATGTCATTACTGACAATCTAAAATGCCTAATCTAAGACCATTCACATGAGGTTGCAAAATACGTTTTTGTTATTGTCACCAAAACCACCAAAATATTATTGCCACAGTAATCGTGGTAAATCCCCAAGAATTTCTGTATATTCCTCAGTAATTTGGCAGGAGGAGTCTCATTAACTCCCCTAACCCCAACCCTAAATTGATTCCGTCCAAAAAAGGCAATATTACCTGGTAATCCTAAATTACTGGGGAAGTCCTGGGTAATTTGCAACCTAGGATTCACCATTGACTGGACAAACTGGGAATTCTTGCACATGATTTTCTGACACCTCATAATGGTCTTAAGATTAACATCACTGTTACAGTGACTGAGATATGGGTTGTTGCTCGTTGAGCTAATGGACAAAACAACACAGATTAATTAGTAGGCACCAAATGCTAGACAGAACATATATATTTTTTAAAAACATTGACAAAATATACTCATTTGTAAATAAAACAACACATTCACCTCCATAAAGCTAACGAATTGATTAACTTTCTTCATCAAAATACCTTCCCTTTGAAAAAACATCTGGCATATGTAACCTGATTATTGTTGCTGATGGCCCAATCATTGTATGACACAACAAAAAGCAAAAACTTTTCTAGTGTGCAACCACACAAGGAAAGCAAGGATTTGACAGGAACTGAAGGTGTTTATATTGACCAAGAACATTGGCCCAGCTGCACAATGGCTTCTTGCTCAAAAACTTACTATTAGAAAATCACTCAATCATTAAAATTAATGTTGTCGGTATCATTAGATCTTGACTACAATTCTTTTCTTTCTTATTTCCTATCTGAAGTGAAACAATGGAATTGGTAAATGATGTCATCGAGGATAACACAAGATATGTACTCAATAAATATATCTATTCATTCTTACTAAAAGAAGAGGGATCTTATTTATGAATTGAATTGTTCATCTTCACTTTTGCATCCATTTTGCTATACCATTCCTTAAACAAATAAGCTTTCAAAATGACAATGAGGAAAGTCAGTTGAGGTTGAATAATCAGTCATAACATCAGTGTTATTGTGTTCATGTATCCAAGTGTTTAACCCCACGATACCATGGATCAATCTTTGGAGGAATTGGTTGGATGACTATTCCATCCACATTGTATAGATAGGCTAATATGTGATCATTTGTGTGGTAATATGACCCAACAACATCATGAATCTATGTTTGGTGGAATGGGTTGTAAAACTATAAAATCCCTATTGTCCGGAATGGCATCTATGTGTACATAACATGGAACCATCGTTGATAGGATAAGTTGGATAACCATGTCATCCCTTCTGTCTGGAAAGGTTTAGATGTGTAACTTTACATTGTCATATGACCTCACGATTCCATGGATCAATCTTTGATGGAATGGGTCGGAGCACTTTTTGATCCCTTTTGTCTATCATGTGTATCTTTATAGGGATCAATCTTTGGTGGAATGGGCCGACATGTACAGATGTGAACAACTACTATGCTGCCATACAAACCGGATTCCTGTTGTCTGGATATGGAAAAATATGTTTTTTTGTTTTTTTGTACAACGCAACAGTATGGTACAAGTATGAATTCACTTTGAACCAGAGGGTGGACTTGGAACCACTACGGACTCAAAATTCTATTCTGACGTATGATTCTACATGCGGTCACTAAAAATCAATTTGATGCAAAGTGCCAGATATTCTGTCCATAGTCTACTTCTTATGACAGAAAAAAAGATCGTGCAGCATCGCACGATCACGTCACATTCACACACAATTTTGCCACTTTTGCTATCTGACATCAATGTAACCGTAGAAAACATACCAATTTCTACGTGGTAGACTTTGAACCATAAACTCATTTTATACGTGTAACTGCAGCGAATTTGGGGTGGTGCTCTCCTCAATTTGAGGTTGTGTTGAGCTGGACTTAAGCCCTCAAGATAGTCCCAAAGGGGGTAGCGGCTAAAGATATGACATTCCATGGTTCAAAGTGAATTCAGACTCGTACCATACCACTGATTTGTCTTTTGTGGACCATGTGACTTGAGAGGTTTATAATATATGTACCTTCATTTTGAGACCCAAAAATACTATGGATCAATCTTTGGTGTAAAGGGTCAGATAAGTGTTTGATTCCCTTTGTCTGGAGACTTAATGATGAGAACCTTCATACTATCATATAAACCGACAATACCATGGATCCAGCTTTGGTGGATTTGGCCAGATAATAACAATTAGATCCTACAATGCCATCGATCCGTATTTGCTGAAATGGGTCGGATAACTGTTCGATTCCTTTTGTCTGAAACAGTAGAGATATGTACCATTGCATGGTTAAACGACTGGATATACTATAAATCAGTCATAAGTGGAATGAGTCTGATATATTTGATACCTTTCTCTGGAAAAATTAATATGTGCGTTCACGTTGTTATAGGACCCAACAATACCATGAATCCATGTCTGGTAGAATGGGTCGGATAACTATTTGATCTCTTTTGGTTGGAAAAGTGTCAGTGTATACATATCATCGATCCATCTTGGGTTGAATGGCAACTGTTCCGTCACATTGCGAAGATTGACATGTAGAAAGAAGAACATAATGATGTTGTCCACCTCTGAGGAGACATGAAAATGGGGTGTTGCTTTTTAGCGACTTGGGTGATGCAAAGACAAACGAGGCGTATTATTCCGCAAATGACATGTTAAGTATTAAGTACCATACTCAGAGAGCCAACACAAATCAAATGGCTTCCTCTAAGATATCTCCAAGGTCCTCGTGGTCCAATGCCAGATTATTTGCCATCACCAATGCACTGATTCTTCGGCGGCTCCTCATTGTCTCAGAGTCCTCTTCCAACTTTGTATGCTCTGCTGCCATCCTCACTTCGTCCATAGCTTTTGAAATCGTACTGCGTCGGCGGGAGACAGAGATATTTCTTTCGTCATACGATGTACGACGGCCTTTTTCGCGAAGGGTAAGTTCAACTAAATCAGGATCGATACCCTCTTTTTCGATCGTTTCAGCATCAACTGCAAACTTGTTTGGCATGTTCTTCGTGGCAACAATCAATATGGCAAAAGGCACAATGCCACTCAATATGATTTTGAACGCCCACCACGGGATTCCATTTACAGTTGCGGGAGGAGCGAAGGAGTAGAAACTACCTGAGTTGGGATCTAAAGGAGGTTCATACTCAGGTACGCCAGGAGTAAGCATAGATATTGAGAAGAACATTAGGAACGCCCACCAAAGGTTAGCAAGAGGCTCATTAACGCCCTCCATAGACTTCCAGATCAATTGAGGAGAAAGAGCATGGTCGCCAAAACGAGAGAGCTTGGGAACATCCCACTGAGGACGATTTGGGAAATGCAAGCTAGGACCACTAGATTCTCCGTCGTTTTCTTTCTTGTCTTCGTTAACCTGAGCTTTTGATCGTTTGCTTGAGCCCAAAAGACGACGTCCCGTTTCTACCAGAGCAATACAACCAATTTGTAGAGCGAAACCTGTGATACCTGCATTCGCGGCATGTTGTTAATCGAACGGTGAAATACTAGAGAATAAGAACATTTAAGAAGACCATGTTGGCAACAAAATTGATAGTCTTGCCGCACCTGCATTAATTGGCATCGGTTCATTTTCTCTCTTCAGGTAAGAAAAGTATATTGCAAGGACATATATGGTCGAAGCGATAGCACCTGAAGCAACGCTCCAGGGGTGGACGTCTGTCCTATCGCTCCACCCGTACATCCCTATAATGAAAGCTGAAACAGAGTTCACAGAAATGTACAATGAGCGCACACGACGAGAGAAAAGTGACACATTTCTACTCTCGCAATCATAAAAAGCCTAGGCGGTACCTGGAACAGCTTGCATAGAGATAGGGAACTGTATGTTGCTCATGTCTCCAACGCCTGACTTCCAAAATATCCTTACCGACAGCGAATCATATGTTAGTCAGCAGTGTCGTAAATCATTTGATTCGAACCAAACTCACCCAATGATAAGTGCGGCCGTAACGCCAACTAAGGACACTGCACGCCCAATCCAAGCAATCTCCTTAGGTGACGTTTTTGGCCTCATGGGATATACAATTTCGACTGTAATTAGCTGAGAGATAGCAATCACTAACGAATCTGCCGTTGACATAATAGCAGCCAGGGAAGCAGTAACAGCAATGATACCAACAGCCTTACTAAAGCCTCCTTCATCCATCATTGCTTCCATGATAGAAGTGAATGGACTTGCAACTGTGGCGCCATCGAGGATCATCACGCCTACCGTACCAATGAAGACTCCTGTCAACATGGTGAACCAACTTACGGCAGAAAACAATATTAATAAGCAGGTGCATGAAACGCGGTTCAAGAAAATAGCATTCAATAGAATGAGGCTTACTTGGCGATTGCCATGACAGCATAACCCACTTTTAGCGAACTTCCCACGAATAGAGGGATACAAGCCTGGGAGTTGGGAACGGTACAACAGTACAGTAATTCCAAAACGAACTGATGTTTGTTCTTACGTCAAATCAGTGGCTGCATAAGTCCTTTGCATAAGGTGGGGAAGAGTAAAGAATGAGAAGTTGATAAACGAAAATTGCCAGAAATCCCACTGCGTCTCCCTCGAAGGCGTTTGATAAAATTCGGGACGCGGATATTCAAATGGATCAAGGTCTTTCCAACCGTATAATTTGCTTGCAAGAACGCAGGGAATTGCAATAAAAGAAAAAGTCATGATTACAGCCTGAACACAATCTGTAAGTGCAACACTGCTTAAACCACCGACCCACTCAAAGACGAGTATAATACCCATAATGATGACGACAGGGTAAGCTGAGTCTGGAGACAGATTGAACATTGAGTTAAAGGTTCCCTGTGTAGAGCAAACCAAATAATGTGAAGCATTAGGAATGGCTAGAAAATTTGACGAACATAATGGCCATGCAAACAAGTAATGTCACCTTAATTGCATTGACCTGAGCTGCTAGGTAGATGATTGTAGGAACAACCTGAAGGAACACTATGGTATATCTCAAAAATTGCGATTGGAAGCGATCAGTAATAAAATCCACTGGGCTTTGATGATTGCGGATGTTAGACGCCTTGCGAAGGCGCAATCCAGTGCCAAAATATCCAAATACAATTGCTGAGTACGAAGCAATTGTGTCAGTCCACGAGTTGTTTAATGCAATGTATTCCACCGAACTCTTCCGAAAATCTCACTTACCCCATATCGTTGACATCCAACGAAGAGCCGCCCATCCAGTGTTGTACGCTTCATTAGGAACTCCGATAACAGTGTAGCCACTGAAAAGACTAGCAAAAATTGTACCCGCTGTCATCAATGGGCCGAACTCCCGTCCTCCTAGATAATGAGCGGATAACGTATCGGCAATCTTTTCGTGTTCCATCCTCTCCATGCGGCGGTGGGCCCAGTAGGCGCATCCTGTTAGCAGCACGAAGTAGACGGGGACGGCGATCAGAAGGCCTGTTTGATGTTCTTCCGAGACCATGCTTCAGAGATGTCAAGACGTTGTTTTATTTCTTTCCACACTCAAGACGGTTTATGAGACTATTTTTTTATACAACGTAGAATGTTGCGCTGGTTGCTCATTTCTTTAGGTACTGTCCGCAAAACAAAGATGCCAAGATCAGCCCAAGATCGCAACCAAGCTGGGCACGAAAAGAGCTTTCGCTCTTGCCAGAGAGCTTCAAAATCAAACCCAAAAGTCATCTTGCCCCAGCTTGCACCGCAGACGCAATCGGCACCCAAATCAGTCGTCGTCCGCAGCCTCCGAATTACTACTAGGTAGTATAACACAATAAGAACACAAAAGCAAGACCACGATAGAAGATTAATTTCTAGACATGACAAGGATTGTACTATGGTACGAGGATGGTATGGTATGGTAATATTTTAACAAAGACAGTCACGGTACAATAGTCACAAGTTGGAAACGTTTTCCAATGCATTGAAATTCATAGGGATATATTGTACGATATCGTACTGTTCGAGGACCTCATTGTGAGCTTGCCCTTCTGTGAGGTCTCTCTAGTGGTGAGGTCTGCAGAGATCTCAAGCTGCGAATTTGACCACTCACAGTTCCATCGTTCTGGTCACAATGGCATCACCAAAGGTTTGCGTCCTAACAGGAGCCAGCGGCACCATTGGCTACGCCATCGCCAAGGCTTTGAAGGCATCGAACGTGTCATCGTCATCCACTCACAACTGGCACGTCATCATCATCGGCCGACGCCCCCCACCGCCGTCCATCACGAACATTGATGGAGCGACACCCTCGGTTTTGCCCTATGATGTCTTTCTAAAAGTTGATGATATGACCAAGGAAGATTTGGTGACTTCCGCATTAAACTCTCATTTTGAATCGCTTCAGAACAATGATGACCCAAAGATGAAAGCATTGAATCGATTAGACCTACTCATTAATTGTGCAGGGTGCAGTTTGGGAAACGAACCCATTGTTAATGTCTCCGCTGACACTTTTCGGACTGTCATGGAAATCAATCTCGTGGTACCGTTCATATTGAGTCGTTGGGCCTTTACCAAATTTGCCACCATGGGTGACGAGGGCGGTCGGATCATAAATATCGGAAGCGTTGCGAGTGAATCACCACGTCTCCACATGGTTCCATATGCGACATCCAAATTCGCTCTAACGGGATTGACTCGAGCTTTTGCTTTGGATGGGAGACACTTGGCTCAAACTACCAAGTCGGATGCCACCGGGATGGTTGCGGTGTGTCAAATAAATCCTGGGAATGTTCGCAGTAGCATCATGTCTCCTGAAGAGATGGAACGTAGAGAAAGAGAGGAAGGGTTTGTGGAACCGGATGAGATAGGGATGTATGTGGCGAATGTTGCGAATATGCCAAATTCAGTCAACGTATTGGAAAGCATTGCGATGCCCACTAGAATGCCTCTAGTGGGACGAGGCTGAGACAATGACTAAGTGGTTGGGCACGAGCTACAGAATAAAGTAAATCCATAAGTCTCTTTTCTGTGAAAAGATCATATATTTTTTGGAACGAGTCTAAAATTTGGGACGAAGTCAATTATGTATTAGATATGCCAATTACATGGTCAGCACAAGATACGTCATCGTCAACAATGACTCTATTGTGGAAGCATCCTGTTAAAATCGAACCCAGTCAATGTCGCTGCGCTAATTAGATGCTTTGAAGTAAGATTCAGATTTCAAACCATTAAATGCCTCACTCGTCAAAATGGTCCAATTGCGGTATCTGCGGCATTGCTAATAAAAGGGATTTGATTAGGAATCTTCCCCCTCAAATTGCTCGAAACACAATACACTACCGCACTGACATAGGCATACCACACGAAGTTGGCAGCTGGCTCAAGAAACGCTCTCGGCAAGTGTGCATCCACTAAAGCCTCACCGATCAACGTCGGAAACAATATTGCAATATCGAGAAAAACTGCCTGCTGCGCATTGAACCGAACTTCTCTCGATTGATTCGTCAATCGCGGCCCTAGCGCAAATATTGCAAATAGGAGCACGCTCAAGAAGGGGGCAGCCTGAACCCCCTCCACAATAGGCCGTAGTAGCACGTAGTCCAGCGTTCCCAGCGGCGGAATACGTTCGTATATGTATTTCCCAAACGCGTCTCCGTCGATCATTACCAACACATACGGGATGCAACTCTTGATGCGGTCAGGGCCACGAATATCTCCTTCATCAACAATGTTGCGTCGTTGTTTGCTTTTTGGCTGTCCGAATATATCTAGATCGTTCACAGGTCGTTCGTTGTTTGACTTCTCGTTTTTGTCGTCGCCGCTTCTCTCAAAGAGGCAACTGGTGGGCGCATTCTTCCTCGGCCTGACATCTCGAACGAGGGGTGACGACACTATAGCGCCTCTAGAAAGGACGAAACTTTCGCAGAGCGAGAGTTGTGTAGTTACAAAAAGCCCAGAGCACAATCTGAAATTGAGCCTCATTTTGACAGTGTTTGATGTCGAGGCTTGGCTACTCGGTTCCAATAATAGATCAAAGCGTACCCAAAGGGAGCCCAGAGAGATTTGTAGGAGTGATGTGAAACAAATGAAGAGAGGTGATTGTAAGGTGAAAGCCGCTCTCTCTGTTCACTGCGGCTATTGGCCGCCCGCCCGTTGCGATGGTCGATGTACGAGAACTAAAGCAAGTAAAGCAGGCTCGAACAATTCGATGGATGACGACGGATTTCATGAAACAGAAAACACGGATTTGTTCTCAAGGTACCTGTCGTAAATTATCATATATATTATTATTTATAACTAATAAATATTAGTATGAAAGGTAGCAGATTGGATGTTGTCCCGAAGCATGTGTGGACGCGGAGGCCGGCCACCGACCTTCGAGATCTAAAAGCTTCATTAGGGTTCATACAAGGTCAGTTGACGCCATCGCAGAAGCGAATTCATGGGCCATTCAAACCTCATTCAAACCTCATTCAAACCATCAGCCATCACGCCACCGAACGATCGGTTCAGAACCAATGCACGAGATCAGAATATAGAACGATAGAGCATTCGCTGCCCCACTTCTCTGTTGTATTCAAGAAATGATGGAATCTCTAGTGCCCCTTCTTCTAATGATAAACTTCCCAACATCGAAGGCATGGGTATCACGGACAACACAACTAATGCCGGTAGCCTCTACCATCGTGACTACATCCAATATCTTGACGGAGCCAACATCAAAGCTGTGTTTATATGCTCACTCAAAAAGACACATTGTCGAAGGATCGAAGAACTCTTTTTATACAAGACAACGAATCTTCATGTCAACCGCAAATGACCTTGATGACATAAGTTTTGATACAATGGATGTTGTTGAACATGTAGGGAAACGTGATGAGATATCACTGGACAATCTTACGGTGCCGGAGCTTAGAGAGCGGCTGCGTGAACAAGGTTTGAAGGTGCGATAACTTTTTCCTCGCTTGCTTGACTTTTTTCACATCAGAATATTCATGATTGCCTGCGTTTTGGTTTCGTGTAGGTTTCAGGGACGAAATCGGAGCTGCGTCAAAGAATTTTAGAGGCACAGACTCAACGCAACAATAGCCGATCTCAGAACGATGACGCAAAAAGCAACGGAAAAGATATCGTTGATGCAAATAATAATGTGGACAAATCCTACGAATCTGAATTACAACAGTTGCCCCATCCCATCCTCGAAGCGTTTATGAAGTATACGACATCTGACGGTGCACGACAACCAAAACTTTTGCCCATTCAACAAATGTCATATCAACATATTTCAAATGGAGGAGATGCCGTTTTATTTTCTCCGACTGGCACAGGAAAAACACTTGCGTATATTTTACCACTGGCAGCAAGACTTTTTGGTTGGAAAAGAGACGGATCACTGGTTAACCGAAAACAATCGCAAAAGAAAAGATCCTTTGATCGGAGTAAAAATGACAGTTTGTCTTCCAAACAGGTGGACCCTGCCACACCTTCCATTCTGGTTATCGAACCGTCTCGTGAGTTGGCGCGTCAGGTAGGGAAAGTGTGGACTCGATTTCACCCAACGGCAAAGAGCAGTTCCAAGCATGTGGCAACCGTGTACGGCGGTGTACCAATGGCGCGCCACGCCGCACTTTTGAACAGTAAAACAGATGTAGTCGTCGGGACACCTGGTAGAATTCGCGAGTTGATTCGCGAGAAGTACCTGTCGACTGAAAATATAAAATCAATTGTTTTGGATGAAGCTGATACATTATTGAATTTCAAGGATGTCCCAGAAGTGGAATGGCTCTTGGATGGGATGATGAATGACTATCAATTGATACTTGCGAGTGCCACAATCAATAAACGAGTGAAAAGTTTTGTTGGCGAAATTATGGAAATTGAAGTTGGCCGAGAAGGGTATTTTGTCATTGATTCAAGTGAATTTCCCGACAATGTTGGTGTCCATTCTTACTCAGCTGATGGTGGATCTGCTGAGATTGAAATATCTGAGAACAGTTACATTGAATCAAAAATGCATTCAGAAATTGATCCTCCAGCGGAAACTACAGTTGATATTAATAGCCGTGAATCAGCAACATCTTCTCCAGTGGTTCGACATTGGTCTATCGCTGCCTCGATGTCATCTCGAATTGCCCTTGCATCTGACCTCATTGTTACTATGTCTCCCCGCCGTGGAATAATTTTCGCTTCAAGTAAAGCTGAAGTCGAAAAAGTTGCCTTGGAACTTTCGGAGAGGCTTACGGCCAATGACGTAAGCATTCACATACTCCACGGAGACATGATCCAAGCAGCTAGGTCCAGGGCTGTGGCATCTTTCCGAGGAGCCATTCCTGTATCAAACGAGCCGCAGCAGCTGTCTGACTTCGACAGCTCCAAACAGACACAGCCACAAGTGACTCGCATTCTAGTCGCCACTGACGTTGCATCTCGTGGGCTTGATCTGCCAGCTGTCGACCTTGTCCTTCAATTTGGTGTTCCTCGCAAAGCCGGGAAAGATGGAACGTTTGGTTTTGAATTATACATTCACAGAACCGGCCGTGCTGGGAGATTTGGAAGCACACGCGATGCCGATGCTATCCTCTTATACGATAGGAGTTTAGGAGAGGGGACAACTCTGTCTAAACTACAAGATGACATTAAGCGTGTCAAGGGTGTTGACATCTTGCCTAGAGCATTGCCATCGGCCCGCGAAGTTATGGATGCGTCGTATGAGAGAGCGTATCGGCGTTGTAGCGAATTCGAAGATGTCAAAACAAAAGATTTGGTCCAATATTTCAGACATCGTCTATTGAAAGATGGAATCTCTGACTTAGAAACAGACAACGATAAGTTAACGTTTCTTCTTGAGAGGTTGGCATGTGCAATGGCGGCCCTATCCGGTTTACCAGAAGCTGTACATCCACGATCTCTTCTTACTGCCGATCCCCGCGATAGAACTGTCCGAGTGTGGACTGAGTCGGGTGGTTCCCTAACACCTCCTGAAGTGACAAACTTGGTGAAGTCTTTGGGGTCGGGGAAGCTAGGAAGGATTTCTATTTGTGAGGATGGATCTGCGGTGTTTGATCTCAGTTCAAAAAAGGCTGAAAGGCTACTGGAGACTGCTCAGAAAGATGAAGCTTGTCAGAGAGCTGGTTGGCATTTTGAACTCCCTGGCTCTCTACCTTCTATTCCAGCATAAGCAATGAAATTGTGTACAAAATAATCAAACATGTTGTTCACAACCTTGCCCGGTGTTTATGTATGAATAATAACCTTCTTGTATTAGGATTAACATAATCTAACAATACATGATCACAAAAGCTTCAACGGCCTACTAATTCAATTAAGATCTCATTGCAGTGTAAAACAAAAGAAAAAAGATAGGTATTCTAATCATTAGTGTTTCACTTTCACTACATTAATGCGTTCTTTCGCCAGAACTGCATTCCACAACGAGTGTTGAGCACCATTGCTCCAAAACTGCTTCTTCCATATTTTTCATCTTCAATACACATCGTCCAACTCTTGCTCCTCTCATTCTCTCTAAAACAACGCTGGATCATTGTCAATGAATGCCACTATTATCATAATAAATATGGTATGTACAAGAGGTCATTCATTTTGGCAGATGCAACAACCATGACTAAGACATCACGTTTGTCGAATGAGTTAATAGGGGCACTCTTACAATACAGCAGCAAGCTACAGTGAGAGGACTTTGGCCGATCCATCTTTTTGTAAGATCCCAAAGTCTGTTGAGTCAACTGACCTAGCTGTCACTCCAGAGTTGTCTCCTCCATCTAAAACTTATGAGATCATTGAATTGATTGAGTTGCTTGACAGTGATGATGAATCAGTCTCTGTATTGATGGATGGTGAGGAGGATGGCTGTGATGATGATGATCAGTCCATTGTCAACTTGGTGGATTTGGTTGCTAGAACAATGAAGCTAGTGATTACGAGTCACTTTCCTTTGAAAATGCAGAGTTCATAAGCAAAGTCTTGTGGATTGCTGGTTAAGAGGCAATGCAGAAGACATCCACCAAGAGTAACCATATAACATTCCCAAAGACGTCACTAAGACTTTTATAGAGAGCAAGGAGAGGAGTGCTATTATAAGAAGAAAATGGATACTACCAGCATCAAAGGACTACAAGACAGAATTGCTCCAGGGATAGGGGGTGATATGCATATTCATCAACATAGTGCATGCCATTATGACATGCAGCTCATCACATTCAGCGTGAATAAATTATCTCTCTTTCATGTCCCTAAACATGGATGCTATTGGTTTGTCAGCTCCTTTCCAATTCAAATGTTACTATTTTGTCCACCAGTAAAAGTGCAAAACAGATTTATCATGTCAATTGTATTCACTTGGATTTCATGGGACAGAACAGAAGTATGGTGAGTTAATTTTGAATAAAAAGCAAATGAATCAGGTTGAATCACTATTCTAAGATAATTCATTTTGTAAAATTAGGCGATCAATCCACTTATGGAAGCCAATCAACCAATCATTTTTATTATTGCCTATGGTGATAAGAACTTCAGAAAGCAGGTCACTCAATCATATTTGACTATCATCTGGGGTGAGATGTATCTGATCATATGCATTGAGACTTCATATTCTATGAAATGTGCTTAACTCTTTGCCTGGCTGCCTGTGTACAATAAAACCCAACGTATTTACTGATAAATGCAAACAAATTCTATGTCAACATCATTCGGTCTCAGATAGCTATCACGACGACACCAAAAGGACTCTTGGCAATGAATGCTCTTGGATTGTTGCAACTTATTCATTTGCACAGCTCCTTCTCAATCATTGTAGATGATGTTTATCCATGTAACTTTTCAATAAGTGCAGTCAGCAAATCAATCTGTTCATGTCACAGCCATGGTAAGGCTCACAGACTTGAACGCAGCTGTCATTCTTGTCAACTTGAAAATACCCAGTTATTTAACTGCCACTGGCCATAACAAACATTACGCCTGAATGCTCTTCCCCATCGCCATCAATGGGAATTCAATAACGACCTGAACATCAGCAGACAATGAACCTCATTTAGCTTTTTCAGTGTAATAATAAGGTGTGTCTGTCACAATAGAAGGGTAAAGGAAATGACAAGTCATTCATCTTTCCAACCTTAATGAGGGAACAATTCATCGGTGGCAGCACAAATAAATGTGTTTGTCCATTGATCATACAAAGGATTCCTTGCAATAACAACTGGTGAGTCAAATAGGGACTGAATTCAACAAGATGGTTTTGTTATATTGCAAAAAGAGGATGCAGAAGAAGAAACATTTGCACTTAAATGATGCTGATGCTAATGCCGGCATCATGATTGACTCATTGACATGATCTTTGATGTTGGTTTGTTTGCTTGTGTGATCGTTCAAAATGAATTAGTTCCAGTGGATTGGATGCAACGCAACTTCTAGTTGTATTGGACATTCTCAATAAGATTATTCTAAGAAGAAGAAAATTCTTAAATACTGATTTTGTGCTTTGTTGCATGGTAACCTTGTTGACAATAGTGTGGTAAGGTTTCTTTTACTTGACTCTTTATAAGATGAAATTTTACAAGAACTGATTGGATCTTGTTTGTGTCTGTTAATCTTGTGATTGGCAGTGCCAGTCACAGCTATGAAATGTGTACAAGAAATGTTTCACAATTTAAGTTGTCCTGATAAATACTATGTCCAGTTTTTGCTGAATCAGGACTGCAGGTATTCAGAGTATCAAACTTCTATATTTCCAGAATATTCACATCTATGTAACATTGTTTGAAGAAAGAATAATTTGGAAGTAACTAGTTCAGTTCAATAATCATAATTCAAGAATATTCTACTTTATAGGATTCTTGTGTTTCTGGTAGAATACATTGGAAATGATTAGATGGTCTTAGGTTGCCACTCTGATCCGTTATAGATATAAATCTCATGCAGTTCATTTTTTCGAAACCAACATATGACTCCATCAATGTTGGCTCAAGCACTAATAATTTCCTGAACATTGAGACATTCTCCCCTCCACCTTGACTTAATATCTCTGAATCAAGAGCAGATGCTGTTAATACCAAGCAACCTGTGTTAGTTCTATGCATAATTTGCAGATCAAATTATTCCATGAGCACTCTTTAGCCCATATTTGTCCAATAAAAGGGAAAAGGGGGAACTAACATGTTCAAAGTCAATGGAAGTTTTTGTCAACAAAACTTATGATCAAACATTTGAATATGAAGTCTTGGATATAAATTAAGACATCACTTGAATTTTTTCTCAAATTTTCAGGATCTGATTATTAAACACACTAGGAAAGTAATAGACAAAAAATATGCTAATTTTGCTATGTTGTTTTGATTCGTGATTAGTTTTATTGAGAAGTGTTGAGTCAATGTTCAATTGCTCACTTTGACACAAAGTGATGGAAAAATGAATCAATTGAGGCAAAAACCCGAAAAAAGAATTTGTACATCAGAGAATTCAAGGAAAGTAGAGAAGCAATAATTGATACTACCACTTCTGATGTAGGTGTGGTACTGTAAACACAATGTATAATATTGTCTGCATTATTATTGCAAGGAACATTGATGTGAACATATGTAGATGGAGCTTCTGCATAAATTTTATCTTATATTTTATGTGTGTTGTATGTTTCCCAATAATTTGAGTCATATTGCATCATTTCAAGTCATATTGAATCATTTTGAGTCAGATTGACTCATGACTCACAATGACTTGAAAATAATACATTAGATATTAGATAGAGATAGGCATCAATAACATCTTCTTTCCTGGCTTTTGAAATAATTCAATCATGTGTTCTTGCAGACTAGCTAGGAATTGTCATTTTCTCCTGGACATGTGGTGATTTATCGGTTGAGAAGAGTGATTTTTAAAAAAGGCCCCTTTTAAAAACCCCCTTTTTTTTTTACAAAGTCCAGAATTGGGCAGGATACAGGGCATTTTGGTGTGGCCCAAGTTCAACTAGGGTAGGATTCCTACCTAATTCTGAAAATATATCTTCATATATTTTTAGGTTGGCATGTAATTTTCTAGTGCAATATTTTTGTGGTTGTAAAAAATAATTAGGGTAGAGTGCCTGCCTTTGTATACTCTATGAATTCCCTAACGTATAGGTTTCCAAACATAAATGACCCCCAACTTCACTTGAAGTTCTTGTGTAGCAGAAGCCTGCATAGAAACACAATATCACATCATCACATCACACCACATCGCATGACATTACATCACACCACATCATAATCCAAAAATTCTCTTACCTCTTTCATCATCTATCAAATTGAAGTCCTCGTCTCCATCCACATATCTTCACAGACAGATTCTACTTCACCATGCCATCTCAAGCCAACATTGATGCAGCTCGGCAACGTGGTGATGCTGCCCGCGCCGCCGCCATTGGTTTATCTTTTGACGAGGGCACTGCAGCGCCAGTTGCAGCCACTAATGCAAATTTGTTTGCTGCAGCATTTGGTGAGTTTGCTGCTGTTCCTGCTGCTGGGGTAGTTGGGAGAAGGAGCCATCCCAGGGGGCTTCAGGTGGAGCACATGAGAGGGAGGGGAGATCGCGGTGGAGGAAGTTGTGGTGGCAGGGGCGGCAGGGGCGGCAGGGGCAGAGGAGGGAGGGGCAGAGGTGGTAGATCAGGTAATTATCCTGGACGGGGCGAAGGTACTATTCATGTTGTTGCTTTGCCTACTGTCCCGGTTCCAATTGCCGCCCCTGTTGCCACAACAAATTCTTTCCTTCATCAACAGCTGAACCCGCGGACACGTACTGTTCTAGAAGCGGCTGCCCTCCCTTCCACCCCTGCTACCATCCCTCCCCTCCCTGCTGCAGCACAATTGACTGGGGAGGGTGCTATGGAAGGACCTTCTCCAGCAGCTTCACCTGTGGCTCCTGCCGAAGGGGATGGCCTCTTTGATGGTCTTGAGGAGGCACTGGACAATGAAACGCAGGCCATTCTCCAAGCAAGGATTGCCCCGACGACCAGAGGAAACTATTTCTCCATGATCATAAGACTAATTCGCTACCTCCAGGACAATGACGAGCTCTATCCTGGGGTCTTGAGTCAATCGTTGATAGCAGATTTAAGAGAGGCAGACTTACAAGATAGCCAGAAGAGGACTAAGAAGGGCGCACCATCGAAGCGTCGAGATGCCAGCAAGAAAGTTGTCGTCAATGCCATAAAAGCATAGACTCACAAGATCCTTCCACTTTTCCCATCAACTTTGACAACTTGACCTTTAATTGCTTTGCTGGCTTCCTGAAGACTTTCAAGAAAACTGTTGTCAAGAGAAGCCGCCAAACTCCTTTGGCGGAACGAGATGAAGAAGTCACTACAGTGGTGACATCCTCTGTTACAATCCGACTGGGTGCTGGATCCTTTTCAGCTGCTTGCTCTGCCCTTGCCTTTATTTTCACTGAGTGTGGCATTGAGAAGGATGGGACTCCTGCCGCGAAGCATTTATGGAAGCAAATTGCTCTTTACATGAAAGGAACCCGAAGAACTGGGGCAAGGGAGCGGCAGGCTCTTGGTCTCCGCACTATTGAAGGAAAAGATCCCATGCCCTTTGTTGCTTATGTCAGACTTGCGTCTATTCTTGCTCGAAGTCAAGATCCTGAGCATGTTGCTGCTCATTTGTTTCTGTTGCTTGACTGGAATATGGTGTCTCGTGCTGAAAATGCTGTCAACTCTCACATGGACTTGTTTGGAATTTTTGATGATGCTTTGCTTGTTTATCTTGGACCAAGCAAGGGAGACCAGGAGGGCACCAAGCACATTGATCATCCATGGCATCTTTACACAGTTCCCGAGAACCCTGCAATTTGTCCCGTTCTTGCATTTGCAAAGTATTTGATGTGTCATCCCCAGATTCTCAATGGAGAGTGCAAAATCTTTGATGGTTCTAGTCAGTATGAGAGGATGAATGCAGTTTTGAAGGAGATTGTTCGCTCAGATGAACACTATGAAGAATTTGCAAAGTTGGGTCTACAGCCTGAGTATTTTGGGACTCATTCAATTCGCAAAGGTTCAATCACCCATGGATCATGTGGGGTTGTCAACGGGCCACCCATTGCATCAATTTGTATTCGCGCTAATTGGAAGATGCCTGGGGTGATGAATCGGTACATGAGGTATGAAGCTGCAGGTGATGAGTATGTTGGACGTTCAGTTTGTGGCCGAGTTCGACTTGGTAAGAGATTTGCTGAGAGCTGTCCTTATTTTGACTTCAGTGATTGTCAAGAGTCCGAGAAAGAGGATAGACACAAGGAGCTTGATGAATGGATAGCATGTAGGATACCAGAGAGATGCTGTCCTGAAACATTTCGACTATTCAAATTCTGTGTTGCAAGCTTTATTTTTCACAGAAGATGGTTAGATGAAATCACCCATGTAGACAATGCGCTCCGCCTTTCTCCATTTTGGTCTGAACCAATTCCTTATGCAAGTTCTGTTGTGACAAAATTCCCTTGGAACAAGACTCAAGACACTCCAGAGTTCACAGGCCTACCAACTGACGTTTTGTACATGACGCAAGTGGAGAATCTCAAAATGGAGATGGATGAGTTATTGAAGTCATTTGAGTTGGTGAGGAGTGCTCTTGTAGCTGATAATACCCGGGTTGTTAGGGAAGTGTGTGAGAAGATTATCTCCGAGCTTGATTTGAGATCAGTTGGCGGAGAAGGGTATGGCTTGTCTCGTGACATTAACCGAAAAATTGACTTACTCATCTCACGCCTTGATAATCCTCGAGAGGTTGCCCCTTGTCCCGACGCACAGGTACCCAATGATGAAGATGGTGACCCCTTTTTTTCGAAACATGTGATGTGGATGAGGAGGTAGTCATTACATTTGAAGAATGCCTGACTGTTGCCCAGCAGGATAGTGCTCGAAAGTCAAGGGTTGCGGAAACAAGAAGACAGCTCAAGCGCAGGAAACTCACTGTGGGATTTCACCATGGGAAGTTGACTGTGTTGCCTGCTTCGTGGAAGTACCCGAAGATGAATCTGGTTCAATTAATTCATTTGTACCAGATGGGGTCACCTTCTGAGGGTATCACTGCGCTTCGTTTGTGCAAGTCTTCAGATGTTAACCACTTTGACAAGGAGGGAAGGAATCTTTCTCGAATGCGACGTGTGATGAAGGTTGTTGAGCATTTTGGAAGGGCAAGAAGTGTTTGGAAGCCTCTGACTGCAGGTTCTGATTACTGGGATGGAGAGACTGTGACAAAGGTGTGGGATGGGGTGTGGAAAGACTTGTTGCCTCTGCTGGTAACTTGTACTACTTACGATGATGAGAGAGAGGATTCTTGGCACAAGAGCAGGGTTGGGGATATTAGCTGGAGGACTTGTCATAATAAGTTGTTAGATGGGGGTGTTTTTAAGTCTTTATCAGTTTAACTTTATTAGGATGTTGTTGGTGGGTGTTTATAATGATTATGTCACTAATTTGGTAAGGTGTTCAAAACATATATATATATATGGTTGCTAAACAAAGGAATTCAATAGATATTCGTAGCTAGTACCTTTCCACATAAACATTTTTTGAATATCCCCTTGTCACACATGGCTCACTGATAAACCTCACCTTACATTTATCGGCATCCATTCCTCTACAACAGTCTCCCCAACAGTGATAGTCAAGACACCCGGTATTACTATTAGTATCGAAACACCCTGTCACGTCTGAGGAATCTCATCTTTGATTCCACCAATCTGTACTGCCCCTGTCAAACTATTACACACAACGCTGGTTTTATCATGAGAACTGCTACTCCCAGAATGCCGATTATCACCAATATTTTTAGAACATTTCTCAATTAATTCGGCTGATTGTTGGGTAGGGCCAAGTTTAGTCTCCCGGCTTCCACGAGAGAGGGCCAAGTTTAGTCTCCCGGCTTCCACGAGAGAGGGCCAAGTTTTGTCTCCCGGCTTCCACGAGAGAGGACTAAGTTTTTTCTCCCTGTTTCCATGAGAGTGAGTCGTTTCATGAATAAACAAGACTGCTACTCAGCTCAGACAGCACCTGATCAGGGTCAACGCCAGCTAAGGGAAGGTCATGAGCTGAGGCAAGTCTTGTTGAATTTATGACAGCAAACAGTGGTGTCAAATATTTTTCAGGCCCAATACATCTCCCGCATTGAATATAAAAAAGAATCAGCAACTATTGCGTATTAACAGATTATCCTGAAAGAAGAAAGTGATAAAGTACTCACATACTTGATTTCCATCAATGGCTGAGTAGTTTGTGCACAATGCAGTCAACGATGGCAGTCGAGCTTGTATGTCGAGCTTGTGCAGTGGCAGTCGAGCTCGTGCGATGGTTGTCAAGCTTGTGCGATGGCACTCGAGCTTGTTCGGTGGTTGTTGAGCTCGTGCAATGGCACTCGAGCTTGTACGATGCAGTGGAGCTTGTTCAATGGCAGTCAAGCTTGTGCGATGGTTGTCGAGCTCATGCGATGGCAGTCGAGCTTGTACGATGGCAGTCGAGCTCGTGCGATGGTTGTCGAGCTCATGCGATGGCAGTCGAGCTTGTACGATGGCAGTCGAGCTTGTGCGATGGTTGTTGCGTTCGTGCAATGGCAGTCAAGCTTGTGCGATGGCAGTCAAGCTCGTGCGATGGCAGTCAAGCTCGTGCGATGGCAGTCAAGCTCGTGCGATGGCAGTCAAGCTCGTGCGATGGCAGTCGAGCTCATGCGATGACAGCCGAGCACCATCAACAGGATCCATATTTTGACTATGGAACGGGAGAATCCCCATGATCGCAGAGCTTGTAACAATCCCCCATGGAAAATAATAAAATGGGGGAGGAAATAATGGCCACTGATGTTTCCAACAAAGGCATTTTCACGAGGGTCATTAACTTATGGTACTCTATGGTACCTTCTTGGGTAACTGTGGTATATCTACCTTGGGGCAGTCATCCTACCCCAATTTTTCTACAATAATACAAATATATTTTGTAAAATGACAATTCAATCAAGTACTAAATAATCAATCTCTCTTCTGTCCGCTGAGTAGCTTTTGGGGACCACACATATTTTTTATTACTACATTTTCTCTTGATCAATATTCATATTGGTGCCAGCATTAGCAAGTTCCTGGCTGTGGTCTTTCTTTAGTATCCAGCATAATTTTTATTTGACCAAGTCTGTTGAGTTCTAGCTTTTATTGCTCTCAAATGACCACCTGCCATAATAACACATATCTTTGTGTGTTTCCTAATTGATTTTTATTATCCAATGATTATTTTGTGACTAATATCCTGGGCATTGGACAATACTTTCCCTGAGTGCAGATTTGAACAGGGAGCCTGCTCTGTGTCTTGTATCTCCTCCATTGAGTCTTATGGTTCTTTAATCCATAATGCAGCAGGCTTTTATTTTTCATCTTGACTGTCAGAAATCAAAAGAAGGGATGTAGCCCTTTTTGTAGTTTGGAAGAAAATGAACTGGCATGAGTAGTTGTTCCAATTGTTGATCTTTGTGTCATAGTTGGAGTTGCAATCACCATCTTTGTATGTGATTTGCTTGTGAATGTAATGATTACAAAAGCGGTGGATCTCATCATTATTGCATCAAAGGCTCACAGTGGCAGCAAGTGGAAGTATATATCTTGTGGAAATCTAGGTTGTAAATTCCAATTTAAGGTTATGTCATATAAACAGTAACTGGACCTGAATTACTATAGGTTCTGGAAATATTTGATGGCATTTTGTTGGAACAAGTCTTATTTTGTGATGTCATGGTGTCATACTCTATATAAGTATTCCCCAAAGCACTGAGGTACTTCTGTTCCTGTAGTCTTTTACTCAAAGTAGTCACATTATGGTAAAAAATTATCAGGATTTCCAGAGTAACCCATAATTTTACCAGAATGTACAACCAAGCTGACAATAACCTATCAACAGGAAACAAAAATACCCATTGCCTCAATCGATGGTTTTTATGTTTGAGAGCGACAATGATTTGCCTCAATCAGATAACACAATCTACTAAAACTGAACAAACAATAAAAAGGAGGTATGACGCTATGAAATTGAAGTGTTTCATTTCACCAAAAAGAAGTCAATTGCTTGTTCAAGGAGAGACTCTGAACTCCCGTCAGATGTGAATTAGACATTATAACATTATACATCAAGAAATGAAGTGTCAATGGATGTAAATTTTATCACATCCCAAAGTTGTATAATAAATTGGAGAACCACAATTGGCACATCCCTATTTCAACCTCTGCAATCCAATGTCAAGTCACCATTGCTGGAAGATAGTCAAGTGCTTGATCAGGTGTTGGGCTTTACCTGGACTCATCACATGACAATTGGTGTGCCAAGAGGACTGTTACTCTGACTGACATTGTGTTGCAGGTAACTTTTGTACAAAACACTCATCTAACTGGAATTCAATCTGGGTGCACACAATCATTTGTTATTCTAGCAACATAGAAAATCAGAACGAGGCTGCATTTAAAGAAAATATCAACTCAAAGGACGGTTGTTGTGGGATGCAACTCAAAACTCAATGCTCCACCAAAATCATGGTTGACTATAGTCTGTGGTATAGAGGAACACATTTCAGGAGGTTGTCAAAAGCATCACACATGATACTTCACAGATCTTTGTTATTTGAATTATACTTTCGATGCCTGCAGTATTTGCAACATCTTTAGAAAATCCATTGATTTATAGGTACTGTCTAGCATTGCAAACAGTCCTCGACACCCCTATTGGTGGAGATGCACACATATCTGCTATAGCTCATTTAGCTTTCTGTAATGAATGTGACAACTCTGTGTACCTTTAACAATGCTGTGATTTTTCTTCTTTGTGGCATCCATGTGTCATTATTTGAATTGACCAAGCCTCAAGAAACAGGGAGAAAATCACACCATATAACAACTGTTAGAATCTTCAACACTGTGACATTTCTTCTTAGTAGCCTTGACGTTCATTTACATTGACTTTCTTCCCTATGCATACAATAAATAAACACTGAGTTTGTGGTGTATCCTTTGACTTGTGTTGAGGGTGCTGCTAATGAAAAACATTGAGGCAATGTTGAGCCTCATCAATCCTAATAATTGCTGAGTTTGGAGTACAGAGAATGTCACAAGATAAAACAACTGTGATTTTCTCTGTACTCAGTGTTTATTCAACAATCAACAATCCTATGGCTTTCTCCCCTG
This sequence comes from Cyclotella cryptica, assembly GCA_013187285.1. Lineage (NCBI taxonomy): Eukaryota > Bacillariophyta > Thalassiosirophyceae > Thalassiosirales > Thalassiosiraceae > Cyclotella > Cyclotella cryptica. Next base: position 244,426 of record JABMIG010000175.1, read on the forward strand.
TGCTTACAATAAATCAGTGTTTAGGGGACAAAGAGTTGTTATATGCTATGACTTTCTCCCTGTTTGTTGAGGCTCAATCAGTAACTTGCAGACTATAAACAAGTACCAAGAAGAGAAAGTCAACCAAGCTTTGAAATATTTAGAAATAAATGCTGAGGTTTACTGGTTGGGGCTCATCAATCCTGTGCCTTTCTCCAATGTGTCAACATTAAACATTTCAAATGATGAGGACAATGATGGTGATGGAAATGTGAAGTCTGCTAATTCAAACTGTGTATGGAGGATTCCAATGGAATATCCATCGATTTATTATGCTACAGGTTATTTGAGACCATAAAGAATTTAGACGTATGAAGTTGTTTGTGTAATAGAGCACATTTACTTTTCAAGAAGTAGAAATATCATAGAAACATCCCTATGCATCACTTCATAATCTGCCCCTTCCTTACCCTTGTCCTTCTTCCAATCTTCTTTGCTGCCCCCCACTTCCTGTGTGCTGTCACCCTTTGTTTCAGACACATCATTTCTTCTGTCTATTTTGTTTTTGTCTTTGCTTTATTTGCGGTCTTCATCAGCTGTGTCACCCATGATAACTGCCAAAGGGTGTTGAGCAACTTGACTTCCTTGGGTGATTCTTTCTCAATCTGTATAAGGAAGAACAAATGACATCTTGAAAACGTGTTGATATTCATCCCACAACAGGGGAAGTTGGCTGCGCTTTTCAGCAATGTATTGGGTTTTTATACATAAGTCAAGACCACAATAAGGCATTCATCTGTAGTCCATTTTGCATTCTCTGTGGTTGCTTTTACTAATATTGTTAAGTGTGAAGGAGTAGAATATCAATTCATGTGGGTAATATAACACCTGTCTAAATAAAACACCATCTCATTGTTCTACATTGCATGGTGGTCATTGCCATGGATCAAATTGGACAATTCATATTTCAACTTCAATTCTTTATTGCAATTAGTCAAGTCCAGTGCTTTGGTTTTCAATTTGTCCTTCTCACTCTTAATCATGGAAACAGTATGCTGCTGTATGAGTTGAATATACCCCACTGACCATCGATTCCCAGACAAAATCATCCTCAAACTGCAAGTTCCAACCTGTTGCAACACCATAATGATAATGGTGCACTCTAAGCAAGAATTCAAAATAAGACGAACAAAGATTCATTATGACACTTACATACGGACAGCTCACCTGTCAGAATCACTTGACTTGAAATGGCACTAAAGTCATTGTTCATATTTATGTCATTCTTTTTGCCAACTTTTTTCTTACTCTCTGGATATTCAAGTTCCTCAAATTCTAAGGACTCATTCTTTGCTTTCACTCACTCCTTGCATTTGCCTCCTGCTCTCCTCTTGTTCAATAGTTAAGATCCCCCCAGTATTGGATGCTTGAGAACAAGAGAAAGTCCATGACTATACAGCTGGTCACATACTATGCCATGAGCTCATTCAGACCAATCTTACTATCTACATCTTACAAGGCTTCAACTGAACTCTTTTCCACTTCAATGATTTAATCAAACAGCTTGTAAAAATATCCCCTTCAGAGTATTCTTGGAGAGGGTGATCTGGAAAGTGTTCAAGTTCAAGAAATTTTGGTGATTGAAAAATACAAAATTTGGAAAGCATTGCATACAGACTTGCCCACCCATGGACAACCTCCTTTCTCCATCACTTGATCTGAGACCAACTAGATTTATTTGACAGACTAGTGCAGTGATAAATTCCCACCCCCTGCTACCCCACTCTGTACATCCAGCCCCTTTCCCTGAAGAGGAGATGGTATTAGATGGATGGCAGAAATGATATATGCATTTCTTTGGATAGCTCATCTGCGCCTAGGTGTAATGTCAACATCAACAATGGAGACACAGCTGCTTCCAGATGAAGTGATTGTAGGAGGGATGTTTGCATGCTGATCATTGAATTTGACAGTACTCTACAGCATCTTGCATGATGTGTAGGCAAGAGTTACATTACAAGAAAAATGGTCTCTACGTTGTCAGTGCTTGTGCTGCACTAAATCTTATCATGGTGTCGTGCATTGTGCAGCAATCAAGAAGTCTTGCCTTGGTCTGGTGGGTTCTCATCTTTGGCGTACCTGCATTAAAATTGAAAGACTACCAGCACAACATCAATAATTGTACCATCCAAAACATGCATCACAGAAATTAAATGTGAGTGTTGTTGCTCCTCCACTTCCTCCATTTTTCTATCTTCCTTTTCAATTCTTCTCTGTCCTCCCAGGACATTTGTCAATAACATTTTAAAGCTGTTTTTTGATGGTCTGCTGATGCCTCCCAAGTGCTCTATCAGCTAAAATAAATTGATGGGAGGTAAGTTTTGTCAAATTTATTTCAGCAATTGCACTCCCATTGCTGCAAATTGGTCCATCATTCTGCATATCCAATACTGCCTTCCATTTTGAGTCCATAGCACCCTTCTTCATCCCTATGAGACCAATGACTTGACAATACATCTACAATACTTTCAACTCAGTAGTATTGCAAGTGTGATATGATCATTCTTGGACTAAAATTTTTCTTGCCTCCTCTCAACATCCAGCAGTGTTTCCACAGGCTTCTACATGTTGTAGCTCCTTAATTTTTGTTTTAGGTACCTTTTTCTGTGCTACCAAAAAGAAGATAATTTGTCAAGATGCCATCTTATGTTGCACGAGAGAAATTACTGTGAATTGTGGCTTTATCTGAGTCTGTTCAACTCCTTTCTGCCATATTCCTGAATGTCAGCACATTTCATATTATTGCTACTTCTTAATCTTCTCTTCCAAAACAATGTCATAATAGAGTTGATGCAACTAAAAATGAATTGTTATATATTGTTGGATTCTTGGATGTGCACAATGGCCATATTTGCTCCATGGTCGTCATCACTAATTTCCCACCTGATCTACATATTGTTTTATTGCCATGTTGCATATATAGCGCAGCACTGCAAAAATCTGTTCCTTGGAAGAGCCAACACCAAACACCTGATTGGCACAACAGCACAACACTAGCAACAGGATCAACAGATCAAGACAAACCATCTACAGTAAAACTAGTACTGTTTTTTTAAATCTACCTACAGTTAGAGTCCGATAGAATTTTGTTTTGTTTGAAATTGTGCATTGAACAAACTGAAGCTCTGGTCAGTCATCTGGATAGCCACAGCAGTATTTGGTATACTCCTTGCCTCTGCCTAAAATCCTAACTCCACCTGGACCGCCATAAACCTCAATGATAACTCTCTTAGCTCTGACATCTGTTGTGTTGGAAAGATGGTAGAGTAGAATTTAAACAATATGACCTGAACTCTCTCTCATCTATACCACCTTTCAGAGTTAATTGCTGAAGTCACTGGTCTCTCTTTTCACAGTGAGTTCCAAATTTTATTCTCATTATTGAAAGAAAGTGCTCATCATAATCTTCACACAACACGTGTCTTCTGATTGAGCCATCATTGAGAATCGGAATTGGAAGTGATTTGGCAGTGACTCTCATGTGGCAATACAAACAGTGCCATGATTGGGAGTTAAAATGAGCCCCTGACCTAACACCTCTGTTATACTTGCTCCCATCCAAAACAAGTCAATCTCATCAAGTTTATATTGTTTGCACGTTGCTTGGGGATATCTCAACTTGAGCAAATCCCAACCAACAAATCCATCTCCCAATTATCACACTGAGACCTTATATTGAAGTATCTTGTCTACCAAACACACTTTTCCTCCACATTATAGTTTCTTCCACTTGTAAACCCCACTAGAGTACATTTTAACACATATCATAGCAAGTGTTTGCAAGCGAATATAATTACAGATTTTGTGCATTTCTTCAATATGTCAATTAATTTATTGCTAGTCATGTCAGTACACTTTCCATTCATTTGTTTGATACAAATTTAGCTCTCAAAAGCATGATATAGATTGTAAAACATCAATTAGGGTATCATTCCCTTGAGTCCTTCCCTTTTGACCCTCCACCACTTCACATTATATTACATTTCTGTTATTTCTACCCTGTACTCTTCAAACACTACTTGCTAACCTCATAGGCAGTCAGAGTCTCTTGTGACGAGTATTCCTAATGTGGGTCACCTCATCTGAGACAATACACAGGCTTCACACCACTACGATGAGCAAGACAAGGGACGGCAGATTTGATGATGCCCTGGAAGTTGCCACGAAGAACTTTTTGCTGACACTTGGCACTTGGCACCTGGCACCTCCCATTCCAATGCATTGGCATCCTCAACAAGGAGAAGAGGCACCCCATTAAAGCAAAAATTACCAAAAGTTTGTAGGGTTCCATTGCAGCTTGAAACTTCAATATTTACTGGAGATATGGAGTTTGGAAGCAATTTTTTAGAAAAGTGTGAAAGCTGTGGTAAGGTGGGAGAGGGAGGAGAAGAACAAGACAAGAAAATGGACCTTAGTTTCATAGAGTTGTCTTTGGTAAGATTCTTTTCAAGAAAACATCTTGATTGGGTGACAGGGAAATGAGCTAAAAGCAAGAAGTAATAGCAGGGTAATTGCAGGAAATTGACATGCTACCTATTTCCCTCAATTTCTTTTGTGTCAATGATCTTACAGACCTTTACAGACCCATTGACATTTACTGTACCGTTCCATCGTTGACTCGATAAGACAGTATCATAGGTATTGTAACGTAGGCATGCATGAATATTGTCGAGTCTCACTCCAGCTCTCACACTTCCGTGACGTGAGGCGTTGGAGCAACCAGATTGTAATAGATTGTAATCTGATTGTAATGCAGGCGAATTGAAGACCCCACCTGACCAAGACAACAACCTTCAGAAAACCAAGAACAGCAACAGCTACCAAACATGGCAGGAAACATGGAGGACATCCTCATGGGAGGCGGGTCCGATTCCGACGACAGCGATGACAACAACAGCAAGCTTATCTCGCCCGCCCCTAGTGTCAGCAGAACCGCCCCTGTCAACCCAGCGGCGAATACGGCTCCTTTGTCGACTGCCGCCCCACCGTCAAATGTGGCTAGAAACAGCTCGAAATCGGCATTGACCAATCGATTAAAAAACCTATATGCCTCGCCTTCTAACGCCGCTGGGCCTGGCGGCTCCGGCGCGCCCGTCGCGCCTGGCAATCTCCCGAGAGGGGGCATTCAAGTCCCTAACCTGCCCAGTCAGCCTCAGCCATCGGTCCCCTCTCCATCGGGAGGCTATGGCCACAGTATGCCCCCTCCAGCACCTCAACAGCCACAGCAGCCGCCGCCCGGCTACAATCACCCTCACCACGCCCAAACCAACTCTCACCGCATGCCCGCCCCTCTGCCCAAGGCACGAACCAATAATCGCTCTGCCCCTCCTGCCAATCGAATGGCATCCGTTCCCCCCAACACCTCCGCCGGCATGCCCCCGCCTTCCTCACAGCCGCAGTATCCCCAACAGCATCATCCGCAGCAACAGCCGCCACCTGGCTCCTACCACCCCTCATCGAATAGACCGTCAGCTTCTAACTACCCTCCTCACCATCCAGGAGCCACAGCTGGTCCTCCCTCCCGTTCCTCGTCATCGCGTGGCATGCCACAGCAGCAACAGCCGCCCCAAATGCAGTCCCAGCAGCTAGGTCCACCCAAGGGTCATGCACCCCAACAACAGGTGACGTCTCGATCGGGTGTGCCCATGTCCAAGGCCCAGCAAGCGCAGTTGCAACAGCAGCAAATGAAACAACAGCAAATGCAACAACATCAGATGCAACAACAACAGATGCAGCAGCAGCAAATGCAGCAACAACAACAGATGCAGAAACAAGCATCTTCTCGTCCTACCTCGTCGTCTCGGTCGTCCTCTTTAAGTTCTTCAATGGATGCCAACGGTAACAGTTTGACCGATGCAGAGAAGAAGGAGAAGGAGAAATTTTTGATGTTTACTCGTGTTTTGATGAAGTGAGTATCTGGGTGTCTAGGTGACCTGTTTTGTGGTTTATGTGTCATTTAATTTTTTCATGGATTATTGTGTCAACATGTTGTCAAGTTTTGTGCGACGTTGAAGATGTTGAGTTCATTATGTTCAAACTGCTTGTAATTTTCGTCGTTTCATCTGTTGACCTTGTGTAGCTCATGTGAGCTTGTGTGGTCACTTTTTGTGAATTACGAGTGAGCTGCGAGCGGTTTGTTTATGCTTCGTGGCATGACACCAAGATGTAGAATCTGGTTGATGGACTTCTGTGTGAATTGCGCTTTTCGAATTTGTTGCTCCCATTCAACATTATCTTCCGACCTCATCCTCCTGTCATCTACCATTACTGGTCTCGCTCCAAAGATATCTTGAAACACGCAACAAGGAGCTGCACCAAAAAGCCAAGGAGCAAATCAAGGAATGCTACGAAAAGAACAAAGCCGGCGACCCCATGTTCAAATCGCTTACCCAAAGCATGAAAGCGCGGCTTCGTTCCACCGTCGGTGAAATGTATTGGGAAAAGGCACACCACTATTTAGAGCATTTCTTTGCAACAAAAACCCTTAAAACGAAGGAGAGAGACGGGCAGCAGCCCCCGGATCCTTTGAATCCTGGTGGAGTCGTTCCAGGGCAGCAGCATCCTGTCCCTACTACTTCGTCATCAAACGTCCCACCAGGAAGGACTGTCACTACAGCGCAGCCCCCGGCACGGCATCAAATGACTCAGTCCCAAGCTGCTGCTGCTATGAAAATGCCCATTCAAGGCGGTGCAAGGCCGCTCGTAGTGGGAAGTAATATCCCAATCCCAGCTGCGTCAACAACAGTAGTGCCGCCAACCACTGCAACATCTGTTCCAACTCCAACAGCTGCTGATGCCTCCGCAAAGAAAAAGAAGGACGACGAGGATAAGCGAATGGAGCGCAACGCCGCAAATCGAGCAAGGCGTGCGTTTCTCAAGAAGAAAAAGGAAGAAGAACAACAAAAGCTAATGATGGGCAAAGTTGCTTCAGGAAGTGCTACCGTCAGTGGCGCTCCTTCTTTGATCGCTCCTGCTGACCCTTTGGCTGCTGCTGGTCTGCTCTCTTCAACGCCAATCGCCACTACGACGCCATCAACGATTGGAGGCTCCTCCGTCTCAACTACTGCGTCTACTAGCAGCAAGAAGGTTAAGGACCTCAACAAGAACAAGAAGATTGTAAAGAAGCCATCGGTGTCATCAGTCAACTCACTGAAGAAAAAGGCAACTCCTCCCGTCAAGGAATACGAAGATCATATGGAATGGCTCGATCATGCTGTACTGATTGATGTGAAATCATTGCCCAATTTACTGTCGAAGGAGTACATGTCTGATGTCAACTTGAACGAGGAGCAGAGGAATCTATTGTACGGTGACAAGAGCCAAATAGACAAGGTCAAGCAAGTCACTGACACTGCCGCAAGAGTGCTCTCCTCTGATTCTGTCGGGCTCAGATTGAAGGAAGCAGGTGTACCGCCTTTGCCATGGAATCTTCCTAGTATGTACGATGGTTGGGGTGAAAGAAATGTAGTCTCAACTCGTGCGGCATGGGCTAAAGTTCGTCTTCCTGAAAGTGAAATGTTGATGAAAGAAAGGAAGAAGGAATTAGAGGAAGATGCGAGGAGAGAGCAGCCAATGGGGGTACCACCATCATCGATAGAGGTCGATCAGACGTCTGTTGTGTTACAAGAGACTTCTTGTCCTGCTCCCCCTACAACTAGCTCAATGGTGATCCAAGGATCTCCTTCAACATCATCTGCAGCCCCTGAAAATGAAACCGATCAGAAGGAATCGTCGCTGCTCAAAATCGAAGAGGACACGACGAATCATGTTTGGTTCAACGAAGCCCGTGCATCACAAGATCCTACACTTGCCTTGTTAAGCGAAGCAACAGAACTCTACCTGAAATCTGCAATCGAAAAGGCTATCGGGAAAGCGCGTCTTCGTCAAAATTTAGACGGAGTTCGCCTCTGGAACACACTGCTTACACGAGCCTCTGACTCTAAAAACAGCAATATCACAGCTCCGCCACCAGCATCAATTCGTCTGGGATGCGATGTCCGGAGGCAAGTTGCACTTGCAGAGGGAAATGCTGCCAAGACATATCAGCGAATGGAAGAAGCCATTTCACGTCAAAATGATACGTATCACTCCAATTCGACCGATCCAGATCCCGACACGATGCTCCTAGAAGCGACGAGCATGGCTGATCTATCAAGAAAGCCTCCTCTGAAGTCTGCTGTAGAGAACGCTGATATCCACGCCAAGCGGAAGTTCGAGATATATGGCGGAAAGCATAGTGGCGAACCTCCTTTAGGACGCGTACCGAAACAAGCTAAGGTTACGCTGCAGGATATGGCAGTTGGTTCGCTTGGTAATAAAGAATCAACGAATCGAACTCGGAGAATGACTATGATGGCGAGCTTGTTTTCATGAGATAAAAACATCTCGAACTTAATGCTGTAACGTCTATATATTGATTAACGTTATTGCACGACTTCTATCACACTTGTCATTTTCTGTTTTGTTTTGTTCAGATTCTTTGGCGGTTGATTGCATCCTTGAATTCATCTAAACTTCTCTGTCTCTTCGTCGCATCATCAACAGAACAACATTTTGTGCATTGTTAACAATCTGGATTGGAGAACTTTTCGCGTTTCTCGCACCAACACCAACCTGCATCTGAATTCACCAAAAAACAGAAAACTATTAGCCCTGAACCGACAGCATGCCATAAGGAATGCCAAATCACGAACTGATCATACATGTCTTTTTTCGAATAATGATTTGCCAAAAGATGGCAAATAACAGCGAAAATGGACAAAGACGCCCAGGCAAGGCCACAATGTGAGTATACTGAGTAAATATTTGATGTTAATGCCATGGGTGCCAACACTCCATCAACTGTATGCCAACCTGCACAAGAGCCAAAAATAACGTACCACTTAATGATTAGATACCAACACCATCATTGCAGCTGGGGTAAATACGACAAGCTCACCTGATTCAAGCCCTGTGTAACAATAATCACTTAAGAACGACAGCACGGTTACTATCCTACACAGTTTATCGAAGTCTTTTTCTTTATTTTAAAATCGTCATTGCTACTCCACAATAGCTCATAATTTGTAGTAAAGCACAATTATCATCCCAACTCAGATTCCTATTCCAAAGAGAATAGGACATTTTGATCAAAATGACTACAGTCTCTCAACGATTGGATCAAGACACCTCCGCGACAACGGCAACAATGACGAAGAGTGAGCAAGCGCAAAAGGCCAATGACGGTGCCAAGAGCAAGAGCAACGGAAAGAATCATTCAAGTAAGTCGACGATGTGCCAATTGAATGCTCTCCTCAAGAACAAGCGTGCTAAACAAAACAAGCACAAGATCAAGGCGTCTTTCAAAGACAGCAAGGGAAACGACATCAAGGAGATGATCTACACCCTCCGTGACGGCGATCCGCCGGAACTACTTTTTGAATTGGAAAAACAGCTCCTCAAGCTAAGTGACCGGTACGACCTCTTTGAAAGAGGACGATGGAAAGATCTCTGCAAAATTGGAGGAAGAGCACTGGAAGTACGATGCGAAAAACATTGGAGCGACATTGTCGAAGGCGCCCACAACTACAATGCCTGCAACGCCACCATCTAACGCAAGAAATTTAAAAAGTTGATACAGAAGGTCAACTTGAAGTACCTCAGAAAAGAGGCCATCAAAGACCAACGTGACGCAACGGAATTCAGAGAACTACGATTTGAGGGCCACGACCACATGAGTGTCCTCTTCAATGAAGAAGCCGACAAATTTTTAGACCGGGAGATGGCTCGGCAAGTCATCCCCAAGAATCTCAAGACTGCTGCCAGCCTCAAGTACTACGACAAGGGTGGCAACGAACTACGCAACAGAGACGTCATTCACAGTCTCTGTTGTTGAATCACGGCTCTTCTCAAAAGGGAGGCCGATGCAAACAACCAGACGAACAGTCGCAATGGCAACAGTGGTCAAAACGACCAAAATACTTCAAACGGCAGCAACGACCTAGAACGTAGAGATGCAGCTCGGCGCAGGAAACACGATGGAGCGCACCATTGGAAGGATTGCCCCGACAACTGGTGGAACCAAGCCTCCAACAATAGCAGAGGGCAAACTAAATCTCGATCTCCCTCCTCTGCCCAAGCAAACTCAAGTCAAAAATCTCAGGGAGAAGTGAAAAGCACAGAAAGCCAAGGATCCACAAACGGATTGCCTATGGTTTGCATCGAAAGTGATTGCAAAGCTGACAACAAGTCTTGTTGCAGCAGCCATATGTCCTGTGGTGAATTAATGAAAATCGTTGCAAAAGCCGACAATTGGAACCTCCACCCCATAACCATCATCACCCTTCTCAACAACAGACAGAAGCGGGTGGCGTGCAAGACATTGCTCGACCAATGCTGCACAGATAAGGGCCTAATTTTCTTAGACATGACCGAAATGTTGAGCCTACCCATGGTGCCCAGCAACCCCAAAGTCTTTGCCATGGCCAATGGAACCTTTTCATCTACAGAAGCACCGAAACTCGAAGGGGCCATGCTACCCTGCTTATCCACAAACAGGACATTCACCATCGAATTGATGGTCATTCCCAAGGAATGTTGCGTGGTGATGAACTATGGAGTCATCATCGGACAAGAGTCCATGCGGCTCCTCGACTTAGACACGAGCATCTGTGACGCGATCTCGTGGGGGGATTGTGAGGTCAGAATGGTACCACATGACCATTGGATGAAGGAACGCATCCTACAGCAAAAATTGTGCCTGTTGAAGCAACCACACACAACCAACAACAACAAATCCACCAAAATTCCTGACAAAGTTTTCACCGCCAAAGCCTTAGTTGCGGTTAAATACACCAAGGTGAACCTCGACGACATCGCCAAGGGATGTGACGCACTCAACGCAGAACAAGAAGTCAAACTCCTGGCCATCCTCAGAAAGCATGAAGCACTCTTCCAGGGCAAACATGGAGATTAGGGACAGCCCGTATCCATCAAAGTGATCGACAGGGCAACACCGGTCTGGTCCGGACCATACCCCACCCCCCTCAAAAATTGTGAAATCTTCAAGGATGAAATCTATTGCCAATGCGGCACCGGCGCACTTCACGAACTCTCTGCCAAAGAAGTCGAAAAGCAAGAATGGGCATCACCATGCTTTGGGGTGCCAAAGAAGAACGGGTCAATCTGACTCGTCATGGACTTCCAGTGACTCAACAGCGTACTCAAGCAAAAGGAGTACCCCTCCCAACCATCGACGAGATGTTCCAGAACATCCGGGGATTCATTTTCGCATCAACGATAGACCTCAACATGGGGTACCTTTCCATTCCTGTCACAGAAGCCACCCAAGAGCTATTGACCATCGTCATATCTTTTTGGTTCTTTCAACGCCTCGTACTCCCGATGGGCGTAAAACCGGCGACGGACATTTTCCAATCAAGAATGGTCAGAATCTTCCTAGACATGCAGGCAAAAAAACCCAGACCCTACATTGACGACATCTTCCACAGCAAGGGACATGATTTCGACACCCACCTTGCCATCCTTGACGAGATATTCCAGCAACTCAAAGATGCAGGGATGCAGGTGAACTTAGCCAAATCCACACTGTGCTCCAAAGAAGTGGAATTTTTGGGATTCCTCCTGAAAGAATCAGGATATCAACTGATGTGCAAGAGAATTGAGGCCATCATGAGGATTGCGCCACCCAAAAACGTCAAGAAGGTCCCAGAATTCCTTGGCGCCATTAATTTCATCAAGAATCACATCCCCAACAGAGAGGGAATATTGGCCCCAATCACGCACCTCACCAAGAAAGATGTAGCATTTGTCTGTGGGGAGGAGGAAGACAAAGCTTTCAACCAAGTTAATGCCAAAATTTCCAACGTCATCCTCTGTACCTACCCCAACCCCAATAAGCAATTCATCATCTACCCCGACGCCTCCCAAAAATATGCCACGGGCGCAATGCTGTCTCAAGAAGCCAACGGCACAGAACATGTCATCGGTACCATTTTGAGGAAGTTCAACAGCACGGAGTTGAAATACATCGACAGTGAACAAGAACTCCTTGCCACTCACGAGGCATGTCGATTTTTCCACAACATCATCTACGGAGTGACATCCTCATCCGGTGCGACCACAACAGCATCTCCAACATGGAGAGAAAACACACCAACCTACGAATGCTACATCAACGTCTCACGCTCACCAAGACTACGGTGCAAAATTCGCGCACCTTGACCGCAAGCTGAACCCAGGAGCAGACGGGCTCAGCAGACTACCAATGACAGACGACATACCGCCCAACCTCACCGCTGAAATATACGCCATCGACAAGTTAAGCAAGAACACCAACTATAACTCCCCCCTCTTGATGACGCTACTCAAGGAAGAACAAGCCAAGGATCAGAAAATCCAGGAAGCACTCCAAAAACACGCGATCAATGACAGATTCGACACCCTGCAATTTGGCAGTACGTCAGTACACACAATCCACGGAAAAATCATTGTACCGGCGACTTTGCAACAGCGCGTCATTAAATGGTACCACAACAGCCTACGCCACCCCGGCATCACAAGAACCATCAACTCAATCTCTCAGAAGTTATATTGGAAAGGAATTCGCAGCCAGGTCAAGGAACATGTGAAAAAGTGTTACCAATGCCAACACCACAAAATCATGGGAAAACCCAACTATGGGATCCTTCCCTTGGTGCCAGCACTCCGGGACAAGACAGGAGTTATTCATCAGCTACGACATCACTCCCAAACCCAAGACCGTGAAGAATCCCACCGCTCAAGCCTTAGTGGAACGTCTCCACTTGACACTGGGCAACCATCCGAGGACCTCCATTTACTCCATCGACAACTGGAGCAAAGACATCAACCACCTTCTCCAGTCATGTGCATGGACGATCAGGACCACAATTCCCTCCAATGCACCGCACAACCCAAGCCAACTTGTCTTCAGAATGGACATGATCTTCCGGCAACAAGCTAAAATCGACTGGCAGTTACTAAAATGCCAGCGACGCCTACAAGCAGTAGCTAACAACAGGAAGGAAAACAACAATTGGACACCACACGAATACAAAATCGGTGACTTAGTGCTTATCGTACAGAAACCCTACGAGTGCAAGAGGAAAGTGAAACTTTCCTCACCAACCAAAGGACCATTTCCTATCCTCCGATCCTCTGAACCTACTCCAACGGAAACGTGAGAATCCAGAGAGGAAACTTTGAAGAAGAAATCTCCATCAGATGTCTTCACCCATACTACCCAAGCAACTGACAACTACAAGGACAAAACAATGACATTACATCGTAAGCTCGTAATCTCATGAGGGAGGATATCCTATGCAGTTTATTGAAGTCTTTTTCTTTATTTTAAAATCGTCGTTGCTACTTGACAGGAGCTCATAATTTGTAGTAAAGCACAACTATCATCCCAACTCAGATTCCTAGTCCAAAGAGAATAGGACAGTTACCGTGGCTAAGAAAAATGCAGACGTGTAGCAGCACGCTCGAAGTAGCAGTGGGATAGGTGTAGAAAGAGAAAGCACAACATTCCAACTATGGGTGAAGGTTTGTGTCCCCAAGTTTGAGAGGATTGGCACGAAAAAAATTGTTTGGGGCATGAAATGAAGCTGACTGTTCTAATGAGAGTCACCCCTGACGTGTGCAGTTGCGTTGAAGTTTCTGTCGAGTTTTTTGTATCAAGTTTCACATCTTCATCAGAGAATGAGTTGTTTCGGGAACAAGACTGCTCAGTTCCAGAAAGAGACCGCAATAACTTTGTCCTTGCTGCAGCGGGACGTGAACAAATGCAATCTGTCTCTTTCAACTCTTTTGATGCCATTGCTTTAATATCACAATTAAAACAGGGGTCAGTGCTGGGTCAGTGACAGATTTCTTGCCTTGCTTGCCAGTTTCTTGCTATCACCTTGCTCTAGCACTATTCGCTAGCACTATACCTATGGTACCTACTAGTACCACTATAAAAGTTCAAATGCCCGGATTACAGGAACGTTTTCATTTTTTTCTACTGTATATCACGGTCTTTAAGATCTCACGGATTATACCGTAAAACCCGGATTGTAAGAAACTACTTATTATAGGTTACAACTTCGCGAGTGCCTGTACATTTCTGTTTTCTGGCATTTAATGCCCAATTTAGATGTTAAATCCCACACAGTTGGATTCTCTGCAACACGCCAATATGCATAAGACCCTGTAACTCTGGCTTGTTGTTGAGTTACATACTTTTGCCGTAAAACTCACAACACACCACCCTTAAAACATGCGTACATCACACAAAACAACCAAAAACACTATGCAGTGGGTTGTTCTTGTGGGCTTTTTACCAGATGACAATGGTCGTCACTGCAATTTGCATCCATTTGGATGTAGGAATACCTTGATTCTCAATCACGATGATTGGGGGGTTGGTATTTGTCTCCGTTTGCGCATGATTGTGCAACACAAGCTCCCGTGTTACACCATCAACAGCAACGGTTCAGAGGGATGTCGAGTTTGTTTTGCCACGAGGGAGTACGCCACCGGAGATAATGGTCGCCGCTCAGTTGTGAAGATCACAGACGTCTTCACACCGGATCATGCAAACCAATCTATTTGGCGCTTGTACCACCACAATCGTGGTTATGCTTATGCCGTTGTGGAGTTGCTCAATGAAAGTAGCAATTAAATTATCATCTAATTAAATTAAATTAATCAACTCTTAATTTTAATCATTCCAACAAACAAGCAGTGTCCTCTTTTTTAAAACCATTTGTATCTCACTTTCATCCATGCATTCCGTACAGTTTGGGCCAGAGTGCTCATGTCAACATCCACACGCCACTCTGCAATCAAAGTCGTGAGTTGGTTGCTGAGTTACTCCATATGGCGCTAAAACTCACAACACACGGTTCACACAACATGCACAACAAGAAAAGTTATCGTACAATGAAGATTGTTCTCGTCGGTTTGCTCCCCAACTGTCACGGCTGCAGCTGTGAGATGCATCTGTACGGATGCGGGAATGCATTCATTGAGAAAGACGGCAATGGTGTTGGCAGGTTGGTTCATTTACGTTTAGCCGAGGAGACAAATCTCTCAATATATGAGGTGCAGGATGATGAGACTGACAGCTGTCGAGTTTGCGTCACAGCACAAGAACACGCATGTGGAGTGAATTCACATTGTCTCCATGGTTTGTTGCGGAGAATCATGGAAGTTGTTCTTCCTGATCACAAAAATAGGAGCATGAGGGCATTATACCACCGCAATTGTTGATATGCCTATGCGGAGCCGGTTGACAAGTTTGTTTGATAAAGATTAATTGATACAAACAAAGCATTACTTACATTAATAAATATCAATTAAAACCACTCGTAACCTGTCTTCTTCCAAGTGTTAATTGCTATCTTCAGAGTAATGTTTGCGTAGACATTGACTAACCATTCGGTCACCATTTTGTGCAACAGTTCCTTTGCCTGCCCATTGAGAACACCCTCACCTCCAACCATCCACTGCTCCCACTTCTCACACAATCCACATTTGATTGGTTTGTTGATTCCGACATCAACAGGCTGACAGAGGTATGTGCATCCAGCGGGGATGTGAAGATCCTCAAACCCATCATTTGGAGACGATTCACTACATAGCCTATCTGATGCACACAGTATGCATCCAAGATATTGATGGGAGGCTGCACGCTTGCATTGGCTGAGTCCCGAGCATCCTTCCACGGCTTCAAAACCACATCAATCCACTCCTGCATCCGCACTTCATCCATCCAGGCCTTCTCTTGACACGCGTATCATCCCACGGCATGGTACGTCGAGAACTCTTGCTATGCAATCCGCCCGTTCGGCTTCCCTTTGTAAATGAGGAACAGCGCCAACAATTTTCCACTCCCTGTGACAGTAAAGGCAAGTGTGATGTGCTTCGTGTCTGTTGTTGATGCTCTAGCATGGATTGTCTTTGTGTCTTTCACATCGAGTGTCTTGTTTGAATGGTATGAAAAAGGGATCGGCGTCTAATCCATGTTAAGGAGGCAATCCAAATTGCGCCCTGCCAACTTGCGCTTCATCATGGCGATGAAGTCCTTTGTGTCTGCGGCGGTTTTGGCTTTTGGGCTGTGTGTGTCGCTGCGCGCTGGGTGAGGCCAAGAGATTTTGTGAAAGGATGGATGGAGATAGCCTTTGATCGCAGTGTCTTCTCCCCCAATGACGGTAGAAAACAAGAAGCCTCTCAAGCGACCATCAATTTTGTGACTTCTACACCTTGTTCGCGAACTTTGAAAATGAATGACTTCAACTGAGGTTCTACCTCTTTGAGGATGCTGGTGCGACCTTTGTGAACACAACGTGACATGCCTTTCGTGTTGAATGGCACAAACTCGTTGCCATTGTTGATTTCATCTACCTTCTTGATCAACTTTGTCCAGCAGCAATAATAAAGGTATGGAACACCTACATGACCACAAGCCTTGCATCGAGACCAACCCGAGGCAATGAGTTGATCAATTTCACCAACCGAATGCCGATTTTCCTTGATTTCAAATGATCTTCGAACGGGGCTCTTGGCAACGTCAGAGGTCCTTACACTTGTTACCATGGTTAATTGGAGCAGTTAAAATTATGATAACAAATGCATTAAGTTATTGTACTAACATGGACCAAACCATTGTGGTAACATGAGTTTGGTCCGTATAATTGCAATACAACATGAGAACAACTTTTGAATTCGAACTTGGTGTCTCAAGTTCAGAACAAATGGACTGATTTGGTCCGTATACTTGAAGTGCACGAGAAGAACATTTGAATTTGAACTTTGTCTCTCGAGTTCAAAACATTGCACTGCTGACACTCTACGCAAACGTGAGAAGGGCTGCTTCCTAATTCATCATAGCCTTCTCCAATATCAACGATGGCAAAGACTTCTCGTTTCCTCGTCCGGGGCGGGCAAAGTTGATCTTTTAAGAGTTTGTCACAAACAAATTGGAAGAGTGAGGTAGTGGCAAATCGCCATGTCAAAAATGTGGGCAGTGAGTGGAAAACAGCAATGATTATGGGGTCACGCTATCTCGTTAGGTATCGTACCGTAATAGAAGTAAGTTGACAAGATACTTTTTATTTTTTGCCCGTGATAGCATTGCTAGCTTTGCAAAGATTATAAGATATTTTTAAAGTATCTTTTGACATTTTTGGGATCCTAAAGAATGTGATATACGGTAGCATTTAAACCCACAGATTGGAACTAATAAAACTGCCTAGAATGGTTTCTCCTGCTGACAGTAAAACACCGATATGCATAAGTCTCCATAACTCGGTGTGGTTGCTGAGTTATGGTGAACAGCAGCAAAACTCGTGACACATCAGGGCACAACAAGCATTAGTCTTCAGAAGCTGTGGAAGTCGTCATGGAAAGGATTGTGTTTGTTGTTTTTTGGCCAATGGTAATGGTCCCAGCTCCGAATTGCATCCATTCGGGTGCGGGAACTCTTTGGTGGTCGATCAGGATGACTTGGGTGTTGGTGTTGGCTTTGATGAGTCAGTCCTTACACTTCCATTGTGGTGGAGCCATAACCACCACAATATGTTGTCTGATTCACAACATAGGAAGGGTGACTATGCAAGCTAAGAGAAGAGACACAAAAGTGGATACAATATAGTATTTGTGGTATGTAAATGTTGCCTAGTTAGCCAAGATTGTTCAGGTACAGAGATCAGTAGTTCACAGCAGGTACACAATGGGTTTTGGCAATTCTACCAGCATCAATGATCATGTCTGGATGAGTACAAAGGATGGTAGATTTTTTGGAGGATACACTGATTTTGGAGGAGATAAGTGTGGTTTATGGGGGTTTGGCACTCATCATAGTTGTTTTGTGATCATGCTCATTTTTTTGCTTGATGTTTCTCTTCTTATTGAAAGGAAAGTGAATTCACCTAAAGATATGCAATTCAGCTTCATTTGTAAGTCACCCCGAAGCCATCACAAAGAATCTAAGGGCTTTGAAGTGATGAGCAAACATCATAGTTGAAGTTGGTGATTGGTTTGGTTGATGAGCTGAGATCTGCATTATTTGTTGCCACACATGCTGACAAAGAAGCATTTAAATCAGAGGTGGAGAAAATAGTGTCAAACTTGCATTTGGGCATAAAGTATATGTATATATATAAGGTCATCAAACTTAAATCCCGACTCACAAATGGGCTTATTCAATTACTTTGCTCATCAATGTGTTTCCCACTTATTATGTAGCATACATTAATTGATTGTAGCACCTGCACGATTTTTTCCAGTTCATCATGATAGAGAACAAATGTTATGGTTACATGTATAAATGCATGCATATTATATGGTATCGTAAGACATGTTGAGTGACACGACTTAACAGCAAATGAATATTTAGTTATCTTTTCAACACCATGTGATATGCCATATACATGATTTGTAAGGCATTAATCTGTGCTGGTTGTACTCCATAATAAGAAGGAAACATTCACTAATGTGAAGCATCTAATGGATCTAATGAAAACAAATTGCATAATTTTATGTGAGGTGGGTGAATGGAGATGTTGTGCACAAAAAGTTTTGAAGTGAAAGCGTAGCTTGTTTTGCATCAAACATCACATTCATAACTAAACAATGGGAATGGACTGATATTACCCTGCATGTGTAATCAGATACTAAGTCATGTGGAAAAATGTGTCCTGTTACAGAACTAAGAAAAGGTGATCAATTGAGAAAGATGAATGATCAATAGTGAAAAGGGATGTGCATTATGTGTGCATATCCCTGCTTTCAAAATGAAAATAATCAGCGCTGTCAGGTAAAACATTCTAATAAACACATGTAATTGTTTTTAAATTAACACTGCCCTCCACTCAGCAATCTGTGATTGGTTAAGTTGTTGCTTTTAAAATCAATCGCACCTGTCAGAGATGACACTGTAATAATTGCAATCATGTGGCCTTATCTTAGGCAACGGAGAATGATATTGATGAGGGTTGGTCTGGAACACATGGCACACATTTAAGTCAATCTTCCTTTTGGTTGCTTCGGTTTTACATCATTTTCGAGCTTTAAAGATCCGTGGCATCAGCCAGCCCCTACACATCTATCTTGGATACTACAACCACTAATTGTTCATTCACAACTGAAACAACTTGAGTTTAATGCTTGTACGACCGCCCCATGGATATAAGAGCAGTACTCGGGGGATCCATTCTTGGGTCCAGGCAGGATACTTTTTCCACCTCGTGCCAAAACACGCGGACCGAGATGACCTGCCAAAAACTATTTGTGTCGAGTACAATGAAGTAAATCAAATCTTTTGAACCTAACGATCCTAAACATACTGATATTGTTTGTTCATTCCAACGCTCCACAAAACGGTACACACGAGGTTTGCGGTTGCTCCGGCTCTGCTCGTTCCTCTGGCTCTGCTTTGACTATATCCAACTCTCTTCTACGAACCTTCCGCCCCGCTCCAGTATAAATCTGATGATCAATCATGTGACTAAAACAAATGCTGTGAGTTGATACATCTCCCGGCGGATTGCAAGTCTTAGGCATCTCCTCGACGCCTTCTGCCATAGGGCACCCTGGCCTGAACACGTATCTAGGCGAAATGTCTTTCATCCGGATAGTTTCAAGAGCCCAGTTTATGCGCTTTGGATATGCCACCCAGGTTCTTGATGAAATATCGTAGTATTCCCAATAAGCACCAATTGATCTTTTATCTAACTCAATGTCTTCCATGTTGTTGTCGGTAGAATCATCGAAAGGCTGGAAACCTCCTGGATCCGATTTGGCTGGCTCGGGAATTCTCTTATGAACTGTGACTAAATCAGCACCTTTCTGAATGCGTTTGCAGACGAGCATGTGTAAATCCCAGTTCTTCTTCTGACATTCTTCACTACAATACCTTGCCAGTTTACATCTACTACACGATTTGAGATGTTGGTTCTTGGAGCATTCGCAACATGTTCGCGTGACGAAGGAGAGTGCGGTTTGATTCAGCGAATGGTGGACGCTAAGCTTTGTATCTTCCGCGGATGGGTCGACGGTACATCCGTCGTGGTATCCAGTTGGATCCTCTACCACCCATACATGAGGGCATGCCCTGTGAAGATTTGCACCGGCTTTGGCCATTACCCCCAAACATTCCGGAGAACCCTTTTGGATTGCCCAATACGCGGCAGTTCGTCCCGTGTAAATGTCGGCAGTTTCAATGAGAGCATTGTTGCAATTATTCAACGCATTGTTGACGTGAATGGCTAATTCGTGGTAGTTTTTGGCTTGAGCTGCGATATTGATATGATGGGAGGGCATGCCGTGGCGTCTTGTCTACGTCAATGACGCCAGTGAGATAATGATGTTTGCTGTCGTTAGATGAGGTTGTGTACCACACGGTTGTACTATTGGAATTGCCAAGAATTGTATTAGATTGCGAGATTGATGATCTGGTCCTTCTCTCCTGCGTGATCGCCTTTTTGTCCATGTTTTGTATAGATGATAACCGCGCCGTGTTATGATGTTTCGCCCTGTTTCTTCCTTTGATATAGAGTGCATCTTGTGATATCTTGTGCAGATCTTACGGCTACTCGAATTTTTATGCATCCAACGTTTAATAGGCGAAGCCAGAACCAATTCCTGCGTTAAACTAGTACCAATCACTTTTAGCGGGAACCTACCAGAATGTTACCTTATGATACCGTACAAACCGGTCTTCAGGAGAGTGGTGGATAAAGGTGGATAGCACCGAGGTAGTTGAGGGAATCAACAAATAAAATCATGAAGATTTCCGGCATTCAGAGTCAGATCCGGTCATATCCTGCCAATTACCTGCCATAACCTAGCACGCTCTGCACGCTCATAGCGCGGACTCGTCACGGACTCTCTAGACAGCACCCCCGACGGACGATGAAGAGTGATTGCCATGCTCCATGCTATAGACGTCTTCACCGAGGGACCGTGTCCAATATTTAACATCGAAGTGCTTGTGATCAGAATATAATCAAGGGTCATGATGGCCATCAGCTCTAGAAATCATTGTGACGATGTTTACGGCGGATTGTGCATACTGTTCTCGCAATTCTTTTCATTGCGCTACCTGGTGACTGGCGCGGTTGCAACCATTCTGTTTCTTCTCCTGCACCCATTGAAGAGACGTCGGAAGTTAAAATCTTTGCTGAGTCATTCTCAAACTCGACAAAACTGGGCGCCAAATGATCGAAGCGTCAACAAGCTCCAAAAGTCGCAGGAAGCCCTGCATTCCAAGCTCTCGGCGAAGCTTGAATTTCTCGAACGCAATAAAACAAGTTATGGATATCCTCATTCTAAAAGGGATTCATTGATGACTGGAGGCCGATAGAATTCCCGTCCCTACTGCCACCGTTGCAAATATCAATTCCAGCACGAAATCATCGCAAAACTCAGCCCGACCAACTTCCTTTTGAGGGTTCCATTGAACCTGAAGTTTATCTAGATTACGCAGGCAGTGCTCTCCCTACCCGCTCACAGCTCTCTCGTATTTTCGAGCAATGTATGATGCTTCCTAAAAGCAACAGTTCAGAAAATGCTAGTTCTGTAGACCAAACATTTGATAATCTCGCAAACGAAATATGTCAAACTCAGATACTTGCCAATCCTCACTCTGTGGGAGGTGGAATCGCTTCTGACCGCACATCCAAACTAATGCAGCAATCAGTTCATCGGGTGATGAAGCATTTCGGTATTGACGATGAACAAATTTTCTTTGAGAAATCGGACAGCGGTGGCGAAAAATCTCTATTTCACGGGTATCGTTTAGTCTTCACATCTGGGGCAACAGAATCCCTGCGTATTGTCGCAGAAAAATTTCCATGGAGCTGTCTTAAAGTTTCTCACCATACTCCGCTCAAAATGAAATTCAGCTATTCAAGCATGCAAAACGTCAGCAGTAAAGACGCAACTGAAAACGAAACCACACGATCGTCCTTTACAGCATCACACGTTACGTCAGTGCGAGTCAGGTCAACTTTGGTCTATCCCAGGAATGTCCACACGTCTGTAATCGGTATGCGTAATGTTGCCTTGAGCCACGGAGCTCAATTTCAATGCCTCCCTGTAGACGACCTTCAGGATGCCTCGAGTGCTTGGTTCCATAATCTTGTAGCGCAGAGTGTGGAGTGTGATGAAGTCAATAATTTGAATCCATCACTGAAAATTGAGAAGAATCAGGAAGTTGAGACAACTGACATGGCCGAGAAGTTTCAAACCATGCCAACGCGAACCATTTGGGTTCATAATTTGCTCGTTCTACCGTTAGAGTGTAACTTCGGAGGCGATCGCTTTGACTGGAGCAACACTGTGAGAGCTGCAAGAGAATCGACACATGTGACATATCTCAATAATGTTTCTTCGAATGTCAACTCAGATCCTCAAAAGGCCGAGGGGTCTCTGATCAGGATATGCCACAAATGGCATGTTCTACTTGACATCGCCAAAGCTGCCGCGACGAGCGAAGTTAATATCTCTACAGTGGTACCCCATGGACCAGACTTTGCAGTAGTTTCATTCTATAAGATTTTCGGTCACCCTACAGGACTTGGCGCTTTGTTTGTTAAGAAGCAGGAGCAGACGAAGTCCAGGCGGACTAATTTTGAGAAAGAAGCCACCGTACCACAGGTAGGTGAAGAGTTCACAATCTCCCACATCAAACTAGATTCACTTATCGAAGGGCAATTAGAAAGACGCCATTACTTTGGTGGAGGCTCCGTTGATGTTGTGATGCCTCACAAAGATTTAACCATTATCAGAAATGAAAGAAACCAATCTTCATTTGATGATATTGTTTCAACTGCATCAAAAGATTACGGAGAAGAATTCATAAACTTGGGCTCACTTGTCAATGGAACACAACATTTTAGAGGCATTATAGAGCTCATTCATGGATTTCAAGAGCTTGATATTCTTGGCGGGATGTCTAAGGCACGTGAATACAACCACTCTTGATTTCTATTGCTTTAGTACACCTGACATTTTTTTTTGCGTCCCTTCAAGATTTATTTGCATTCGACCTGTTTGGCATCTGAACTGGTGAAAAGATTGAGCTCTCTTCGTCATGATAATGGCAAGCCTGTGGTCCTGATTTATGGTCAGTGGAGATCTTTTGTGGATAGCCTCGAGTCACCTTGTGAAGACAGCCAGACAACTTCAATTGGTTCGACTGTGGCATTCAACATAATAGATCGCAACGGATCTATTATTGGATATGATGAATTTTCGAGACTTGCCTCATTAAACCAACCCCCAATACAAATCCGAACGGGTTGTTTCTGCAATCCCGGTGCGTGCCAGGATGCTTTAGTGTTGTCTGACGATGACATCATCGAAAATTATTCATCTGGACATGTATGTGGTGATCGAAATGGCATCATAAATGGTAGACCAACTGGTTGTATCCGTGCCAGCTTTGGCAAGGATAGCCTCTGGGAAGACATGGATGCTTTAGTGTCGTTCACTGAAAAGGTGTTCGTTTCCAGATGGGAGATCCCGAGATCACAAGAGATCTTCCCCAAAACCATCAGCACCTCTCGATTTGAAATCGATAGAATGTATATCTTTCCAATAAAGAGTTGTGCAGCAATGCAAGTTAGTTCTTGGCCCATCGAATGTAGCACTGGTAAAATGTTGTTCGATCGAGAATTTGCACTCATTGATGCTTTTGGAGTCGCCATGCGACTAAGCTCTTACCCCAAGATGAGTCAAATAATTCCTACAATTGACCTCAGTACGAACACCATGACTGTAAGAGCTCCCCAACTCAGCGATTTGATTTTGAGTCTTCAGAAATCTGATAGTCTATATGTCGCTTCAGAGGATGTAGAGGTCTGTGGTGTCCTCTGCAAAGGAAATATCTGGGGAGGTAAGGAGGCATCTAATTGGTTTACTTCTGCCCTCGGTGTCCGTTGCTGGTTGGCGCGGCATGGCGAACCTCATGGATTGAAAAGTTCTAAAGCTGGCAATCAAACGAAACAAACATCGTACTCAAATGAAGCAGCATTGCTCCTGGTCTCCCAGAAGTCGATTTCCCTGCTGAACTCGATCATCAGAGAACAGGGATGGGGAAAACAAGTTGACCCTCGGCACTTTAGACCAAACATCGTTGTAAGTGCGAATGATTCGGACAATCAACCGGAAATAGATGATGGCAACCCAGAGGACTACTGGGAGAAAATTTGCGTCAAAGCAAAGCAGCGCAAGGTCATTCTTGTTGCAGCAGGTAAATGCGCAAGGTGTCAAATGGTGGACATAGACCCAACAAGTGGCACGAAGGGCAACACACTACGAGCTTTGGCACAATATCGTCGAGACCGTGGGAGGATTTATTTTGGAAGTTTCTTTGCCGGAAGTAGAGATGACACTGACACAGAGTCCACTGTTACATGGATAGAAGTCGGCGATGAAGTTGTATCAATGAGTTAACTTCCTAGAAGTAGAAGCTCATGCGAAAGACAAGAGTGTTAGAGGTGCGAGTCAAGAAATTGATGAAATTTACTTGGACTCTACTTCATTAAAAAACAGGACATTCATTTACATATGTATTTGTGACACGGAGTCGATAGAGTCTATTACACTATACATCAATTCAAAGTAGAGGAACAAACTTTCACAATGAGCGAGGCTTACAATCTCCAACTCCTCACTCGACAGCTGTGAATTCCTCGGCTACATCGGAACAATCCATGTATCCGCTGAACGCATCTCTTTGAATCGGACTAACGCAGTACCCTAAAACACCGGCTCCGTCACACCAAATGCATGAATTCCCACTCTTATCATGTCTTGTAGCACAATCCTCCTTCTGTGCATCTAAACCATTGTTAGAGACCAAGTCTCCCAGACAAGATGGATCCAATGTTTCCCATCCCTCGACTGAAATACCATCGTTGTTACCTCGAAGATGTTGTGTATTTTTTTCCGCGACAACTTCTTCAATAATCTGCTCAAAACCACGACACATCCAACTAATGCTCGAGGCGTCCGAGTTGGTAATGCACCCTCCGCCGACTAACGGGACCGGACACCAAACACACTTTTGACCAGTGGAGGAGGTGGCATCTGTCTTTGCTAAGCAGGTATCCTCATCGCTGATCATCCTAGAGGAGTCGTCCATTGCGCAAGAAAAGGCACCAGAGAAGCCGTTGTCCGGTTCTGGAGCACCATGGGGAGTAGTAACGGGGGATGGAGTGGGAATCTTTGAAGGAGGAGGCGACATGGGAGGTTCGATCGGGACCGGCAGGGGATTCAGTGGGGGTGCCACCGGAGGCGTGGCGGGACTATCTGGAACCTCGCTGTCCGACCCTTCTACGCATAACTGATCCCAATAGGCACCCAAAATCTCCTTGATGTCACCGTTCACACAAACCCCGCCTGATCCCGTGAGAGAGGAGAGATCGCACCAGAGACAGGGTTGAGAGTTAGCGTCGGTTTGAGTCGTGCAGGTAGATTCGTCGATGAGGCTCGGCTGATCGGATGCGAGATCCACGCTGCATTTGAGTTGATCGGTCCAGGTTCCAGATCCGGGTTGATCTCTGAGTGATTCTTCGGCTCGTGTTACGGCTAGGATGAAAATTGACGAGATTAAAGCCGTCTTGATTAAAGCCGTCTTCATTGTTGAGAGTTAGATTGATAGAGGATAGTAATTGACGGTAATTGACTTGTCGAGTTTTTGTCCTGTTCTTTGTTCTTGCATAGAGCTTTTGCAGAGCTTTTGCCTAGCTTTTGCTTTTGTGTCAGCCATTTTTCCTGTGAAGAGTGAAAAATAATAATAATATGCATAAGTTCGAGATTTTTTACCCAACTAGGTAGGTACCCGAAGAAAGCCCCCGGCTCGACATAAAAGTCCATTCATATGGAACAAGGATTACCATGTAGTACAATCATATCTATTGTACATAATATAGTTAAATGTTGTACCACAGTGACCGTAGTCGTATAGCTGAACTTGCACGCGCATGCCTGTCGGGATATCCTTTGGTTGATTCCACCAGGCACCTGGCACCTGCAACCAAGTTCTGCTGTATTCCGCTGACGCAAAATTGTTATGCAGGAAGACCGAGCTGCTTACCATGATGCTGGCCTAAATGAACACGCCACAGCGGCGAACAACTCCACCTATCATTGGCTATTCCATATCCACAGCGCTGTTGTAGTGTCGCCGAATTTTGCCAAGCTACGCGACTTCAGCCCACTTCTCTCCCGCTGCTATTAGAAGTAGTTATATCGTAGCCGATCTCTCTTTCCAAAGATATCAAACCACTTCGTTGTATAGCTGTCGCGGCGAATAATGCCGAGCACCATACGGCGTTCCATTTTCAACCAACACGGTTCGAATGGAACAAATTCAACCGTATCGCGAGCATCCACCAGAAGAATGGCTCGTGTTTCGATTTCAGCTGTCACCAAGTCATTCGTCGGCGTACTCGTCTTGACACGACCAACCGCGTCCGCATTCATGTCACCCAATACAGTTGGCAGAGTTGCACCGTCGATGCCGTTTGGCCGGTCAAAGCTTCCAACTAGAAGTCGAGGACGATTACGTATGGCCGTGCCTTCGGAGTCTCGTGGTCTTTATGCGTCCATTGCATCTGATCAGTCCGTCTCCCCCTCAAGTGCCATTCAAGATGGCGAACCTTCCGAAGTGATCATGGCCTCGGCCGCCCTGCCAAATCAAACAGCGCCGTATTTCGTCGCGTCTACTCATGAAGAGACTGGTGCGTCCACGCTTTCTTCCCTTGCAGAACCTATTCGATCGTTTGGGGATGCAGATGAACAGCACACACAGCGAACAGGCATGGCAAGTGATGTTGCAGAGGTAACACATCTACCTGCGCACGATGAAAAGGATTTGCAAAACATTATGTATCCATCGATTGCCATTTCATACGATTCTGAAGGCATGGTTCAAGCCGATGTCTCACCCCTCATAGGGGATAATTATTCCCCCTCACTGGTCGTTCCCGCTCAAGAGTCCGATGACTACCCTGCATTCATACGATTCCTGTTTCAAAAAGACGTCAACGGACAAACGTTTGCATCCAAACTATTCAATTTTGCTCTGCTAGCTATCAGCTTCTGTTTCGTCTTCTCCTCCGTGTTCAATATCGACAAGGGCATGACACGTGGATGGACTCCAGGTGAAATCGGCATGCGTATCCCCCTCGACACTTGGGCATCGTACGAAAACTCGCTGAGTGAAAAGCCCGTTGCCACCAAAACCATCATTAATGTAGTCATCTACCTATTGGGTGATTGGTTGAGTCAAACGTTATTTCAGAGGAAGAATGTCTTAGACTTTGATGCCGCGCGTACAATTAAGAATGGATTCGTGGGCATGTGCTTCGGGCCAGCAGTCCACGAATACTATGAATTCAGCGATTGGATCCTGCCGGTAGATGGGGCGACGTTTGGAATTACCAACAGGGCATTCAAAATATTAATGGATCAGACGATATACCTTTCTGTGAAGTGCTCGATTTACATCGTGGCCATTGGTGTCTTGAATGGAGAGACTGTTGAAAACTCTGCAGAAAATGTCAAGAATCGATTGAAACCAATCATGTTTACGGCGTGGAGGTTCTGGCCTTTGGTCCATTGTGTGACTTATGGGTTGATTCCTGCGAGACATCGTATTTTGTGGGTGAACTCTGTGGATTTAGTTTGGAACGCAATTCTGGCGTCAAAGGCCAGAGACGACGGTAGCAGCGAAGAAAAATCAACTCAAGCGGAGGAAAAATCAGAAGATGGAATAGAGGCGGGGGATTCAAATGAGGCCTCAAATCTGTCTAGTATAATGAGGCGTGTTGCGTTTGAAATGGATGGGCTTATAACAAACTCGACTCTGACATCAACATCAGATAATAATGCAAGCAAAAATGAGCAACACGCCTCTATGGATGATGAGAGATCGAAGCGGCACTTGGTGGGAACGGCAGTGTCTTCAGACGACTGACCACAACCGTAATTTTTGTAGATAATATTGTGATGCAATTTTTTACCCCATACTCAACAAGAGCCGTACAGGATTACCTCCACAAAGGAATAATGAACCCACAATAAACCCCTTACTGTTTCTCATTTCACACAAGTCGCTGTCAGTAGGCACATTCCTTTACAATACAAAGTCTGTACAATAATCTGTCTCTTCTTTATATACTTTACCCAAACAATCACACCAACGGTGCGAAATGAGGAAGTTTAATGCTGCCTACTGTAAACTATTTGTTTCACCCTTTGCGCGCAGCCACTCTATCCTGCACCATTTGCAGTGTCACCAAGGCAAAACCCAACGTTTTTGGGAGTATTAAAAGTATTTTGTTTTGAAAACATCTTGGTCGTGCTGCCTTTTCCTCTCAGACCTCTGTGTCACCTCCACAGAGCCATCTTCGATGATGTTTGGTCGATCCAAGCGATTCGCGTAAGGTGGCTCAAGCACAGCCTTTTGGGCATCATTCAAATCATCGTAAAACTTGGAAGGCCAAGAGGTACTTCTCGAACCATCGTCCTGAAAGTAGGATCTCCCATACGCCATGGTTGCCGGTGCAAATCGATACAATGCGCATCTCCTCTGTTGATCCGATGTCCATCCCATAGCTCCATGCACAGTGCCCTCAGAAAACAACACAACATCACCAGCCTTGGTAGCAGGTTGGATTATGTATTCACTGTGGGCAAGTCCGTCGACCATCCCAGGGGGCATTTTGAAGTTGGACTTGTGACTGCCTGGTACAACGCAAAAGCCACCATCCCCGGGGTTGTGATCTACGAGCATCACGTTACATCCCAGCAAGGCCGATCTTATATTACCGTTGTGGCAAGTGTAAGCCAAGTGATGATTGTATTCACCAGAGGTACAGTCAACAGTTCCTCCGTGGAGTTGAAATCCCTCCCCGCCTTTATTGTTCATCAATACGAAAGGAATGTGATCTAATCGATATCCCTTCCCAAGCAAACCATGAAACAGTGGCACGAGACGCGGATGGGCCAGTATAGACTTGAAGACCCTGCTTTGTTCCTCTCCCCATTCGAATATGCCACCCAAGTCGAGACGGGGAGGTCCAGTCCCGTACATGGGGGATCCCCGTACTGCATTGCGCAGAGCGGGATCATTGCGAGCTACGGCATCGTTCATGTGTTGGTCTATGTCGGCATGGCAGGCTGCGACTTCCTCTGGCGTGAGGACGTTACGTACTACGAGGAATCCGTTGAGGTCAAAGAGATAACGCTCGGCTTCCGACATTTCTGTGGGGAAGTTTGGTGCTTGGGTTTCTGCCATGGTGGAAAATGAAGCAGTTCGATTCGTTGTTGATGATGGAATACTGGACGTTGAGACCGATAAAGATGTTGATCTAGATGAAGCGGATGACCTCGATTTCCAGTTGCAAATGGGGTTCGTCCTCGATGCAACTGCCGAAGATTCAAGGCTGATAAACTGGGTATTGAAAGTCGGTAGCGCTGGCAATGTCGAGAAGGCTGTCGTGTAGACCGTTCTTCGCAAGGCGTGAATGAGAAGCATGAACAGACTGAGTGCTTGACGACGGAAGGAAAGCATGAATGTAGGGATGACGGCTCTGGGGCGACGGTGCTGTTATGGTGATTCAATATGATACCAACATGTAGATAATTGAACTTCTTAGTCGAAGTCCACGCAGCCTGTAGGCCACCTTGATCAACGTATCGGATGAAGTCGATTTCTTGTGAGGGATGAGTTGCTCGAACTATTTTGCTCGTGTGTTGATAGTGATGAGTCAGGTTGTTGCGGAAGATTGTGAACTTGTTGTGGGCTGTTGTGGGTATACGGCTGGTAGACGGTACAATAGTAGTAGCCTTGTAGTAGCTCTTGTTGATCGTACGTACAATATTCTCGCTCTCTCTTCTTTTGCCTTCTCCCCTGTTCTTTTCGCTAAAAATTAGGACTCATAACCCGTTAATATCATCATTTACAGATGATTCGTATTGTATGGTATTGTACCATACTGCCAGGTTATTAACTATTAACAATGCTATCATTCTCTAAGCATTTGTGATTTGATTGTGCCGGGAAACCTTTTCATGATGTGAATTATGTGTTTGCCTGCCTCATGCATCACTCCGCCGTTAATCAACTACCGGTAGAGGTAGTTTACTGGAATTAATCGCACACTCTAACAGCATTCTATGTGCTATGCTAACAGGCTATCACTTTCTAAGCATTATCATTATTTTCCACATCACGTGATTATATTGTGCCGGGAAGCCTTCATAGTGAATGTTTGCCTGTCTCATGCATCACTGCGTTGTTAAACAACTAGTTTATTGGTTTATTATTGTATTAGACAACTGCTTCAACGCGCGTAACTAGCTCTCTCAAGTATTCTGCTTGTACTCTCTGAGCCATACTTCCATTTTCGAGACCCAAGATAACTGCTTCCATTGTTCGTTGGATTTCTTTCACCAAATCTTCTTTTGAGCATTCCTCCGAAATCCCCTTCCGAATTTCCATATCCCACGCATCGGTATCTGCACGAAGAAGTTCTTCTAACAAGGCTGATGCCGCCTTTTTTGTTTTTGCTTCCTTCGCTGCAACTGCGTCAGCTGCTGCCTGGCTTTCTCCCGACACTGCCGCACCCACGTTAGCTTGCAGTTGAATTCGTGCGTTAGAAATGACCCGACCTGCGTAGATTTGTAGAACTTTCTGCATGATTGAAACCATCCCATCCATTCCATCCTATCTCATCCGGCGTGGATAAGCGAGAATTCAGTAAAGTATTGTTGAAGGAAGACATGCTCAACAGACATGGTGTTTCCTGAAAAGTGCGACAACAAACCCAACCAGACAACAACATCGCATCGTTCTCACCTGATGAGCTTTATTCATCCAAGCATCAATCGTTGACAAGAATCCCTCATTCAAGTCTTCAACATCCAACTCGTCCATCTCTTTCCTCATCGCATCCACCCTATCTTTGCTCAGGGGCACCAAAAACTCTCCACTATCCGGCTCACTCGCCGCTTTCACCACCTTCTCCACATCCTTCGCCCTCTCATCCAAATTATCCTCAGTCATACTGACCACCGCCTGTATCGTCGTAACAAGATTCTCCGCCAACGCACTCAACTTCTCCTTCTCCTCCCTGTCCGACGCGGCATCCGCACGCGCAGCAATGCGCAAGAAGAAATGAGGGGACGACACCACACGGATCGCTCGAGACACGGCATTCGGAAGTTCGTACGCTTTGGCGTTGGAGAGTTTGGTGATCATGTCGTCCATGATGGCGATTTCTTCTTTCGTTGGCTCGCGTTGCATTCCTTGGAATCGAGAATGGCGGCGGGGGGCATCGTCTTGGCTTGACAGCGACAAGGTTGTCGATGATGACGAGTATATCGATGGCGGATGGTGATGAATTGGTGACGTTGGGGCAAAACCGAGGCATGCGGAGAGGTGAGCCAAGACGATAACGAATCTCATGGTTACGAGAGGTGATGAGAATTACAGCGTATTGATAGTTGGGTTAGAGTTGGGTTGATGACGGCGGATGCTTGTGGAGTGCCGATCACCTCAGGATGGTACGGTACAGTATAGTATGCTTAAAGTGTATGGTATGTTATTTTGTGTAGGCGAGAGAAATTTCTCCCTTTACCACACATCCTTGGGAAGCCCTCAGCGAGCGGGAGATGAACACGTACCTACAGATAGTTGATATGGGTTCCTACATACGAACATTTTACCTCAAGACGATGCACGGTTTTGTGTTTTGATATCTTACGGTACAATCTGGTACAATAATATATTATAATGTGTGACATCTATTACCATGCAGAAAAGTAAGATATGTACAATACCATACCACAATTCGTCGTCGTTGTCCGTGCTTTGCTGTGGCTAGCATCAAACTCTCCGAGACACCCCCACAGCAGCCCCATAGCTCCCCTACAGGCACCCGTTCAATAGGCCGGAATAAGACCGAAGAAGGAACGCAATACTATAGTCAGCAACCCAACCATGGGCGCCGCATGGCATCCCTGTCTCGACAAGAACGCAGAACCAAGGCTTACTCAAACTGCTCTCAGTTGACAGCGTCTCTCCCCCCCGAGCTCCTTCCGTGATTGCCTCTTGCCGATAATGTCGTCGCAGTGATCCATTCTCGCTCATTGAAGTATGCTCCTCTCCATCGTTTCCAAAATATGCTGGTCCATCCGCCACGTCTCTCTCGCAATACTTAATTTCAGCAACAAAATCTTTCTCCAAAATGAGTATTCCGTTTGGTTGCTACATCGCTTTATTTTGGCATTGGTCGTTCTGGTCCCTCTGATGGCATGCACGTTGTGGTGCTGTTTGGCACTCGAGGAATGGTGGTTGGAGGAAGATGCGAGGGGTTTCTTGAGAAGGGTGCTGCACGAGGCGGAGGAGGCGAGGCTTCGAGAAAATGAGGAACGAGTGCGAAAGAAGAATGGATGATAATGCAACAATATTGTCTTCCACAGTGTTTAGTGGGAGATAAGCAACAAAATATGTCTTTGGTATAGTCACAATCATCACTGGAATACAAGTATGAACAACAGACAAGTTCTATGATGTAGCGTTTCCCGTTCATGATCAGTTCAACTCTGTCATCGGGCTTTTAGGAAAAATTAACAACATAGTTCTGAAACTTTAGAAGCGAGGAGATATTTTTATGAATCCATTGGAAAAGGATAGACACCATGCAAGGGAATTTTACCAATGAATCCATAAGGGGTCAGGATAAGGATTTGCAGTACTAGTTGGAACTGGCACATTGCTTTGTGAAAAGTATATATTAGTTTAGTGGAATTCAAAGTCACTATATTACTACGATTGAGCTCTTTGGGACAGATAATGCAATGTCACAGCATGCCACCACGCAGGACAAGTAGTGAGATTAATTACATCATAATCAGTTCTTATTTTCTGATAATGTATGATTCTTGGCATCATAGCATCTTTCTCTTACTGTTCACAACAAACTGAACACATGCACGTGTCGTTTCCAGTCAGCAACCCAGAAATATACCATACCATTTGTACCACTGCCAACGATGGACTTCGGCTGCAAGCTGCCCTGCCTTTCTTCTCATTGAGAGTATGGAGTCATCAGTCTGGAGTCCTCTCTTCGCCCCTTGTTCATCCCTCTCCGCGTCGATCATTGCCCTCTCCGTCTCCGTCCTCTCAATCTTTGTCTTCTCGACAACATCATGTTGCCATCTGGTTAGTGCAGTTGGTTTCTGGATACTTCTCCCGGACATAATATTTTTTCTAATACTATTCCTCTCTACAAAAAAAACGCTCCACACACGGCACGACCAACCTCACAAGATCACCATCACAGCAACCTCACAAGATCACCATCACAGGAGATATCAGGAATTCTCATGCAATGAGTCTATGGTATTGTATTGTACTGTCTAGAGAGGTATATCCCACTTATATTCCATATAGAGTATGATGTCAACTATGACCCAAGTGGACGAATAGAGAATGTTTTAGTGCACCATTCCAAAGAGACGCGGCCATAATTATAAGGAAAACCAACGAAACGATTCGTGATATACAGAGTTTTCCCCCCAGAAAAGACCACTCGACAACAACAAAAACTCTTGATAAAACTAACGCCAACGATCCCACCACATCATTCCTTTCCTCGCTTCATGTTCTTCGACAACGGATCAAGCACGACCTCGTACCACTCGTCCTCGAAATGACTCGTTCCGCATGCTTCTTCGTGTGGACGTTCTTCTCACTAGCTTTTTCCGGGTTTGACGTCGCCTCGTCGTCCAATCCTCCTTGGGGCAACCAACAACCCTCCTCCCATTCGTCTCATCTTCTCACGTCGACCGTTCTGTCCCTTCGCAGCGGCGGTACCAATTCCACCACATCATCATCGTCGTCGTTGTCATCATCGTCATCATCGTCCCATCCCGCACCCAAATCATCCACCGTAACCTTCCTCTACGAACTCTACGAACACGAGCTGTACGACCCCGCCACCGACTCCTGGACCTCTCGCCGCTTCACTCAATCGTCCACGGTGGGTGGAGGAGGACGAGACTCCACCTCGCTCGATCCATCGTCGTGTTCTCCTCCCCGGAATTACTTGTGGGGTGGAGAATGGAAGATTGATATGACGGGGGAGACGAAGGACGGGTTTGGTTGGGAGTATTATGTGGGGAGGTACGATGGCTTGGGGAGGAGGAGAAGACGTTGGGTGAGGAGTTTGAGGAGGGTTGCGGGTGTTTCTGGGAGGAGGAGTGGTTTGGCCGGGGAGGATCGAATTGGGGAGAGAAGAAATGCAACAGACACGACGTCAGTGTCGTCGATTGAGGAGAAGAAGATGAGTCCCACATTGCTACGTGCCATCATTGATCAATACAACTTTAAAGGGTTCGGTTGGTCCTTGTACAAATCACTCATATGGAAAAAGTCCTTCGGTGCGTCCCTTCGAATACCGCTCTCGACCAACTTTGCCTTCTTTGATCGATACGCGGCAATACCATTTCTATCATCGAGTACCTACTTTGGATATCCTTGGGTGATTGCCACCTTCTTGAATGCCAGTGTGCCTCTTGAGGCCATTGAATGGGTGATTGGTGGCATTTTGTGGAAGATAAAATGGGGCATTGCCGTTGCGTCGGCATTACTGAGGTGTGCCATAGAGGCATTGGTTTGGTTTGTCATGACTCCGTGGAGGACTGTCTTGGCATTACGGCAGATCATGTCCATTGTAGCGAGGAGGTATTTATCCAAAAGCGGTATGGCACAGTCACTGATGGAAAGCATCGATGCCGAGGCAAAGAACGACGACGATGATAATAATGATGATGAATCGAGAAAACCATTGAAAAATGAAACCAAGGACGACAATATTGATGGATTGATTGAACTGAGCACTGCATCCACAAATAACAGTGGGAATGGAGATATTTCCCCAGTCACGACAACTGCCATCGTTGGGAGCACTCGCGGAGGGGCTTTCAATACCGCGACCACATCGCCGTCAAAACGATTCCGCACAATGCTTGGCCATCAAGTCCCTACGTTTCATCGCACCACCAACATTGAATATTCCACAATCGTTTCACAACGCTTTGGGGTTTGCATATCTTGGAGAATGAGTAAGGAGCGAGGTTATGAATACAGATGGAATTTCTTTTGTAGTTTCCTGCCCACGCAGGAGTGTTGGGAACATCTTGATAAAGTGGCCAGAAAGGAGTTGAATAAATTTCAACGGTTTGCTTCCAAATCTGGAAAGGCATGGGACATTCATGATGGTTTCTCGTCACAATCATCAGCGATTCAATCCTTTTTGTACGACCACTCTGCTACTCTTGGACTAAGCTCGGGTTTCCCCCTTCCATCAGATCCTTTCTTCTCGTTTAATCTGTTGCTTAACCTGAGTGGCTTTTATTATGGCTGGCTGTTGAGATATATTGCATCAATGTTGTGTTTGCATCGTGACAGGCCCAAAGCAGATGGAGCGGAGATTGCAAGTGGTGCTACAATAGAAAAGGAAACAGAAAATTCGCCCTTAGTCGGAGGCACCTCGGCAGTGAATGTCGAGAGACGCAGCGAAGAGAAGGAAGCATTAGATGATGGTAGCAGTGGCGAAGATGAGGAGTAAAATCTTGTAATTTAGTAAAGTAATACGTTAAAGATTATGTAAAGAGTGTGCTATACAGGCCGAACATGTCATCCATGACATTTGTAATCATCAAAATCCCATATCTGAGGCACCGCACCACACCACACCTAACTCTCCTTCTTTTCTTCTGCATCGCCACTACTCTCTACGGCATCTTTCAAATCAGGCAGCTCATACTCTCCCTCTTCCCACATACGCCTCAGTGGACTAGATTCTCTATCGACTCTCTCCAGAGTCTCATTCGCAATTCTCACAAGTTCCTTGGTGACATCTTCAATCGACTGGGAGGCATCCACTACATGCCATGGCACTCGACCGTCTTTCTTATCCAGCGCTTGCAGCTCGGCGAATCTCTTTCGGACGCGGATTTGCAAGTCTCGTTTTTCATACCGCTCACCTCCGTAACTGCACCGAATCATTTGAGTGCATTTCAATTTGCAGATGGAAAAAACAGGTTTATGAATGATGAATTGTTCAGAGACGAAACAATCAAATAAAATGTCAGCCCCGTAACTGTCTTGATCGCGAAGAAGCTCCATCGGACCAGGCAAATGAAAGGCATGTATTCATCTTGGAGAATGCTATTCTGTCCCATTGAGAAATGGAATCGGGTCGGATTTTCTCAACGGCAACAAGTAATCACCAGACTCGGTGACTACGGCTTTGCTCCTTCATCAAGAGAACGTGACTCTAAGCACATGATGTGCATCACATCAAGCAATTCACGAGCATATGACACACACAAGTCCAACCATCAACAATCAACATGACAGCAAAACAATGATTTTCATAAACAAAAAATATAAATATAACTCACCCTCCCCTCTTCTCGGCCTCTTCCTGATCCAAATCCAAAAAAATGACACAATCCGGAGCAGGCAACCCACAATCGGGACCCATACACCACTGCAGCGTCAACTCCCCGCCGCTCATTGAACTCCGATCCTCCTCGACCTTGGCACTCGTAAAAGCAACGCCACTGTAGGCATATCGATCACACACGATGTTCGTTCCCGATGCCAGCGTGGAGGCGAGTTTCGGCGCGGATTCCCATCGGTTGGCGCTGAAAAGGAGGTGGATGGCGCGATCGTCTACTGAGCCGGTGGGGCCGTTCGTGGTTAGGTAGTTGTTGATTAGGCCGCCGACTGAAAGAAGAAAAGGGACACGAATTGTTAGATACGGCTTTTGACATTTCAATCGATATGCAACAGATGCCCATGCCCATGGCCATGCCGATGTCGAAGCACAAGGATACTCTCACCTTGAGTGGTACGGTCAGGGAACCGGTAAGCTACAGTTGCCAACGAGAGAGAGAGGAGATGCTTCACGAGGAGCGACACTTGCGTAGTCTTGCCGCATCGATCGACGCCTTCTAAGAGGATGAATGCGCCGCGTTTTGTACCTCGGGGGTTGCTGTTTGCGGTGGGATTGAGGGGGTTGACTATCATGGTGGACGAACGAAAGAAATTTATGATATCTTCTTGATGGAACGACGGGTTGAAAAATGACACACAAAAATGGCGCGCCAAGCAATGGGAACATAGATATTCTGGCCCCCAAGAGGCCTCAGCTTAGATGGATGTGTGTACGTAGTACGTATTTTATGTATGTAGTCTAACTTAGTCTACATAAACATGACGTTATTGCCTGCAGGCAAAAAAGAGGACAACAACTTTCAAATACTACATCTCTAGAGAGAGGTTTCAGACTTCTTTGCATCTTAATTTTTATGCATAACGTCTAAATAAATAGTTAGAATAAGTTATCTGCATTCATTGTGCATTTGTATCAAGTCAATCCTTCATCACCTTAAGATTTCGGTCACAAAACAAAAGCTGAGAAAGTGTGTTCTGCTTGTCATGTTTCCTATCATGGAAGAGAATGGGGCAAGAAAAAAGAGATGACAAATTGCAAGAAAAAAGGGATGACAAAGCAGACTGTTGCCTATGATATAATGCAGTGGCGAGAAAAAATATGAAGGAATTATGCCAAATTTTTCTTCAAACATTTTCAGGCCACACAAAATTTCATTTAAAAGTCAAAACTCTATGATCTTCCTAAGACAGGATCAAGGGATCAAGGGAGCACAAAACACATATTTTTCAGACATATATATTATCAAATGTAACATGATTGGGAAGAGTGAGGATCAAGTGGCGGAATGGATGCAGCAAATTTTTATGGTATTTTATATTTATGGTCGATTATGGTCACTTTCGCAAATGGTCACCAAAAACGGCCTATATAATATATTTTATGAACGTTTGGAGAACACAAAGAAGATTTTAAACATTTCGAGTCTTAAAATGCACCAGTATTTTGTATTAATGTCCGTATACATTAAGACGGGTTATATAAATTGAAATTGCTATATCTACAGTATATCGAGTTTTAGGAAACTTACAATTTTTAAATGAATCGACGAAATTTGATAGTATTATTTTATCTTAATGGCTGTATATCAAAGTATGACACGTCAACATGTCTGCATATAAGCTAATGTTGGTCCGTTTCTTTTTTATTAATGTCTGTATATCATTTAATCAGACATTTCTTGACTGTTGCGTAACAACCATACTGTAAGCGCTCAAATTCTTATATACATAATCATGGGGTATGATTATTCATATAAGTAGATGAATACTAAAAATATCATACTATACGGGTCTACACATATCAGGGAATGAAGGTTTAGATAAACAAAAATGCCCGCTTTCATGCGCACATTTTAAATATCCGTTGGTTGCTAACTAATTTGTGCCACATCGCTAATTTTTGTATGGTAAGGTACCACCTTAATACGATCCAATACCACACCCACGCTGCTTGCAGGCTGCTCCAGAACTGCTTTCCAACACCATGCAAATATCAGCCCGAGAATGACCGACAATGAAGACAATGAGCAAAATGATTGTTGTATCATCGGATAATGATGATATGCAATACCACCATGATCGCATCTTGAAGGGACGCCTTTTGGTAGAGTAGATCGTGAAATTTGCTTGCCGAGACTGTTTGTTTCACGCGCAGCAGCATAAATGTCTTTACATGTCAGCAGTGGTCGCACCGGAACGAATCGGAACGACGCTGATCAAGATGGGCCTGAATGACTCCCAATATGGAGTTGTCACATT
This sequence comes from Cyclotella cryptica, assembly GCA_013187285.1. Taxonomy (NCBI): domain Eukaryota; phylum Bacillariophyta; class Thalassiosirophyceae; order Thalassiosirales; family Thalassiosiraceae; genus Cyclotella; species Cyclotella cryptica. Next base: position 283,277 of record JABMIG010000175.1, read on the forward strand.
GGGGAAGTCGTTTTTTACGCAATCGTGCGAAACTTTATTACGCAACTGCACTGTCACGCTACTTTGTTTGTGCAAAATCGATTTGTTATATATATGACTCGGTTATGTATATGAATTGTTTATGTATGAAACGCCGCATTATTTTACTAACATAACTGCAACACTCCTTCGCTTTGCGAAAAATCGATATGTACATCAATATGTTATGTACATAACCATGATTGATTGAAAGAAAAGGTATGTATTTGACATTGTTATGTATATAACAGCACATGTTCATGACATTATTATGTATTTACCAACAAATCGCTTTTTTCTGCCAATCTGTTTGGTGGGCCACATGTGAAATGATCCCATACAGGTACGTTTATGTCTTTCTTATGTGAAAGCAAGAACAGGTGAGCACCCAAACCCAAGGAAGATGGATTCAATATTTTGGGATCGCCAGATGCTCAACATTGGTATGGCACCAGATGTTTGTTTTTTGGATTGCAGGCAGTATGATGTCAATATTCTTTGATTTGCAAAGGAAGTACTTTGCCGATATTTTTTGATTGCACAGAACGTATGGTGTCAATATTTTTGATGTCACTTGGTGTCGCTTTTTTGGATTGCACAGGAAGTATGGTGTCGATGTTTTTTGACGGCGCAGGAAGTTTGGTGTCCATGTTTTTGGATTTGCATGAAGTATTGTATTGATAGTTTGGGATCACGCATGGGAATTT
>JABMIG010000175.1:284011-327643 GCA_013187285.1 Cyclotella cryptica
CCCGAAATACCCTGCGATTATGATGAATGGGCTCCTCCAAAGAAGAGAAGGACTCAGGGAAAATGATAACACCCAGAGTTTTCAGAGTATTATATTTTTTGGAAGGAGAGGTAAGTTTATACATTTGTTATATATATAACTTTGTGTCGTCTTGGTGAGGAATGGATAAGAGAGTGTCTCTTTTTTGGCCGACCAATCAGGTTATGTTTGTGACGATGTTATATACATAACCGCATGATCGTGTGTATTTCTCCGACATTGAAGACATCTTAACAAGCAAAGGTAAGTAATTGCAGAATTGATTTATTGAGTTTTTGTGCAGGCAAAAAAGAATCAGGCCCATGAATCACCTGATTGGTGAGTACTGCCATTTCTTAATTGCAACTATTTAATTGGAAATTTACGCAACTGACCCTGCCCTTCATCATACATAATTTTGCCATGGTGTTCTATGGATAACTCTTTTGTTGGCAGGGCAAACAGGTTATGTACTCGACGTTGTTATATATATCACCGCTTGATTCAGGTTAGTGATGGTAAGATAAGGTGCAAGTGTGATGTTTTTGAGGAAATTATCTTGTGGAGCTAACTGGCCATTTCATCTGGATGTGTCATGTTCTCGACGTTGTTATGTTTGGATCTATGTTATATACATAACGCGCAGATTGTGATGACTATATGGTTATGTAGCGAGGTTGGTATATATATAACCACCGTGATCAAAGTTATGGTAGGATAAGGTGCAAGTGTGATGTTTTTTTGAGGACATTATCTTGTGGAGCTAACTGGCCATTTCATCTGGATGTGTTATGTTCTCGACGGTGTTATGTTTGGATCAATGTTATGTACATAACGCACAGATGGTGATGTCTATATGGTTATGTACCGCGACGTTGTTATATATATAACCACCGTGATCAAAGTGATGGTAAGATAAGAGGCAAGTGTGATATTTTGAGGACATTATCTTGTGGAGCTAACTGGCCATTTCATCTGGATGTGTTATGTTCTCGACGGTGTTATGTTTGGATCAATGTTATATACATAACGCTTGTTGTGATGACTATATGCAAACTGCTGTGGTTTTTGGACTCTCTGGGGATAGCGGTAGAATAATGAAATTTATTGTAACGGGAAAGTATTTTGGTGGCAATTTGTAACTTAAAAACTGGTAAATCCGGTGACCATTTGCAGAAAGTGACCATAAGTGACCACAAATATCTCAAACCAATTTTTATGAATTGAGACAGCAGGATTACTGCACAGCAATGGTTCACAATATCCCAGGGAAAACTTAATTTTGGATGATAAAATACAGTGCGTTGTTCTGCACATTATCTACAAATTTGACTTGACATTCACTGAATGTGCATTGGTGTCCAAAGTATCTGCTAATGCTAATGCTGATCACTGGCATACATTCTTGAGAGAATGATCTATTCCACCTCACTTTCGGACCTCGGCATGCTCATTCTTCATAATGCACTTAATCAATACTTTTGAAGAATCAACAAATACCCTCGAAGGCTACTCTATGAAGGTCTTACAAACCTACATTGGCCTTTGAATCTATGCAATAGCTTACAAAAGATGAGATAATGAAAATAGGATGCCCCATGTATGAGACTATGGAGGATTGGTAACTGTGGAAGGAATGTATTGATTAAGGGGGAGGGGGTCATGAAAGCATTGTGGAGGCTGCTAAACACTCCAATCCAGCAAATTTAAATAAAACATGTAAGGTATGGAAGAGTTTGGATGGGCGAACTGTTCTTCCTAGACATAATGCCAATTTTTTGCTATATCTGTCACTTAATAATCCTACTAAGATGACTACATGCATGCAATTGTGGTGAATCAATTTGAGTTTCCACTTCTTTACCTTGGACATGTCCATTAATGTACCAGCATCCACTGATGAAGCCTCATGACTTCTTACGAAAGATGAAGACATTTGGGTTATGCGTATTTTTAACTGGTATGATAGGTGTTTGTTAGCTCGACTTTTACTAGAATAAACAAAACAAGATAGTTCAATAATAACAGTGTACGTCCCTTCTCTATCAATGAATAAATGCATTTGTGCTATGGAATTAAGTGTTCTATGTAACAACCAGTTGTTTTTCTTTACAAATAATACTTTACTTAAACATCAATGTTGCCATCATCCAATGATTTAATCGAACTTGCCAAGTCTTCTGCCTGTTGCATCGATAATTCTGTGAGTGTAAATTCTGCATGATCATACGTATTGTCATTTGTTACTCCACCGCTGCCATTACTCTGGTTGGGATGAATGACTTTCATGTGATGAGGTACCTCGAAGAGCATCTGTGCCAGTTGACGTTCAACAGGCACAGATCCTCGACTGTACGCTGACATGAGTAGCTGAAGAACAAGATATGGTCATAAAAGAAAGGCGATGATGAGAAGCATGATCTAAGCTACACCCAAATTTAGAGCACAAACATCTGAACCCACCAAGTCACCTTCGGTATGAACCGCCGCACAATGAGCTTTCCCAAGAGCAACACAACAATTCGCCGCCAACCTGGCATGGAAAAAAGCATTACCACCCGGTTTGAACGATTCGAATGGTTCTTTTGTCTCACTCAAGGGCGGTTCATCCCGTTGAAAGGCAGAGTAGTTTCGAAAGTAGCTACTTAAAATGAACATTAATGAATCGAGTATGCCCTCCTAAAAATGCATTGAAACAAATGAATAATTGGTCAAAAGGGTTAATACAAGAGAAAAACGAATTCGATGCCTTCTCTATTAGAAGGAAACACAATTCTCACCTCTAAAAACCAACGAGAAATATCCTGCAAAAGTTGCGAACAGTAAGTGCTTTGAGATTAATCATTTCTCGACAACTGCTTCACAATACGTATAGAGACAACCTACCTTATCCTTTGCCAAAATTAAAATCTCCTCCATAGCCTCATTCTTATCCTCCCTCGTCGTATGAGCACTTGCCATAACATCCAACCACGCCCTCGGTTGCAACGAAGGCCTCAAACTGTGAATTTGACTGGCTGGCACAACCCGTCCTTTTCTACCGCACGCCACTCTTCGACATCCGTCTTCTTCAGGGGAGAGTAATGCTGAGTCGCGAGCAGAATTGTTGTTAGAGGGCGAGGGTGTTTCTTCGCCAAAGACTTCGCCAACGAGTCCTTTGACGTTATGCACGCCACTGTTGAGAGCAGCGGCCATGGGACTGGAACTGATGGGTTTGATTTCGTTCGCGCCGTTGATACCGTCTTCTTTCCAGGCGAGGGATCCGTCGTCGTCCGTATTGCGACTTTTCTCATCTATTCCCGTGCAACACCGATCGATGAATGCGTTTCGTACTTCTGCGGCAGCATCGGCTCCATTTTCGTTTCCCATGCATTTACCACAGCTTGTAGATACAGTGTCACTTAGTTCCAATGCCACGTCGCGAGCCTTGACGAGCGAGGTGGTAGCATGATTGCAGACGTTGTTTCTTTGTTCTTCCGGGATTTGTAATACGCCCATGCCTATGCCTGCGGAGGCAATTCCTACCAGAAAACCTACGGGACCTAGAATGGCGGCTGATAGGGATGACGAAAGCGATTGAAAACATATCCGCATAGAAATATTAGTTGAATGAAACGTCACGTCCCAATTTTTTTTTCGAAAATGCACAACCTTTTCAGTGAACACAAGAACAAAAGAACTCACCACACAAAGTCGCCGCTGCTCCCACCCCAATCACCGCCTTCACATGCGGCTTATTCAAAAAATCCTCCTCCTCCTCCCCCACGCCCTCCACTCCAGCCACTCCTTCCCTCTTACAATCCAGAGTACCGGCACTGCCACCCTGTCCCCCCGGAGTGCGATGATTCTCCATAAAATTATTATATCCCTCCTCCATCATGTCATGCCTTGTGACAGTACTCGATCCTACGGCACTGCTCGTTACGGAAGAGGTTTCATTCATCTTCTCTCTTTCGTAACGACTCGTTCTCGACCGTCCTCTCCTCTGTTGTTTTGTGGCATGTGGTGGTTGTTGATGGTTTTTCCTCATGTTGCCACTATTGACGACGGCACCATCTTTGGTATTTTCAGCGACACTCCGATGATCAAATTCGGAATAGGCCGAGTTATTATCGGCCTTGCTGCTATGGCTAATGTTGTTGTTGTTGTTATTGCTGCTATTGATGTGGTTGTAACCAGAGGAATAATCCCACACGGATTCCTTTAGAGGTTGAGATGTGACGTGCGGCGGCGTGACGAGGGAGGGTCGACTATTTGCGTGATCGTTGCGGGGCGAAGGAGACATTTCAGCGAGAGGCGATAATCTTCCGTCACGATCGTAATATCGAGATTTTTGGTAAGATTCGTACACGTCCGTGTCGGTCGTTTGTAAATCACGGTGGAGGTGCGTTTGCTGCATGATGCTGCTGTCATGTTGGTGGCTGTGCTGCTCGTCTCGTGATTTGCGGGGAGAGGAGTTGGAGGAAGGTTGGCGCGGCGTGGTGGTGCCGATGCTGTTGAAGCACGTTCCATTGTCGTCTGAGTCCACGCTGTCGGTGCAGTGAAGGTTGAGCGACAAGGGTGGTTGTTGTTGCTGCGGCTGCTGCTGCTCGCGGTAGGAATCTAAAGCAACCGGCTCTTCTTGCAAGTGCTGCGGCTGCCGATGTGTCGTCTCCTTTACCGTGCTCTCCTGCGCCGTCTGCTGCCGCTGCTGGCTTGGATTGGCGCGTATCAACCGCCGTCTCGCCACAGCAGACAGCGCGGACGACTGAGAGGTCGAGGACGGAGTCCTTGCAGGATGCTCCGCATCGGCCTGTTGTTGTTGTTGCTGCTGCTGAGGCTCTGATTGTTCCTTGTGTGGTTGTTGAGGCTGTTGATTGGCGTGCGACGAGACGTACGAAGAAGATCGTCCCGCGAGACGGAGTTTGCGTCGGTTGCTGGCTAAGGCGGTGGCCGTCGAGGGGGTGGACTTCATGGTTGGATCGATTATTATCATGTTGTTGTCGCTGCTGTATAGTTCGTTTCGTAGAAAGGATGATGGTGACAAAGGTCTTTCGGTGACGACCTCCTCCTCTCTCCAGGAGGCACGACGAAACATTGGACTTGTTGTTGGCTTTCTGTCGCGGAACGGAAACATGGGAACAAGTTATCGTCAAACTGCGAAGGTTTGAGGAAATAGAAGGGAAACACTCTTGCGTGATCCATTCGTGAGATAGCACAAACCTGCACAAATAATGCTCAACGCAGAAAAATGTCATCAATTATTTGAATCGATGACCCTTTCTCAAAAACTTTCCGTTCGTCGTAATCAGACTTCCTTCTTTCAATAGAATCTGAGATTGCAAAATTTAGTCGTGTTTACTCCAGAAATTACCCAGAAGAAGAACAGATTTTTTTCAGGACCACCAGAATAGTACAGCATATCTCGGTGTATAAGATCCACCACATGTCAACAGATACATTAAAACATATCTTTTAATCCATGCAAAGCTAGTGGTGCCAACACAAGAAAAAATAATGGTATGGTTCGTATTTACATTGGGGTAGAGTTATTGTACGAAATTTTCCTTCCACCATTTCACTTATCTTGCTTCGCCGTGCTGTTCACCCCTCCACCATGTGCTCGAGATGTGTGCAGAGGTTTCTCGGCAACCATGTGGAGTCACAGGGAGCGAACCAAAGGACGTGTTGCTGTACGAATGATGAGTCTAACGATAAAGGGTTTAGAAAGTCAGATGTTGTTTTATTAGGTAAAAAAGAAAAAATGTCAATGAAATTGGAAAAACATATATTATAATCCGTGGGATCTCATCGCCAAGATATACAGTAGAAGAGGGGGTGAGGTTGCATGACTAATAACCAGGTACCTGGGTACTGAAAACCCAATTGAGATGGTCAGTCAGTTACTAGCTTTACATAGATAAGGGGATAAAACAGATACCAGGGTACTCCCACAAACCATCGTCTGTCTGCCAGTCAGCACCTGGGTAACATCAATGCCATTTAATTTGTGAAAACTGGTGGCCACCCTGTGCATGGAAATAAGTATGTTTCGACATAGTGACAGGAATTTAGGTACCAGGCTACCAAACAACTTGAGCTCTGTCGGTCACGATATTACTGTCGGGTACCTATAAAAAGATCACTGTCTGACCAGATTCAGTACCTGGGTGAAGCTAGGCAATTTAACTAGGACCTCACCCCCCCCCAGTAGAAGACAGCAAACCCAAAGGAATATTGGGTTAAATAAATCACTCAACTACTATACAACTCAACAAGGTCTGATTGTATGTGAATACAAGTGAACAGGGCCTGAATAGAAAGTGAACAGGGCCTCTTGGACATAGATTCGCATCAAATAATTCTTCAAGGGATAATTATTTAGGTTTGTTGATGAATTAGGAATTGATTTCAGATATGAGAGGTACTACAGATAGATGAACATAATTGAACTTTTGGAATATATTGTAAACATCACAAGCAGGTGATAGGATGGAGGTGATTGCATAAAAATAGTTCAGCAAATTTTCATGATGCTATTCATACTTCCACCTATACTAAGGAGCATTCTTTGTTCTCATTGCAACTCCATTTTTTACATATTTCCAACGGTCGGATGCAAAGTTCTGAGAGAAACCTCACGCTTTCTTCACATATCTTTCCAACACGGGACAGACACTATTCAAAAAACTTCCAGCTCTCACAAGTTCTTGTGATCACCTTCTCTTTGTCTCACAAGTTTTTGTGAACGAGGACTTGCACGAAATGAGATCTGGACTTACTGGGACAACATGCCCCTGCCTGTGTCATCTGAGGACTTGCAAGATTTTGTGTATATCTGCGCTTGCTGTGCAGAGCATTATTTGATGATGCCTGCCCTGCCTGTGTGGTCACTCCATCAAACCTTCAAATTCACAATACACACATCAACACACTATCATCACAATGGCACAAAGATGCATGTTTGCAAAGAATTGTAATTGTAAGCATTGTCGCTGCTTCTCTCCTAGCATAGCAAGCACAGGTAGCACAAAACTCCTTGACAAAGTTCCTGTTCAAGTGTCCGTGAAGGACTATTGTCAAGGAAACATAGAATATGGTATGAAATGCCTGATTTCTCTTGCTTGTTTTACAGTGATAATGAAGATTTTGCCATCAACAGTGATTCCTCCACAGCTGGTGAATACTCCTGTGCATATCATGATGACGGTTCATTTGGCAGTGGCTGCATGTCGAGTGCCTATGGGGGCATAATCTCAAGTATCTGTGACACATGATACGAATTGGGAAGGTCATGTTTCTTGGCCAGAATATGAGGGCCTCTTTGCAAAAAAAATCTTATGGGCCTTTCTACTCATCAAAAACTGGCTAGAATCCTCAATCCCTTCCTGCAGCAAACAGAAAACAACAGTCTAATACCTCAGACACCTGAGGATTGGGATACACCAACTTACACAAGATAAAGAGTACAGATGAGATTGTGGACAGTTGCGTATGTGCAATTGATGGATTCTTCCAACATACCATGAAACATATCAGCAAAGAAGTTGCCAATGTTGCTGCATATTGTTTTGGGCACTACAAATGATATATGGTCTGAATTTTCAAGCTTGAGTCAAGCCAGCTTTGAGTTCATGTACTTTGGGGCAATTTCAGCAGGAAACACAAATAACAACATATCTTATCCCATTGCAACAGCCCTCAAAGTTGCTTTTGACTCTTTATTGCCTGACAATTTGGAGTATAGCTGATGCTGCATATACTTTGAATGAGGATATACTAGTGCAAAAAGCCAAAAGGTGAGCCCCAGCCTACAATGAAATCAATTATTTCTCTCAGCTTCACATCCATGTTGACATGGCCTTCTGATGGCTAGTGAATAACTTTTTCATTTTAAGTGGAAAGATTGCAGGCTCATAAGACAGAGAATTGGCCACATTGATCACATGTGATCAACTCCATGATTATATTATTCCAGAAGATTAAACATTAAGATATATGTGTGAAATGTTGACAAGGAAAATGGATGACTATGATGAGGCAGCACCCCGTCCAGTTGCTCCAGTTAGGATGACATACCTTCCTGTACCTGTCATGACTAATGATGAGTTTCAAAAGCTTCTTGATTGGAATTTCACACACCAGAGAGGCAATCGTGGAGTTTATTTGGGAGCAACACCCCATTAATCTTATGTATAATCTTGGAAAGAAGAAGAGGGAGAAGGGCAGTGAAATCTGTGTAATCCCCTAACATTAGTGAAGGCTGCAAGAGTATACTAGTCTTCTTTGACAAAAATAAAAAGTCATAGGAAACTTTTGTGGGGAATTACTTGCTATTTTTTATGTCATATGAAACATAAATTCAAATGCACTACACTACTACATCATGCTTTGTTACCTTTGTTGCAATTGTATTGTTACCACTTGACAACAAGTCATTTGATTCCTATGGGGGTTTCTAACTGATTTGACTCTTCAACCTTTAGTATTGTGAAGCAAATGTCTTGGCTCTCTTCGTGCTCTTTTGTATTTAAACTTGATATTAGAAGTGCATGATTTCTTAACTTGTTTGCACTTCTGTTTATCGTTCCTTGCTGCTGCTTCACATTCAAAACTTTCACTCATCTCAATCATTCTTTCAAACAGTCAAAGGATGTATTGGAGAAAGACTGTGCTAAGATGCACTGGACAATCCTCTCCCCACCCTATGTGTGGGTGGATCTGGCAATGTCTGTTGGATATTAGCGCTCAATTTGGTATATTCCATATTCAGTAGTGCTGTATCACCTCTATCACTGAGACACTCAAAGAAATCAAGCAACTATGTTCATCCATCAGAATAAGAATCAAAATGTTCATGCTCGCCTGATGCGGCATTCTTGTTGCAACACCTTGGTAGATTTTAACAATAAAATTTATAGCAGACTTGAACTGTTGTAGATCCAACTCATTGCAATTCTCACAGACATTTGGAGAAACAGAGAGCCAAGAAGGTTTTTTCCCTAGTTGCTGAGGACAAGAGGGGTAAGTGATCATCACCCAAATAATATACATTATGCAACAACTCCAAGGCATGTGGCTTTGGGTTTGTGGAGTCAGTATCTTCCCTGTCATGCGCTTTTTAGCTCTGTAAATTCATTCCTTTTAGAGATAATGACATTCATACATCAGTATAATAGCTGATGAATTCTTCTTGAGTAAAGGGGCCTTGACAGCTTCTATGACCATTGAGCATTAATATGGCTGGCAAGCTTCATTCGAAGGTTCTCTGAAGAATCAAGATGCTGAGCTGACTTTTAGTTTTGACCATTGTAACGGACCAAGAGTTTCCACATCTTCTCCATCCTTTGTTATTGTTAGTGTTGTCTGTTGAAGTTGAAGTGTGAGGTCATATGTCCATTCCAACTGACCCTTCAAATCAACTGCATTCTGTTCTCTCATGTCAGTTTTTGTTGGCTTTGCAGCAGGAAAGACAGATGTGATACCCCCTTCATACCATGCAATGGCATTTTCTTCTTCATCTCATCCTTGATGTAGCTCCGTGGCAGCAAGAGGAGGCATATCTCCATTTATATCACCGGAATGGACCTTAGGGCAATTGTCATCCATCATTGGTGCATTCAGGTGGGAGAAATGATTAGAAGATATTGAAGTGAAAATTAACATGAGAGCCCTGGAAGATGATGGAAATATGATGGGGATGAATTGGATTCTGGTGGGGAATTAGGCTCCATGACAATTTTGACAGGCGTGTAATAAAAATAACTTACATTTTTTCTTCATACAAAACATACAAGTCTCTACAAGCATTTTCATCACAACAATTCCAGCTAAGATGGTTCACACGAGATCTATTGTGAGGGTGCTTTCTGATAGTTTTTCAGAACATTTCTGAGGGGTCTGCCATGTCGATTATAGGTCCAAGATCCATGTTGCCACGTCTCAAGAATGGGTCAAACAAAAATAGTGGTCTTCCGTGTAGTCTGACTGGCCACATTAGGGGAGATACTAAATCACCAAAAGAAATAGATGAGCAATACACAAGACGTTACAGTGAGTAATTTTGGGTCGTCACTAATTTCTGTACACAGGGTTTATTAGGGTTTGAGATATTTTTGGTCAATTATGGTCACTTTCTGCAAATGGTCGCAGGATTTATCAGTTTATATGTTATAAAATGACACCAAAATACTATCCTGTTTCAATAAATTTCATTATACTATTTATTCCCCAATCAACATTCATTCACGACAAAAACAATCCTGGGGTGTGTGAGGGGCGGGTGAAAAAAACCACAGCAGGGCAGGTTGCACTGTGGAAAAAACCCAGTAGGCACTTTATCCACGCGATTATATATTTAACACTGTCTCAAACATAACACATTTTTGTGCACAAAAGGACAACACCAGAAATGTTACAATTTTCGCCTATTAAGAAACACATCAAAAATCACTTCCATGAAAACTAACCTTTGCTTGTCCAGCGGTCTGTAACACCCTGAGAATACATATGATCGCGCGAATATATACATAACAATGTCGCAAACATCACCTTTTTGTTTGGCAAAAAAAAGATATGGGTTATGTCCTTATCTCACCAAGACATGAGAAATCCCAGCATCTCATACTGCTTTCTGACAAAGTTATATATATAACAAATAAATAAACATACCTTTGTTATGAAAATAACACACACTGAGTTTCATCATTTTCCCTGAGTCCTCCTCTTTTTTGGCGGTGTCCATTCATCAAAATCAGAGGGTATCTCGGGCCAAGCTACTTCACTCCTGTTTTGCCGGTGTTTGAATTTTCCCTTCAACGCGTCCTCGTGTAACCTCTCCCAGCGCGATGCTTCCTCTCGAACCCTTTCACAGAAAACAAACAAACCCGGCCTTGGCGAATCGAAGAGGTCATTAAACTCCCTATTGTACCGCTCCATTACATTATTGGTGCGTTGATGTCTTTTTCCATAACATTGAACAAATGTGTTAGTCATCACGGTATATACATAAACAAGTTATAAACATACCAGATCCCTGCATCCTCCATTCCTCCTAGGTGCGCTATCCACAAACATCGACACCATACTTCAGCGCAAATCCCAAAATATCGACATCATCCTTACTGCCCTATCCCAAAACATCGACACCATGCTCCAATGCGATCTCAAAAAATACCGTCACCAGACTTCTGCGCAAACCAAATACTTCTGAGCAAATCACAAAATATTGACCTCATTGCCCTATCCCAAAATCATCGACACCATGCTCCAAACACCACGCTATCAAAAAGCACATCAAATGATCAGGTCAAAGTCAAAAGAGCGATTTTTTAAAACTTACATATCCCGTTGCCAATTTCCCTTTTCGTCCGAATTGTAATTGAACATGTCAATTAATTTCTGTTTTAACCAAGTTGGGATGAAGTAGGTATTCAAGAAATCGTCGAATTGCTTCTTCTCGCTCCTCTTTAGGCCCTTGGTTTTCTGAACCATATCTCTTATGTACTCGACCCCTTTCTTGATGTCCTCCTTTTTGATCACTGTCAAAAAATCAAATAGCGGTAGGACCGTCCTGATGACATCCTTGTCTAGCCCCTTTTCTATCATGTTATGTCTGATCGCCTGCTTCCAATGAAAGAAGCATCCTAAGTGATACTCACATCTGAACCATTTCTCAATCAAATTCACCAATGCCCACTCAAAATCATGCATCACTCCCATGACATCTATCCCTTTGGGTCCTATCAAAAGAAATCATTGCGATCCGGGAAAAGAAACGATCCAACGCAAATGTCAATTCAACATAGAAATCTGTTGTCTTAACATCATCATAACTCACCCACAATGGACACTATGTGCGACCATAGTAGGTTGTACGCCTCCTCTGATTTTTTGTCATCGGACAAAAAAAATCGGCGTGTGCAAAGAACTTGCGTGGTCGATCACTGAAAAGATAACCACTTGATAGAATCCTCTAGGTGCACTGTCGAACGTTGCGTCAACATGCAAGAAGAGCTTCTTATATTTAAGGAGTTTGATGAGAGAATATAAGGAAAATCCCAATATTCTTTGCGGTCCTTCATCGTCGCTCCAGAAAATAGAGAACATTAAGAAATTCTCTGACTTGGATCCACTACCGTACTTCATCTCAATAGCGCAAAACTTGTCGTCTCCATACATGTCTCTGCGTGTGTTCCTTATCAAATTGCATCCCTTAAAAAGTGCGCAAAAAGCGATTTTGTTGGTATATACATAACAACAACATAAACATATGTTGGAATATACTTAATAATGACATAAACATACCTGTATGTGATCATTCCACATGTCACCGTCCAACAAAGCGCAGAAAACTGTTAGTGAATGTACATGCATTTTTAGAAATAGTAAATAAACCACAACAGCCAGTACTAACCACATCTGAAGTGGGGATCGTCACTGGACCCCCTCCTCCTGCTCCCACCATCTCGTCGCGAACCATGCTCCAAATTTTCATAGGAGCCAGCCAGATTTTCTCAACTGCTAACTCTGTCAATCTATTTTTGAAGATCTCTGTTATGTCTCTCATATTAGAGTCTTCTTTATTTCCATTTTGCGAAGTGCCGTTAGTTGACCCTATTCCATTTTTATTCTGACAGACTTCTGTGTGACGGCCACTCAATGTCCATTCGTCTACTTCTGTAGGCCCTCCCTTTAATGTCAACTTAAGTTTTGCATCACAGCCAAATGTGCGGTAAGATTTGCATCTGTAGTAACATGTCATCAGTTTTAGATTAGGCGTACAAATCCTTGTGTATGGGTGACTGAGCTCTCCCGTCCTTCCATAAAAAATGCGAGTTGGCCAACGTGCGTTCACCCAATCTTCATTGATATTTAACTTTTCTGAGTCTGTCAATTTCATTGGTTTAGCCTGTAGCATACGAACAATGATTCAAAAACGCCATTATGAATATAATATTAGCATGTTGTCCAAAATTGCACAGTCACGATTTACCTGTGGACCATCTTTCGAAGAGCTCCTAATTGGACTGCTGATCACACTCTTTTTTTTTGACCCACATTACCATCGATGAGTTTTGTTAATGATCCCAAAGTAAAAATGGCACAAATCTTTGGCTGGAGGGCGCTCACCATGTATGCCACTTTATCAATCTTGACATGGATTTCTTCTGACATGAGTTGTGTTTCAAATTCGTCTGCGTCTTCATCGTACTCCGCTTTCTTTTTATAAAAACATTGCGTTGTGACTCCCTTGGATCCCTCTTCACATTCGCTTTCCGATTCTTCACTATCTAACTGAGTTGGCAATACTAAAGGCTCAATAACTGGCCTTGATTCATCACATGTAGTGTCAGTGCTTTTCTGCGTTATGTACATAACAACGTTTCGTTCATACCATCGTGTTGTGAGATAAATTTTCTGTACATAACGAAGTCTTATATGTAACAGTGTAATGTTTTTCTCACCTGTTTCCATGCAGTCAGAAGGGCAGGATGGAAACTCTGATACCTCACTTCATCATATGGCCTCTTCATGAGATGCTGTGTTATATATAAAACAGTAATATACATATAGTAATGTTAGTTTGTCACCCCTCTCAACATGAACAGCATTTTGATTTACTCCTGTCTTCAATGTAACTCACATGCTGGCTGCCAGACCACCCCTCATTGCTATCCCCTCTCTCACAGAAGTCCTGGTTATGTATATAACGATGTGACATACATATGGTGTGTTGTTGTGAGTTTACTGTTATATACATACCGAATATATATAAATAACTTCAAACGAGTCAAAATTACCTTGTTGTTCTCCAACACACTCAACGGGTGTGTGTCCCTATCATCCTCCGAGGTTTTGTGTTCCCGTGACACCTTCATGATCTCCTGCGTTATATGTATAAGCATATGCAATACGAGACACACGTTAGATGCATATTTTTTATGTACATAACCCGCCTATATACATTACTGGTGTAATATAAACTCACCTCATTCCTTTGAAAACAAGTTCTGATGTCATCGCGTCTTGAGGGCAGGGTCTTTGCGGATTGGTTTGGTTTGTTAGTTCAATAGGATGGTTATATTCATAAATACCGTAACCCTTCGGTCATCAATTGTAGAGTGAGAATGGCTTAATAGGCTTACCTCCACGCCCTGTTTCTTTGCACTTTCGCTATGGTGATTCCCTGCCATTATCCCCTGAAACGAACATGGTTACCCGTTGAGTTACTCAACAAGCGATCGTAAAGTAAGGTAACGTGTTCTGAATTGATATTACTCACCTTTGTGTTTGCCGCCATTTGCTTTGGTAGCGCGAAGCACGTCCCATTCGTCAAAGCAGTCTTCTTGTAGGGGTTCCGCATAGTTGCGGCGTGTTCTACGCGGCCCGACTTTGGCGTCTTCCTGTATGGGTTGATAGCCACATTGTTGTTGGGCATGACGTTTTCCATTGACCACGCGTATTTCTCTCTTTCAGTCTCCTTGTCTCCGTGGCCATCCTGAGCGATGCTGTCATGAAAACAAATGTTAGTGAGACGCCACACACTGCGACCGAGGTCAATGTTTTCCGGTGCATCAAAACACAGTTCTTACCCATATCTGCCTTCCGTCCCCGGTCGCATCATGGTTGTTTTCAGATTTGACCAAAAAAATGAAGCGGTGAAATATGATCAGACCAATGCATGTCGTGAACATAACGTTCACATGCGCGTGGTTGCTGGTATATATTTAACACAACTCATGTGTCATGTGACCGTTTGTCCCGTGTGTTGTTGTGGTTGTTGTGTGTGTGTGTGTGTGTGTGTGTGTGTGTGTGTGTGTGTGTGTGTGTGTGTGTGTGTGTGTGTGTGTGTGTGTGTGTGTGTGTGTGTGTGTGTGTGTGTGTGTGTGTGTGTGTGTGTGTGTGTGTGTGTGTGTGTGTGTGTGTGTGTGTGTGTGTGTGTGTGTGTGTGTGTGTGTGTGTGTGTGTGTGTGTGTGTGTGTGTGTGTGTGTGTGTGTGTGTGTGTGTGTGTGTGTGTGTGTGTGTGTGTGTGTGTGTGTGTGTGTGTGTGTGTGTGTGTGTGTGTGTGTGTGTGTGTGTGTGTGTGTGTGTGTGTGTGTGTGTGTGTGTGTGTTCCAAAAGAAAAACAGATACCACAGAAATAGGGACCCACGTACGCCTGTGTACATGTGTACCGTAGTTTGAATGATATGACTATATACATGCTCTAAGATGAAACATATTTCTCATCGTGCTAAAACAGTGTTGTAAAGATCTAAAGTAATCATTGACGTGTGTATTTGTGCGGCTCGGTTCTTTATTTCACATTGGTATATACATAACATCGGGGTGTATAATTACACTACGCTCTGAAATATATATATCACTTGATGATATATATAACGATGATGTCATGGGTGACGAACCGCTGCCGAACACGCCTTTGTGTTGCCATAGTTAGGTATAAATACAACATGATTATGTTTGTAACACTCTAATGCTGAAAAACATCAATTTAAAGTAATGCAAATGTACTCCTAAAAAGAACCCAGTCCTCTTTAACATTCTTCGAACTGTCTCACTCTCCTTTTCTGTTACAATTGTTCTGTTGCCCCATCAATTTAATGAAACATCACGTCCCGTTTCCGCTCTTCTTTACGAACTGCGTCTCTTCAGTATCTAGTCGGAGCTCGGCGCTTACGAGCGCTCTTCCTGACCGGTGCAGAATTGTTCTGTTTTTCATTTGCTTCCATTGTTTCTGCATTGTCGTGTTCCTCGTCGTGCTTTCCCTGCCCCTCGGTTGTGTTGTCATCTGAAGGTCCATCTTCCATCTCAAACGGCTCGCAGTCCGCGTCCTGGGTGTCAACGATGGTGTTTCCTCCTCCTTCAGCCACGTCTGTATTGTTTGCTTCGCAATTTTCATATTCATCAGTTGCCTCCTTTCCATCAGCCTTCCCGTCGTCTTCAACCCCCCCTCCCTCTTCCATCACCACAATGTTTTCCTCCACGATGTCGAGCTCCCCCATTCCAGTTTCCGCAATCTCTTCGTCTTTCTCCGCGTCCTCCTTCTCTGATTCCACTTCCTCGCTGTCGTCGTCGTTGTCTTCAGAGCTGTCTTCTACGTCATTACTCGTGGGGGCCCCCAAAATGTCCAGGCCGTGTAGGGAGTAATTGGCCTTCATGTGGGCCTTCTTGAACTGACGGTGCAGCACGTTAAAAGCGCATGCGTGGGTGCATCCGTCGGTGATGCAAAGTGCCTTTAGCTTCATCGTCGATGACGTCTTGCCAAGGTAGAAGCGTGGATGTACCACGTACGCATGCAGGCCGTCGCGCCTGGCAGTTTTAATCGAAGTCTTGAGAGAGAATTCTTCAGGGAAGTGGCGCCTCAAACCTGCCCACTTTTTGTCCGAATCGGACCACTCCTTGATGGCCTTGGCGGACGGGGCGGGATCTTTGTTGCACTTATCACAGTGAAGCGCAAAGCTTCCCGGCTTCATAAACTGAAAGCACTTACCGCAGACTATCCCGCTGTTGAAGTTGGCGTGGAACGTAAGAGCCAGTGTTCCATGCTTGGAGAAGCACAGCATGGTGTAGTCAGCGAAGTTACCACTGCGGTCAGCATCGTTGCCTTGTATGAAATCGGCAACGAAAGCCCAGTCATTGGGCGATTTTTCATCGTTTCGTCAGCGGTCGCCATGGTTGCGTCGAAATCTAGGAGAGGGCGTGACGAAAATTATGTATATAAACCAGCTTCAAGTGCTTGGAAAACTGGGGTGCGGATGCGGGGTTATATACATAACGCGTTTATTTATTGAGCGCACACGCTTTGTGTGGGGTGCTTTAGGCAAGAGACATGTCTGACTTTGATATGCAGCCATTAATATAAAATAATATTATCAAATTTCGTCGATTTATTTAAAAATAGTAAGTTTCCTAAAAATCAATATACTGTATATCTAGTAGTTACAATTTATATAACCCATTTAAATGTATACGGATATTAATACAAATTATTATTACATTTTAATAATCGAAATGTTTAAAATCTTGTTCGTGTTCTCCAAACGTCCATAAAATATATTATATCACTGAGACTACCCATGTAAGTCCAAGCGAAAAATGAATTATTTACAGGTAAGTTCAGATCAAGTTATGGGTCTGTACCTGTTTTGGCAAAAAGCAAAAAAACTGTCTCACTGGAGAAGGAGAAGGAGAAGAAGGAGAAGAAGGAGAAGGAGAAGAAGGAGAAAGTGGCTCAGTTTCCAACACAACTAAGATTTTAAAAAAAATCTTGATAGGCCATTTTTTTGTGACCATTTGCAGAAAGTGACCATAATTGACCTTAAATATAAAATACCTTTATTAGTAAAATGAAACTCAAAGTAGAAGCTAAAGATCACAGCTAGTGAATGACTATCCATGAAAAAAAATTAGTCCACACAAATTTTGTAGCCCACAGAAATGGAGTACCATAATCAAAACTCCACTTCAGCCAAAAGTCTGCCAAAAGTTGCTCTCTTCGCTTTCTAGGATAGGTATGGTATGGAGTGGTATGGTACCTAAGAAATTCGAGCTACAACACCTACCTACGAGCTACCTACGCAAAATGTGTACGGTACGACACTATACGTACACATGTACAAAAACTTCGGCCGCACACACCATCATCATCTTCTCTCAAGCCTTGCCTGTCACAGAGTGCGTGCTACGTCTGCTGCTTCCAAGTGACACGACAGTCACTTCTTGTATCACAAGATCAAACATACCGTCTTCGCAGGGTCTCAGCACTTTACAAAAGTTCGGCATTCACTACACTCTCTATCCCAGCGAAACAATATTCAAGAACCACCGTCGGACAATCTCCGCATCTCTCTCCAACGCCATCGAGGAACACCCGTGGCGCCAATCTAGCATTCATAGCACGACGCGTCACAAGATGCAGACTCGCACAGGACCGGGATCGACATCCCAAAATCTGGACGGTGTCGCTTTCCCTCAGCAGGGGTGCGGCAACCTGGGGAAGGCGTTGACGAGTTACGATGTTGCCAATGGGAAGAATTTGGAGCAGGAACTCGTTATGGATGTGGAGCAGGAAGGGCAATCGAATCAGTGGCAGCAGCAACAACAGGAGCAGCACCCGTCGCAATTGACAATTCAAATACCGTCACAACCGAGCACGAACGACCCCCACGACGGAGAGCGCGATCGCTCGTCCACCCTCGGATCCGAATTCGATCTCCACTGGAGCAAAGATCGCGGCATGAGCATCAGCTGTTTGTTGACTCCCCTCGGAGAACTGCACGATGATCACGACTTGCTGTTATCCACCAATGTCAATACCGAAGCGGGGGGAGGGACGGCGCCCCCCTCAAGGGGACTGGATGGGAATCAGTCCGAGGAGGGGACGAGTGCGACCGTTTCCACTTCGTCGGTGTCGGTCAACAGTGCAGCGTTGCCCATGCCTCAGTGTTCGTCGACGGGCGTGGCGTTGCACCATCCCTTGCCGAGTCTTGCCGAGAATTCTTCCAAGCAGAAAGGGGCGTCGTCGTCGTCTCCGGAGAGTACTTCGGTCTTTTTTAGTGAAGAGAATCATCAATGGGGGCAGCATCACCACCAGCAACAACAACGAACTAGTGGTCATGCCACTTTGTTTTCTCATACACCTCCTACACATTGTGCAACTTCGTATGAACAGAGACATTTTCAAAAGAGAATGCGAGCTGGGGTGAGTAGTCGCAAGTTGTACTATGTATGGCACTGTACTATTACTGTCGTTCTCTTCTGGTCGTCGTGTCTTAACTCATGGTTTCCGTCTATGCTTGGATCAGAGCATATCGGGCCGTCTTCGATCGGCATCGGACCTCGAAGACATCGGCATCATAAACAACGACCAAAAGGCCATCCTCAAAGACCTTCTCATTTCTGGAAACGACCAAGTACAAGCCGCCATCGATAAGTACGAGGCTGGAGACTCCTCCGCATTGGAAGAAATGATCAGCAGCGGAGCCTTTTCCCGATCCGTGGATGTGGATTTGTTGGGTGATTTGGATCTTGATTTGGATTTTTTAAACGTCCACGAGGATGATGAACTTGTGTTCGGGACTATGGAGGAGGATGATATGGACGGGCACGATCATGTCGTGGGCGTGCAACATCGAGGCGTGGCGCGGAAGCAGGTGGGTAAAATGCTGGCACCGATGGATATGAAATCGGTAGATCCGGGGGCGCAGCCTTATCATTACTCGGGAGATGATGGGATAGGGGATCTTGAATTCAATGGTGATATGTCGGTTAGATCTCATGATACGAAGCAGGAAATGGGGCCACAGCATACTAACGCTTCCTGTTCAGAGGATGCGCTAGAGGTTCATCGTATGAGGACGAACTCGCTTGCACTTCCGGGGTTAATGTTAGAGGGGGCACATCAAGATGATATTGATCAGATTACGTTTGGCCAGTGGATGGATTCAGATCTTCCGATGCTTATGAATGGGATTCCATCCTACAGACAAGGAGCGGCTTCGAATGTTGTGAATGCAAATGGAAGCCAGTACTTACTACAAAATCAGAACGCTATGCTCAATGCAGATGGCTCCTCGAATAGCTTTAAGCTGCAATGCGATCTCTTAATGCAGAGAGAGGGCGATCGTCCTTACGAGGCATCTCCACCCGCTGTAGCATCAGTGGTGTTGGAAAAACGAAACAAAATAAAAAAGAAGGCGGAGCCACCGAAGAAGCCGCCAGCTTCGCCAAATCTCAAGAAGGAGAAGAAGCCTAAGAAGACAGCAAGTGACGTATCTGAAGGGAAGAAGTCGAAGAAAAAGTCTACAGATCCAAAAGAGGTCTATAGCACCAATTCAATTCCATTTGTGAAACGCGATAAAGGTGGAGACGATGATGTCGAGGACAACAAAGAAGTACCCTCAGGTCTGGGCAGACCACGGTCCATGAGTGACCCCAATCTTTCTGTCCGCCTAGACGAACTTGGACTTTTGCACGTCAACGGTCCGAAAGGTTGGGTTGGAGCCTACTCCCCCGACAGCCGTGAAATACGAATCAATCGTTTCCTTGAAAAACGGAATCATCGCGTATGGGTGAAGAAAGTAAAGTATGACGTGCGAAAGAATTTTGCGGATAGTCGATTGAGAGTGAAAGGCAGATTTGTGAAGAAAGAAGATGAAATGTTGATGAGGGAGTTGATGAGTCTTACATAACGAGGAAGAAGCTGAATAATGGCATTTATTTGAGAACACAACATATGCAAACGACAATACTACACATTTAAAGGAAACGCATGCTTAGAGTCATTGATTATGTCACGAGGATTTCAATCGGGATTCGGTATCTAATCTGAATAATCTGTTTTGATATTTTTTGAATCTGATTATGGTATCCAATCCAGGCCGTTATCAAGAGATTTGATTATCATTTGAATATCTAGACCGTGGCGAAGTCTAAGTTGATACCTACTTGATCATTGCTGCACCGGCGAACCCCTCGTAGAAAGATGGATCTAAGTAAATGCCACATGTCCATGCACACTCTCTTCTGGCTTCTAAACTTAGACACTCATTCATTTCTTCTTGGATTTGATGACATTTATTTTTTTCCAGATCAACAGCATCAAAGTCAGCTCGGCCCCTATCACCTACAAAGTGCTCTGCACCATTTCTTAAATTCACATCATCTCTGTTCTTTGCGTTGACCCAGTGACGAGCTCTGTTGTCGATTCGCAGTGTGACATGAAAAGGATACGGGAAAACAAAATGACGACTCAAGAGAAATGAGAAAAAAATACAGCTCACCGTTGTGCAAAAACCCAGTTTTTATCAGGGGGAGGGAATGCTTGAGTTAATGTCGTCAATGCAATAGTCTCGGCGTTTTCTTCATTAATGTAGGGAACATAAATGGTAGCGGCTAACCTCATGGTTCCTGGATAGTCGCGATAATCACACTCCGACGTGGCATGATGGACATCATCCCCAATCAAAACCCCAATATTGTCTTCGTACTTCAACCTTCCTACACTGTCATCTC
Source organism: Cyclotella cryptica (assembly GCA_013187285.1). Classification (NCBI taxonomy): domain Eukaryota; phylum Bacillariophyta; class Thalassiosirophyceae; order Thalassiosirales; family Thalassiosiraceae; genus Cyclotella; species Cyclotella cryptica. Next base: position 305,028 of record JABMIG010000175.1, read on the forward strand.
TAGAGTCTGAGATAATCAACTCTGGAGGAGAGTTGGGGACACTCTCTAATGGTATGATGACATTAAATACTTTATTTCCAGTTTCTGTCGTATCATGGTGGACGAACCCCATTTCGCAGTGTGAAACTACGATGAAAGTCAAGTGATACGCTGCCAACCCATCTAAATCGAGCTGATGGCCAATGGAATTTAGCACGGAGAGGAAACCATTCTCTCGAAGTAGTGAAAGATATTCCTCGTGTCCTCTTTCGTTAGCAGGGGATATCTTCGACACGTCTTTAGTTAGAGATGACGTTATGCAGTCTACCCCCAGTTGAGATACAACATGGAGCAAATAACAGTTACTCACCCAATGCATATCAGAAGACCATGTGCTGGCAGGTCTTTGAGCAAACCATGTGATCCCACCCAAGTCAAATAATCGATATCCATCTAGAGTATGAACCCAAAGAAACAAAGTGTGGACATGTGAGCAATTTAATTTTATTGGTTTCTGTCAGACAGTTCAATATTAAATCATATCTACTCAATCACTCACCCGGTTCAATATTGTTCTCTTGCGACATGATGAAGTTGCGAGCAAGATCTGTCAAACCAATACGATCACAAAATGCTTTGATCGCAATTGTAAGTTCTGACGGAAGCAAAATTCTATACGCTGCAATTCCATTCGAAGAAAGGGTATACTCAAAGTCAAATTTCCGAAGTATATCATATGCAAAATCCATACGACGTACCGTTTGGGGCAACATAACTCCCATCTTCTTGCCACGTGATGGGTGATAGTTTTCCATAACCCGGTCTCACTTGATTGAAGTCTCCAATGTATTCAGGCTGGGTACTTGCATCTCCGTCCATCACTAGGTTGCGTGATGCATAATATAGAGATGATATCGCGACGAACAAGAGCAGGGAAGCGGCGGCCACAACACAATGAGAGTTGACCCTTATCTGTGGATAAGGAACGTCCTTCTTGCGAATACGCGTCATCCAGGGTTTGTATCAGCCCCGATCATTTGACAAAACATCCGAAGAGGCTGGTAAAAGGAGCCGCGAAATTAATTATTGGCAAAGAGAGATCAAACGCTCCTCGTTTCGGGAGGCTAGGGCGTTTCTCGGTGCATTCTTGACATAATGGTATTGTAACGGCTGGTAACGGCGCCGTAAATCATCCGGATACATACACACTGTACTGAGACTGTACTGTACCTCAGCTGTACCTCTCTGTACGATACAATACCATACAAAACGAAGACAACAGAGCACGCCCTGCTTCACCCCTCGCAGCACTCCAACAAGACTATTACCGGGTAGTCGCTAAGAGGTCGCTAAGAATGTAGCGTACCTTTTCAATTCCTAAAAAATGTTTGTCAATAGTTAGTGTTATTGAAAAATATTTCATACTACAAAAAAGCGAAGATACATATATGACAGGTACTTCTTCTAAATAATTCTAAAAGAACCTCATGCACCAACAGAAACCGACAACTCACTCACGAGGGCAAGAATTCCGCCTCGCTCAACCTCACTTCCTAATTGCCTGATCTTTTCACTAGAAGGTAATACCATACAGAGCATGCTAAGAAAGCCAGCATCAGCTAATAACATCGAAATCGAAATGCCAACCTCCGAACTTGACCTACGGGCATCGCCGCCGAAGGAATACGAAAGCAAGGCGAACAAAATAATTTCACAAGAATGGAAACGATTAATATACCTCGTTGGGCTGATATTGGGCTTAACGTTGGTCTCGTTAACCCTTGCTGTTGTGCAAGAAGGGATCAATTTTGTAAGTTGGACGTTGGGAATGGAATGGCTGTTTGTGGCTTCGTGGTTTATCACATTCGTTGTGATACGTCGAACTAATGTACTTTCCTGTTTTTTGTTGTGCGTCGACACGCGTAGTTTGTCGGAGAGTCCTTTTGTTTATCATTGTTCCAAAAGAATTAGTTTGTCACTCTCTTCATTACCTAAATTGGAGAAAAAGTTGGTGGTAGCTATCTCACAAGTAAAGTGTACTTATTTCCTGCCCTTCGTGGAGTTAACTGATAAGTCTCTTTTTTATGGGGACTTTATGGCTGCTTATTTGTTATTGCATGTGACATTCACATTCGTTCGAGATTAACTGACAATGGATTGAATCTTTCAACATAAATTTAGTCGAACTCAGAAAGGAAGTGGATCGGTTTAATACCCCTCCTGTATCTGCCTTAGTCTTTCTTCTTTGCGACGGGTGCTTGTGCTTACATGCATCTTTTAAAGAGTATAGAATCATAGAGCATCATGTTGTGCTACGGTCGAGTTGAGACGAATCTTTGCCATTACTTGCATCGATGAATTAGGTTGAATTGAACTTGGCCTCTTTTTTCCAAAAGTTTTGGCTGTAACTTTTATTTTGGTAACGAAGGTTTATTTATAAACGTATTCAGCTTTGTGTCCTCTTTTTATATCCAATCTGTTCCAAGGTCTATCCTGCATCCTGCATGATACCTCCTCGAGGTGTCATTGACAGAGATATTTGACATTGTCGGATGAACACGTGTCATCATTGCTTTTGGCGTGAAAAGGTGTCACATCAATATGCTTTTGAAAGTACTTGATCTCTCCGCGTTGACCTTTCACTATGTGGGTGTTTTAAGGATTTGATTCATGTTGATGTCAAGTTGGGCCGTCCTCACAGCACATGACTGAGCGAAAAAGCGAGCCCACAAAGCTCCTGATTGCCTCAGATTGCCGATCTGTCCATCACGAAACACACTGAGCCTTCGATTGATTGACCTCGTTGATTGAAACCTCTACCAACGATGGTGAGACCATCGCGTTCGCCTGTGATTTTCCATTGAATGGCGCTTGTAATGTGGCTGTGTACCGCCAGATGATCTGATGGATGTCCTTTTAGTTTGAGAAGGCTGCTGTACCTCTTTTGACCGCCCTGAGTCAGGATGATTTGTGACACTGTCCCCCCTTCTGCGCACCTCCGACCTTCCTTTTCTCATCCCCCCTCAACAATCCTCCATCTTCTCAACACAGGCATCAGCAACCGCCATCATCATCTCCGCGGCCCTAGTGGCCATGGTCTGGGCCCTCCTCCAATTCCTTCTCATCTCTCGCGTCCCCGTCCGTTCCGAGGGAATATCAGACTCTACCGGTCTAGTCGCTGGGACCAACGACGAGGCCACTACGCGCAGGCTCACCGAGATTTATGAGGCCATTTACGATGGGGCCGAGAGCTTTTTGAGAGCCGAGTACACGATTTGCGCATGGTTTGTGGCGGCTTTTTCGATTGTGGTGTTTGTGCTGGTTTCTTGGGGGACCGGCTGGGATTTTGCGAGGGGGGCGTTCACGGCCTTGTCGTTTGTGCTTGGAGCTTGCACCTCTATTCGTAAGTTATTTTTTGTGTCACAAGTGGGGGGAAGGGCGCCTGACCTTTTTCCGGGGCTCGCATCTTTTTGGTCTTACGCGTTGACTTTTGCACTGATTCTTTTGCGTAGTTTCGGGCTACCTTGGAATGAAGGTAGCCGTTTACTCCAACGTCAGGACAACTGTCAGCGCTCAAAAATCTGGATGGAAGAGCTGTTTCAACGTTGCTTTCCGCGCTGGTGCCGTCATGGGGTTCGCTCTTTGTAAGTTGCTGTGGCTTTCGATGTGAACTGACGCCAGTTTTATGCTCACCGTTGTTCATCTACTTCCGCAGGTGGTCTTGGAATCTTCATGCTTTACGTCACCCTTTTGGCCTTCCGGGTCCATTACCCCCTTCCCGAGGACTGGATCTATCTCACCGAATGCCTCACTGGATACGGGCTCGGTGGCAGTAGCATTGCTATGTTTGGTCGCGTTGGAGGAGGTATTTACACAAAGGCCGCTGACGTCGGAGCTGATCTTGTTGGAAAGGTTGTTCATGGTATCCCTGAGGACGATCCTCGAAACCCCGCAACCATTGCGGACAATGTAGGAGATAATGTCGGTGACGTTGCTGGAATGGGATCAGATTTGTTCGGTTCGTTCGCTGAGTCCACCTGCGCTGCTCTTGTCCTCGGCTCTTCTATCGGCATCTCTGGAGGATGGGATGCCATGGTGTTCCCTGTTGCTGTTTCGGCCGTGGGTATCTTCGTCTGTCTCCTGTGCTCCTTCATCGCCACCGACTTGCGCCCAGTCCGTGCTGAGAAGGACGTTGAGACGTCTCTCAAGGTTCAACTGATCAGCACCACCATCCTCATGATCCCCGCCGTGTATGGCGCCGCTGAAGGTTTTCTTCCCCAAGAGTTCATGCTCAAAGCCACTGTTGGAAGTGAAGTCCTCACTCTTCAACCCTGGCATGCCTTTTTGTGTGTTAGCATGGGCGCTGTTGGAGGTCTTATCATCGGGCTTATTACGGAGTATTACACCTCTCACTCGTACAAACCTGTTCGAGAGCTTGCAGACAGTTGTAAAACAGGTGCTGCCACCAACATGATTTATGGTATTGCTCTTGGATACAAGAGTGCCATCATCCCTGTTTTGGTTTTGGCTATTGTAGTCTACGGATCTTTTAAGTTGGGTGACATGTACGGAGTTTCACTTGCTGCTATTGGATTCCTATCTAACCTTGCCACTGGTCTTACAATTGATGTTTATGGCCCTGTGTGCGACAATGCTGGTGGTGAGTACAACAATTCCTCCATCCATATCTGCTGCAACAAATTTAGATTGCCTCATCAAAGATTGACCTTGAATGATAACAGGAATTGCTGAAATGGCCGAGCTCGATCCTTATGTGCGCGAAAAGACTGATGCCCTTGATGCTGCCGGTAATACCACTGCCGCGTGAGTGTCGCTATTCAGCCTCTTTTCCATCTTTTCGCGAAGACTCGTTCTAAAGACTATGATTTTGTTGCAAAAATTCTTCTCCAACACAGTATTGGCAAGGGTTTCGCTATCGGATCAGCTGCACTTGTCTCTCTCGCACTCTTCGGCGCTTTCGTGACGCGGTAAGAAGTTTCTTTTCTGTTGTACCTTGATTGTGTTGGTTTTATTACTCACCGCGAGGACGCCCCCGTCATTATTCAGTATCCGTCATGCTTCGGGTGATGAACTTTTCCAAAATGGGGTCAATATGCTAAGTCCGATTACGTTTTCTTTCCTCATTATTGGAGGCATGATCCCGTTTGCATTCGCTGCCTTGACAATGAAATCTGTCGGAACTGCAGCCATGCAGATGGTGTTGGAAGTCCAACGTCAATTTGACGAAAAGCCTCATCTATTGGATGCCAACCCCACTGAACGCCCCGACTACGATGCATGCATTGCCATTTCCACTAAGGCTTCTCTAAAGGAGATGGTCCCTCCTGGTGCCATGGTTATTTTGACTCCCCTCTTGACTGGTATTTTCTTTGGCGTCTACGCCGTTTCTGGTCTTCTTGTCGGGGCTCTTGTTGCTGCCGTTCAACTTGCAATTTCGATGTCGAACTCTGGTGGGGCGTGGGACAATGCCAAGAAGTACATTGAGAAGGCCGGTCCGGATTCAGAACTTAAAGGGAAGGGCTCAGACATTCACAAGGCTGCTGTTGTAGGAGATACTGTGGGAGATCCTTTCAAGGATACATCAGGTCCAGCTCTCAATATTGTTATGAAATTGATGGCAGTCCTTTCTTTGGTGTTTGCGGACACTTTTTATGCCTGCAACGGAGGTGCCGGAGTCTTTATGCTTTAGGAACACCTTCTAGTTCCTTTGTGTGCTGTCGAAATGTACAACTCGTTGTCAATACATAGATAGCTGAAGTAAGCATGTCGTGTATCGAGTAACGTCTCCCTTAAGTATTACGAATCTCCAACGCGCATTGTTCGATGTTGTTTTCGTTGCTTCAACGTGAACAGATTGTAAATGCGACAGGTATATCCGAGTCAACTCATCCCTCATGCTCTTGCAGACATCTGATTCGTGATCTTCATTGTCACCAAGGAAATGAAGAGAAAATCTTTTGAATTGATGAAAGATATCATCCATTACGCTTAAGTCTTCAAGTGTCAACTTTACTGAAGGACGAGATGAATACGCCTTGATCATTTGTGACTGTTTTGATTCACAGAAAGTAAAAAAGCAGGCGACGAATCGACTGCCACCCTGAATGAGGGAGAATCTGTAGTTATAATTGTTAAACTAAATACTTTGCTATACCTGCTGTCATCACAGTTTTCTCGGAAACAAATGCCAAAAAATGTAAGCATCATCATACCGACAATTAGAACAACAGTGCATTTTCAGCTGATTGAAAATTATCAAACCCCAGGTTTCAACGGTATGCTATTTTGTACTCTGGATAATAGAAGAAATAGATGTCCTCCTCATGTTCAGTTGCAGAGGCAGAAAGACAAGACAGGAAGGTGAAGAAAAAATCTGTGTCCTGATGGGCCCCACTCCAGTAACTGACTCCAAGGCTAAACTGAGTCGATATTTCTGCCTCTGTCCCTAGAATTGATGGAATTTCCAGAACTTTTCATACCTTTTGAAACCTTGCATATTCCTTCATCTCACGAACTAAACCCGTTCCTGCTTCCTCCATTTTTTTGACCAGCAACAAGATCTCACTCTCAATTCTTCTTTCTGTTTCTGTCGATGTCTTTGTTTTGAATGTGTGTTGTCCCAACTCTCCTGATTTCGGAGGATTTTTCCTAAACCCAAAACATTTGTAGTGCAAATATTTCCCACCGTTTCTTTCACCACGCTTGACATTTGGCTTGTTTTTAGAACCTCTTCTATTAAGTTTCATGCTTTGTCCCATTTCTTATTTCCACCGATACACAGTGCCTTCCTTCTACTCAATTTTGCAACGATGAATTCACTCTCCGTATCCTCTATCATCAAGTCTCTTTCTTCCGTACTGTTGTGAATGGTATATTCATTAATATTCTCAAAGAGAGCTTGATCTTTTGGAGTATCACAATTTGTTGTGCTTGGTTCCCATTCTTTATAAACATAACATTTTGAATCGAACTGAGAAATATCTCTCACACGTGGTGTGACAATCAAAATGGCACGTTTCAATTTCTTTTGAGCAATCAGATACTTCTCGCCTCTTCCTTTCCTTGGGATTGAGTTATTGATAGTTCCATTGGCTTGTTAGTGTTGTCTGATCACTGAATATTTAACTCTTTTGTTCTTCTGATTAAGGAAATCTATTCCTGTTACTTTCGTCATGTTCTAAGTCTTTGTTCTCATTAATGCTAACTCTAGATGAGTTGTTATTGGTAATATCATATTGGGTAACTGGCTACATAATTGTAGCGACCTACAATTTATGTTTCAACAATTGAAAGTTGCTTGGCCTTCGGTTGAAAAATTAAAATTGAATTTATGTGAGTAATCAAAAAGATTAGAAGGCATAAATATTACAAAATTATTACGGTCATACATTACGTTGTAGAGTAATAAACTGAAAAAGAACATACTATGATATTTAATAAATTATATATCTCAATTGCTTAGAATATTTGTCAAATTCACAATGGGCATATGTATATATCAATTTCAACTGATAAAAACTACTGTAATTTCTGTAATTTATTAGGAATAAACATAGGACTGTGGTTGAAAGATGGATGTACAATCCACATAGCAACTGTACACATCATAAGATGATGATAAAGCGTGATGCAAAGAGAGTTTGCCAAATTGCTATACATTTCTCTAATAATTGCAAATTATCATCACTGTAGAGCTAGCTGTTAACGGAAGACATCCAGCGATACCATGACATATGCCTAGGTTAAAGTCCTACACATCTCTCGGAGACGCAAGCAGTTCCAGTGTAGATATCTAGACAATTGAATGAAAATATCTGAACACTCTACCAACGTCCAAAGAAAGAATCTCATTAATCAATAGCTTCATCGCCTTTACAAGTGTTTCATGCATTCATCAACACATCAAACTCCATGGCTACGCGGTAGCTGTTGTTTGTGAGCACGGGCGGCGGTGACAGAAAGGACAAATTCTCAAGATAATTAGATGCACCCAGGGCTAGTAACACTGAAAGCAAGATTTTTGCAAGCTTAAAGGCACTTATCCTGTATGAAGTGAAAAAGAAATCAGGTTCCCTAAATTGCTTGTCGGATTTATTCAGAATCCGATCACAATGTTTCTTGACAACTTTATTCTGTCTTTGGTGAAGCAGAAAATATTGCAACGCAACAGTAATGGAATGAGATTGATAGATCGGGCGGGAATTTGTCTTCTGCAACACTCCTTTCAATTGATAGATTTCTGCAAAGAGATAGATGAATATGTTCAATTTCACTCTTCAGGAGATCTCCTTGCCAATGGTCAGTTCCGGTATAATGCAATTCTGGTAAACAAAAATGGGAAGAACAGAAATGGACATCCAAAGAATATTGGGTATAAAAATTATTATCCAGTTTGGAATTGGAACGCCGGGGGAGCAACAGAAAACAGGGTGACTTTCGCTATCCGGTTTTATCTCATCACCGACTATTGCTATGCATTGAACCTTGAGAAGGTTGGAAGAAGTCGCCATCATCCACAACTACTCCAATACTCTGCATTGATTTATGCTGGTATGAATTCCACTGACAGCATGCAACACATGGACTCCGTGAAGATCAACTGTAACCGGCAATGCCAACTTGCACTTCCAAATGGGAATAACTGTTCACTATTAGAATATTGTTACCGCTGCAGATGTTAATGCCATGCTGTTTTTTGCTGCATCGGTGTTTGTGGATGTGGAAAGTGTCTTAGGGATGTACTAATTATCAAGAGAATGACTAAGAATGACCGTAGATCTCTTGATAGAGAGACATTAGGCAGCAAAAAACTGACTTTGGATAAGCTAGTTAGCACTGCTTATGATGATGTGATGCATCTATGGGAGCGATCTGAGGAAAACATAGAATATGAGAGAGAAGAAAATGCAACAGAAAAAGGTAAGAACAACAGAACTTAAGACGACGAAGAAGAAGAGAAAAAGAACAAATGTAGCAAAAAAAGAGAGTCTGAACATAATGAGTTAGGACGTTCTAAAAGAAATAAAGGGAGGAACCAAAGATATGATTTGGATGAGCAATCAGAAGTGGCAGAACTATTTTTCTATACGGAAGAGGAATTTCTGGAAGCACATTAAGATTTCTGTGCTAAATGCGGGCAGGATGGATCCGTCCGCGATCTCTATCTCTATCATACCTGTAGCCTCGGATGGCATAAGGAATGCAATGATGTCAACATGAGCAAAGACAGATGGCAATGCCATGTTTGTATTAAGAAAGGGCTATCTCCTGATGATGTTGTCATTGTGCCATAGGATTACAAAATAGATATAGATCGAGCAAAAGTCGACCACGTTAGGTTTTTGGTGTGTTAGAGAGAAGCAACATTAAGTATAATAAGTAGACATTCATCAGTAAGCAGGTTCAGGAGCCATGTTTCACAGGTTTACTCAGAAGATGTCGATTCATATCATTGATTTTCATGAATCGCTCCTCAATATTCAATACCAGTCCCAGCTTTTCTTCGATCATAGATAAACAAATTAGGTCTGCTTCTTGTGCAAGTGTACGGACAATATCTGCGCTAATTTTTCTAGATACAACACGGCTTCCAACTAGATGCGAAAGTGCAGAACAGATTGATTCATCTAACCCATTTTTTAGGTGGATGGAAATTTTGACCATGTCTATACAGACAAAAGGGATAACGTAGATTGTCACGAAGCCAAATTGGCCACTGATCGCGAAACGCTCATGATCAACATCAAGTGTCTCAGACTCAAGACCATAGACAATGTGAACAATGTCATTACCAACATGTCGCTTCCGATTGGTAGTTTTGTTGGGCATAAGTCTGTATGAACATGTGTGACATGAAAGTAAAATGCAAACATTACGAGATCGTTCAAACTGCCGAGCTGTCAGATATACAATAATAAAGAACTCACGTGACAGTGTGGAACATCACCATCGAATCAACAATTGCAGGGGCTTCAATATTATTGCTCTCATCTCTACAACTAAACCAAACAATTGCAAACGATCCATCAGACGAGCTCTCTGATGTGTCAAGGCCTCCTGAAAAGTACTTCAAATGACGTACTGGGACTATGTCGCCTAACTCTTTGGCAAATGCCCAGAAGTCAGTTGAAGCTTGTGTTGCAAGAAGGAACTGATCGCCATCATTTAAATTTGAAGATGTGGTTCTATGTGACGTTTTCTGTGATAGCGGTCCGCCATATAGCAGCGACACTCTGTGTGTCTGAAATGGGGTTGATCTATCTAGAATGGCTATTGCTCGGGTCAAGTTTGATCCGATTGTGTAGGGCTTCAGTTTTTCGTGGTAGAGGGCCGAGTCCGAACAGCTACAGGCTGATGGAATGCCGAGAGACGCTCTTGAAAATCCAAGGGCTTCCAACTCTTGTACTAAAGCAGCACCATCAACATGTTCTACAAATGTCCTGCCAATCCATGAATGTAGATCATTGCCAAGTTGAGTTCCTTTCCTGTCATATGAGTTAAAACCAGTGGTTGATATGTCTCCGTCAGATATATTTCTTTTCAACTTTGTTAGCTTGAACGCAGGGGTTGCGTCAGTACTGATTTCTGACCGCTTTGAGCTGGTTGAGTCTGATCTTGAATAAATTATGTTTGATCCAGTGTTCTTGTACACCGCCATTTCGATTTCATTTGACTGGGCGTCGTTCTGAAGAAGTTGATCAAACCGTTCGATGAGAGTCAAGGCATCAGAGAAAGTTTTACTCTTGCCAACTTCGTTAGCAACTTCTGGCGAATCTTCTTGTTCATAATGAAGAGTAGTAACATGTTTTTGATCTTCGATCTTATGTTTCACTCGAGGATGTAGCAACTCCCAAAACTTTAATAGACAGTCGGGATCTTGAGAAAATACTTGTTTATCCACTCTCACTAATCGTCTTGCAGTGGAAGTGGGTGAACGAAGTACAACTTCGACCCACCCACGATACAGAGAAGATCTTGAACCCATTTTAAGTGTCAACAATGTATTTCCACACTTCCAAGCCGACATATGAACGCTTTCCAATTCCACGGGGAAATTTTCTATGGCTATCATTTTTCGAGCAAGCTGGCTATGAACTTTAAATGGTTCGCGATTAGAGATTCCTGACTGGTTCTTCGCGTCAGAAAGTCGTTTATTTGCAATCTTACATCGAAGAATGTCAATAAGTAGTGGTTTCGTGCGTTTTGGGGTCAATTGGTTTACATCTTTTTTGATCACCGTTTCGTCTGCATACATTTTGCCGACACCAGGGCTGAGAGCAAGAAAAAGCAGAAGCCCGGCTTCTCTTGACGACATTAAATCAATTATTTCAGACAGCATGAAAAACGTGATGACGTGCAAGTGCCATGGGAGCTGTTCTTTCATGTTCAGACATGCCAGAAATATCCGACGGCGTAGTGCCTTGGGAATAAGGAACGAGTCCGCGCAGAGAATACTAGCTCTAGTGACTGAAAGAAAGTCGACACAGTTCAAATAGGCACCACGTTGAACCACACGCTAACACATACGAGCAACTCACCGTTAATCAGGGGAATCAGAATAAAATCAGGAAAGGAGTCTTGGTGTTCTAACAGTGAGCACATGTGCTTGATGAGACGAACAAGGGATCCACTAATGATGACGTCCTCAGTCTGACTGCTTCCAGGTTTATTTGCTTTCCTTACAAACTTGCGAAGTGATGTCAGCATTGTTACGAGACCACAGCATGCATTCTTGACGATAGTAGGGTGCTGCATTTGCGATAAAGCCAATTCCACTAGTGCATCACAAGTTTTTGTAATAATAGTTGCATAATTTTCTTTTACGTGCATCTTTGACAGTTGCGCATTCCCCAGGATTGCAGCGAAAGCGATTATCGCTTCACTTTTGGAAACATGTTCATCGATACTTGCGGCTTCCACATCAAGCCAATCCAGATCTTCGATAGGTGAAGGGAATGATACACCGTGCGATAAAAAGGATGCAATAGTATTGAAACACACTATTCGGATGCTTGATAATAAGCCAGTTTGTGTCGCTTGACATTTTTGTTCCCCAATTGGGATGCTACTACGGGAACTTGCGCGCACGGCGTGTTTCATTACACGTGCCACTGGTTCAATATCAACAGTAGTTTTATCGCTGCGTTCACTAGAGTTGCTACTTTGCCTTCTCGACTTTTTATGTGTTGGCTCCTCATGTGTTTTCAAAGATTCGCTTTCACCGGCGTTTTTTGAGGTTGCTTGATATTGCCTCACAAAAACGAAAGGCGCAATATCATCGTCATATTTCTCGAAACATTGTTCTACCAATACAATGGGCGAACTCTGGCTGCGTGACATCATAGGAGTACAGCATTCAATCCATCCATCATCATTAATGACAGACATGATACACTCGGGAATCATGTTAGTCACTCGGTGTCTAGCCAAAAATATTCCTTGTCCATTTCTCGCACAACTAAGCCTTGCTAACGGGATAATTGCAGCAAGGCATAACATTGAATCCGCGTGATTATCCATTTGAGCGACCTTCGAACAATAAAACGTCACGATTTCACATGTTGCATTCAGAATGGTAGGGAGAGTCCCGTGAGTATGCGGGAGCTCACAAAAAGGAGCATGCAAACATATCTCTAGCTGCCTGATAGTTTCAAGACGCAGCCGGAATATCTCTAAGTCGAGCCTCTCCCCTAGACCTCTGGTGTCATCATTCAACCCAGTCCAAAATCCTATGCCATGGGGTTTTGATACAGCGACATGTTTTAACAGACCTACAAAATGATGGCGTTTTTCTCCTTCGCCAGATCTACTTTTGAACAGGAGGCCTATGACCCGGACGGCAAACTTTCGCAGAATGAACTCGGCTTCTATACACTCTGAAATATAGTCGTCAGGTGAAATTTCTTCTGATTCTCCATCATCAACGGAGACATAAGTAGTGGCCATCGTTGGTATATCCGCCGATTGGTACTCTGGTGCAAGAATGTCGATAAGCTGGGGTAGCAGTAGTGTATTGATGAGTTCCAAGTGAAGGTCTCTTAAATTTCTTATCATCGGGGTCGATACAATGCATTCAACAGAAACTCAAATGAGGTTAAGTGTGAAATAACTCATTGGAGGATTTGTCATCAAATAAGAATGCACATACCTCGTGAGCGTAAACAGCGATAACATTGGAATAGAGCCACTCAGGCCGGTGCCCGAAGTTTCGGCAGAAACAGACGTAGCTACACTTGCTGAGTCTACGCAATGATGATGGTTGTTGCCACGGTCAGTGATGAGAGATTTTAGTGCCTCCAACCGGACGAGAGGCGAGTGAACGTAGCCTCCTGGGAACGAAGAATTACAGGAGTCATCGTATCGGGCAAATGCCTCTGCAAGAAAGGAAGTAGCACGATTCAGCCAAGCACTCTCACGGCACGGGAGATAACTAACACACGACCACGATTTAATGGCTGCTAGGCCCAATCCCGTTGCTCCTTCTCCCCTCATTTGTGGAACACATTTGCGCAATATATGTATGTGGAACGAATTTCTTAATCAAAGGAGACAGCAAGATGTTAGAAGACACCGGGAACATGATGTCGTGTCTTCGGTTCGAACTTACCTTGAATCGTCGTCCACGATTGGGTGTAATCCATACTCCATATCAGGTGCCTTGAGAAGAAATCGTTGTATTTGGGTAAATAACGCACTAATCTCGTCAAAGAGCTCACAGTTATTACTTGGGCTCGATTTAGATCTAAACCACGGAGAAATCCCAATATCTAATGCTTGGATGAAAGATTCCCATTCTGTTGGACATAGATCTCCACTTCCGTACACCTGATGATATTCACCGTATTGCATGAAAGGACGCTGGTGAATGATTTCCGAGACAAGTGCGTGTATAATATTGCTCTTACCATTTCACTGTCGACTAGCCTTCTCACTGCTAGCACAATTTCAAGAGCAAATGCAATGGCCAAGTCATTTTGTACAGCTGAACTTGCGCTTAATACTTTGCCAAAAAGATCAATGACAAGCTCCCAAAAGTATCTGTTGGAAAGTTTTTCATTTAAATGAGATTAATTTGTCATGAGGTGTGAGAGAGTTCAACTGTTTCATTGTGTGCTGACCTTAACAGTGGAACACCCTTGACAGAAGGTGGATCGCCTGAAGGGATGATTTATAAAGGATCAAAATCATTTTGTTTTGAAGAGTAAAAAATAAAAAGAATAGTTTCGCCATGACTGCAAAACATTCTCACCCCATAAGGCTGCGCTCAAGGCGCGGACAGCTCCAGATGCAGTGAGAATGATATCTTCTCTGTTTGAATCGAGATTCTCTCTAAGGAGTTCGTCATCGATCAAATTAAGCAACGCGTCACAAGTTGAACAGCAAGTGCTTTCAGTTGAAAGAAGTATCCAGAGAAGCTCGGCAGAATTTGAAGCAACAAATGTAAGTTGAGTAAATGTCTCTTTTTCGAACATAGTATCATTTGATTGACTGGACTCGTCATTTGCCTTAGACAAGGAAGATATAATCTTCTCCGATTGAGAAAGCAGTCTGCACAACGATATTGAAAGCAAATCTATTGAATCGAGCGGTAGAACATCACGCGCTGCTAGGTTTTTGAGAGTAGCGAGACTTTCTGCAGCACACGAGCAGGCGACTAGGCGTTCTTTGCAGATTTGTTCTTCCTGTAACCCAGTATCAAATCGCGGAAAACTACCGAACAGATACAATCCTTCCAGTGCTATTGAGATCAATAGAGAAACAATTTCGTTCCCAACGCCAGATGGAGGTGGACACCAACCAGATGACACAAAATCTGAGCAGTCCCGAAGGACCCGCTTCGAATGAGAGGCAAGCGATGGATGTTAGATGAAGGAAACATATACTTGCATGGTTTAGTAGTCGATATTCGTGTGTCTCACTAAAGTATACCACCAATCTTTTCTTGATGCATCAACAAGCTGGTCCCAATAAGAAAACTTAACTCTTTGCACCTGGTCAACAGTATTCTGTGAATCATCACGACTTGAAACTATAATTTCAGATGGCGGATTGTCGTCCACAGCAGCATCTGTTTCTGGCGACTCGTGACAAGGCCATGGCTGAAGCAGTACTTCTTCAAACTGGCATGGCACTTCGTCGAATAGCTTGGGCACGGGCCAACCAACAGCACAAGATGTTAGCCACAGACAAATCATGGTTGCCATGGGCACGTGAACCCGTGGAACCGACCATTCGTTACCTGTCATCTGTTGGTTGCTGGCATCGTTCCGATTAGCGTCACTCACACCATCAACGCAAAACAAAGCGAATGCCAAATCGCTGATAAGAAAAGTTGGAATGAGATTTGAAAAACAACATATGAAGGAAGAAAGCGTTAGAGATGGTATTGACTTACCGCTGAGTGTCGCTAAGGCGCTTTATTCGGCGAATCCACCGACGCTCATCGTTAATAAGACGTAAAATAATGGACTGCATTTGCTGCTGTGACTGTTCTTCCTTCCAGACGATTTTGGACCGAGCCACCCGTAATGGTTGGATACAATCTATAACAGACGCAGCGAACCGAATCATAGCTGCTGGTAATACTTCCGGAATGATAACACGAAATGTCTCCACGATATCCGGTACCATGAGATCATGGACAGAGCTCATAAATCTTCCAGAAGATTGGGGGTTGGAAATATCGAATGAGTACGAAGATAAAGAAATCCCTCCCACACTGCTAACGTCACTAAAATTATCAAAGACTCGATTCCTTTGTTGAAGAGATGAACCATACATAGCCCTGAATTCAGCCTCACGATTAAGTTGGCGACGGAGAGTTAACTGATGGCGCCAGCCAGGACCTACAGACGCATGAGCAAGGGCAGCAGCCGCCCGTAAAGATTCTTCCCAAACCTCCCAAGCTGCTTGTTCAGTTAATTCCCATTCCAGAGAATCGGGCTCATCGGCATCGTGTGAAGATTCACCATCACCCTTCTCGCGGAAAGACATCTTAGCAACACGGTCTGCTCTCATCGATTCGAAGTTAGCATGAAACCTAAGAGCTGCGCCTTGAAGGCTCAAAAACGTTTCGGATGGATCATAGGAAAATGTGGTGATATGTTCATTGTTTATTTCCGCAGCCTGTTGCCGTTTTTCCCAATCTGTCACAACAGCCAGCCTCAACAGCTGGACGGCCAAAGAGCCCGATCGAAAATCACCAGTACCACATCGCCAAATTTCATCAGTGGCGGCCTCGACACTGGGGACTACACTTTGTTCTGGATTGTGCCCGTACGGTTGAGCTGATAGGTGAAGTGGGTCATTCTGTGGTATTGTACTTTGATGCATAGCATGTTCCTGATGTTGCATAAGTTCATGCTCACGCGCTTGCATTTGCTCTTCGTTGTGTTGGAAATCAAAGGACTGGCTCTGGTATTGTTGAGGATACGCGAAATTCTCCTGAACTTGAGAGAGTTTGACGTTAGTGTTGCCATGAGATACGTATGGTTGGCCCCCAGAGGAATGCTTGGGAGCATTCCGAGTTGGTCCGTTGAGATTTAGAGGGGGGTCAGAGCCAGTAGTGGACGATGACGCTTGTAACTTATCGACCTGGCCGTTCTGTTGTTGTATGACTTGTTGTCTGGTTTGTTTACTTTGCTGTTGGACTAGGGCCTTGTCATCTTGCTTGTGCTGCTTCCGAGAAGTTTTCTTGTCGCTGCCCCCTCGAAAAAAGGTTCGACGAGGCATCTTAAAATAACGGTCGATATGAAAATGAATGCAACGAGTCAACTCAACCGACAATTAACGTGCCGACGTGTAGAGGCAGCTCGGTTCCTGACACCGGCGTTTCTCTCTGAGCAAGCAAATCCTCGCAATACTTTCTGTGTGGTGGTAGAGCATAGATGACACCTCCTAGGTGGGCCGCGAGGGTCGATGCTGGAACAATTCGAGCTGAGGCAGACTGTTGGCTTGGGTTGATCGGTTTTCACATTGAACAGACATTGAACCAGATGTGAACGATACCGTGAGCAAATAAAATGGAGGTAACCGCTACTGCTCCGCTACTGGACCCGTTCTACTCTGGTCTATCTACAATACGTTACAATACCTGCTTGGAGGTAGATAAAAAACGCGTTAGCTGACTGTAAAATACCTTCTGCTAGCCTACTTGACCTCCTGCCTCCTCCTAGCTCCTCCTACTGACGAGAGAACAATTATCGAGGGAGAGAGGAAGGAGAGCATTCCACTCGTCAGGAAACAGATTATGCTGCATCCTTCAGCGATCATGGCTGACCCCCTCCCCAAAGCTGAAGGAGGCGTTTTCGATCGCAATCGATCTGACGGAGACATCGACCCTGCCAGATCCTCCCCAACTTCACTCGACACCAATATACACAACATTGGATGTAGTTCAACAGTTCAACAGCAGCAGGCAACTGAAATTGTCAAGGCTTTGTTTGGAAACGACTCTATCGGAAAAGTTGTCGGGGTGTACTCTTGCTCTGTAGCGAGGCAATCTGGAAGGCTCTATGTGTCCACTGATGGACTATTTTTCTACAGCGTACGTTCGGAATGTTTCTCATTCGCACTCACTCTCGAGTTGCTACAACTCACGACGTTATTGATGCGTTGTTTTCAAGAATCTATTTGGCTTCGAGAAAAGGATATGCATAAAATATGACGACGCAGTAGAAATTTTAAAATACAGGCATACAAGCTTGTATGTCAGAACTTTCAGTGGCGACGAGCACGGTAAGATTCAATTTCTAATTGTCGCCGGGGCCGTCACAGAAAAATAATAACGATCTGTGTCTCCCATATGCTTTAACCTCAGTCTTCAAGTCGTTTCAAGACAGAGATTCCGTCTGCAAAATGATCTCCCGTTTTTGTACCAATACTCAGGTTGATCTCACCACATCTCAGTCTTTGTTGTTTGCATGCAAGAAAGCAGAATCCCGTGATTCCTTCGAGAGTGAGAAGAGAAATGATTCTATACAGGCGAATGAATCGATTCTTTCCGAGCCCAGGTCCAGTTTAGAACCCACGGTGGAGGACTCCATTCGTAGCTCTGATAGTGAAACTGAGATAAGTGGCACCCTTCCAAGTATACCCAATAAATCCATGAGTAGCATATGGGAGGCGATTAAACGTCAATCGAATGATTGGGAACCTTCCATTGCGGTGAGCAATTCACTATTCGTGAATTCTTTTGCCACAGCGACGATGCCTTTGTCTTATTCGCCTCCATTCCAAACCTTTGACGTTTGAAAGAATATGAAGCTGCCTCTTAACAAAGTTAGCGACTTCTTTGACCTATTCTTGTGCGATGAAGCGCCGCACTCCTTAAGTTCTTTTCATCAGGTAGTCATGAGAGACACGAATGTATCTCTCTCTACATGGACAAGAGATGATACAACTGAAAGTGCAGAAAATTCTGATGAGTCACTTTCTCGCATCATACAGTTTGAACACAAATCGAAGGTGTCAGTTGCTCGGGTCACTAGAAATCAGACATACCGTTCTTATGGAGAATGCGCATGCATGAAAAACGTCACACGTATCAAGGGTGTACCAAGTGGTATGTTTTTTAGTGCGCCTGGCTGAAGTGACTAAGCTTATGTCTTCTCACACTCTCATGTTTGTCGTCGTAACAATTAGCCGATACTTTCTTCGTCGAGGACATGTGGACTATAGAAAAATGCGAAGACGCTGGCATTATTCTCAATGTAAAATATCGTATTACTTTTTTGAAGAGCACGTTTTTAAAATCAATGATTGAAAGCAGAATAAGGTATCGATTGATTCCTTGATTTCACTTATTTTATTCGTTGTCTTCATCTATGTCCTTTTTAAATGCTAATTTTCACGAATTGTGCGCAGGTCTGAGACTCTTGAGTGGTATGATAGATACGCATCCTTCCTTCGAGAGGCAATGCCAGCCAAATCTCAATCAGGAATTAGAGACGAAATCCAACCATTGCATGTTCTTCGTGACAACTCATACACTGGCACTTTGAAGCCAGGGACTCAGTTATTGCTCTTGTTATGTTTATTTATTATTGCGTTCTTCGTTTACAGCCTGAAAATAAGAGTAATGGAACTGGAGAACGTTTTGGCAGAAATGGAATCGAGAATTTTGTCGCTAGAAAATCAGTGTTTGCTTGGGCTGTAAATCTATCGCAAAAAACTGTTATCTAAACTAACTACGTGCAAACAACATCATCACCATTATGATGTGAATCGGACGGAAATTATTCACCGAACTCTTGATGTAACCCATCCCTACTAGCTACAGTCGTCTGTCAACATCAACGCTACATCGTGTACTGCTTCTGGGTGATGGACCGACGAGCCCGGCGACGCACGCTCACAGAAGTGAGCTCGACCCACCGTCGAGCTCATTCTGTGTCGGAGGCCGCCAACACCCCAACGAGGCAACGCAACTGCGGGTTGATTGTTGGGTTTCAGTAGATAGTTTTCATTGGTCGGACGCCGCGTCGTTTCGCCGAACTGAACAGAACACAACGCCACGCTTCGCGACATGTCGGGAACACGAGATTTCCTGGCGGAAGCCTTCGAGGCGGTCGGACACAGCCTTCAAGCCGAGGAGACACCCCTGCCAACCACACCAGCGGCGGCGACTCCCACGCAAACGCAGGTGCTCGAAGACCAGCCCCCACACGCATGGGGCACGGAACCTCCGGACGACGACCCGGATGCCTGGCTACTCGTCACGGGCACCGCGCTAGACAATGCACCGGCAACACCGGCGGCACCAGCTGCCCTTTTCCCCGACACGACCCCTCCCACACCCCCACCGCCGGCGCCTCCGCAAATCGCACTCCCGGGTACTCTCCACGCCGCGGTCCTTTGGATGACAGCACGGGGCGATCTCACCGATGTGTGCCACCGGAGGGAGTGGGCATGGCAACAAGACATCGGTGGGGCCTCAGCGAGAGCCAAGGCATTCAAGGAGCAAGCCCTGGCGGGACCTCTCCGGCTCTTCGCTTTCATGCAACCAGGAAATCGATATGTGAATGTATTTCACTCCGCCGCAGTCTACTTCGACCCCACTTGAGGGGACGAGGCCACACCCAAAACGGTAGCGTTCGTTGGGGACCGGTCGCCAGGGCAATGTTGCATCCCGGTCGCCCTAAAACCGGAGAAGCCTTGGAACTGGCCAAACGTCTCATTCAGCTGTGAGGAGGCAGAGTTCACCGGCCTCCACGAGGAAGCCACGAGCAGGAATGCATGGTACCAGCCCGACGGGCTGAAAACCACCCCACAACTCCCCACAGTTCTCTTCGTCCCAACCTTGCTTGCACCGTTCCTCTCCAACTGTCAGTGCACACCATGGGACCTCTTCTCCGAGGTCAAATGCATCATCTCCTCAGCCGACAACCCCATCGGGCCGGACAAGGCCGAGCTCGTACGGCTCTGGGCCATGGCAGCCGCCCAAACGGCCGACGGGAGCAAGAGCATCCTCAGCATGGAACTCGAGCCAGTGCTCTCTTTCGATGCGACGTTTACCGAGTGGACGCAGGCTCGCCTCACTGGGACCCTCGGGGCACCGCCGACTCAGCGCTACGCCCACTACCACAGCCATCAACAGGGCCAACCGGCAGGATGGCCCTAGACAGCATCTCCCTATGAACTGCGGAGACATTAAAAGCGGTCGTCGAAGCACTCAACAAGACATCAACGACAGTGGGAGCAGGGGCCACATCATCCGCTGCCGCAGGTGCGAAGCACATTTATACCACATACGAGATCGCCGCACTGCAGGGCTTTTGCGGAGTAATGGAGGCAAGGGGCATCCCACCCATTTGGCTAACCTTCCAGATGGCACGGAAGGCAGACAAGGTTCGAACAAACTTGAAGGAGGGCATGCAGGCATTCGCAAAGGAACACAATTGCGAGCTCGATGGTGGGGTCTTTTTTGAAAAGAAAACGTTGGACGACATAGTCAACCTCAAATTCAACCCCGGCGGAGGCACAGCGGTATTAAAATCGGCGGGCTTAGGCCTTTCTATCCTTGCTTGCTGCCCCAGCAGCGTAGCGGAACGGGAACACTCAATCCAGCATGAGGAAGCCCTGCAGGAATCAAAAGGCAATTGCACGCTGGAGGAAGCTTTCAAAGCATACACCACCGATCCACGGTACCCGCCCTCCACCTATCACGAACTCCGTCTCCTCACCGCAACCTACGCCGGCTTGTAAGCAGTCCTCTTTGGACCCAGGTGCGACCACTTCCAAAAGGTCTGGAACCTCTATAACATTATGAAAAACGAAATGGTCGAAGAAAAGCGGCACGACTTCACTGCCACCCTCTGCCGGCAAATTGTGTGGGCAGTGCTGGATGATGGCAGGGGTTTCTTCAACCAGCGCCTACATCCGGACAAGTTCAAGCTACCCTTCGACAAAATACCTTTCCCAGCCTCGCTCCTTGACGCGATATACCCGAATGTGAGGTGGCAGGAACCAATCCACCGTAGCATTCCAGTCCAGTGGATGACACAGGGACTTGCCCACGATAGCCGATGGGGCACCAGCTACCCTCACCACCAGTTTGGTTGTGCGGGAGTACCCACGGGGCTAACTGCCAACCACTATTCACAGCTCCAGCCCTTCGGACTCACGTTCCCGCCCCCTCCTACAGGCTTTGGGGCAGCGCCGCCACCCCCCTCGGCGACCCCACAGCTCCCGCCGGGGGGAGCAGGCACACGGTCAGCTAGCTCGCCAGCCGACAAACTAGACCACGTGCACCCGGTACTCCGAGGGC
Source organism: Cyclotella cryptica (assembly GCA_013187285.1). NCBI lineage: Eukaryota > Bacillariophyta > Thalassiosirophyceae > Thalassiosirales > Thalassiosiraceae > Cyclotella > Cyclotella cryptica. The sequence continues at coordinate 326,794 of JABMIG010000175.1, forward strand.
ACTTTGCCACCTATCACAACATGTTTCAGGGGAGTATGATGTTTGGAAAGGTCCTCAAAGCGGCGAACCGTACTTGGGAGGATCTCCCAAAGTTGCCAGGATACACCGACAAACGCGGAAAAAAACAGATATGCTTCAACCACATTTGCGGACGCTGAATGTTTTGTCCTTGTCGGCTCAGAAAGGGACACATCCCTAAGGAGAAGATACCCGACGCCTGGGCAGAGGGGCTATGGAAACAAATTGAACTCGGAATAACATACACAATGCAAGCAACCACACCGGGGTCAGATGCCGAATGCCCTTCCAAAAAGCAAAAGATGTGACATGAGGGCACCGTCCCACTGGGCCGCCCGGTGATGCTGGGTGCTAGTCGGGCGGCGGTTGCCACAGCGTTGGTAAAATCAGAGCACCAGGACACTGTTAGCGTGACTACAACAAAGCTACCAGCCCCGGCCAAACCATCCACAACACAACCCGCCAATGCACTACAAGGAGCACATAGGTGATTATTAAACAATGGAGAAGGTAAATCATTGTTAGCGCTTACACGCACGTTTAACCTAGCATGGCACTTGTGATTTTTCTCGTCTTGTTTACCCAGTGAAAAGCAAATCTATGCCTGTAAGTATGCATGTTTGCCCTGCCACGGCCGTGCAACTAGTGTCGTTTTTGGAACTTCCACCACCTGTCTTGCATTTAATTGTGTTGTTTATATGGGCCACGATGTATCTGCCTTGGCCGCCACCCCCGTTGGCACACACACTAGCGCTTGCCTGCATGCTGCTGATGGTGACAGCACTCACAGCGATACACTGCACCACAGCCCCGACTATTGTTTGTGGCAGCG
>JABMIG010000476.1:0-60388 GCA_013187285.1 Cyclotella cryptica
TCTAACCAGCGAGGACTGTAAATGTTGATGCCTGTAGTATGCTAAATAATATTTTAAATTCCAATGCACATATTTACGCAAGCTGAACAGGCATCAATGATTTACTGAGACTTTAGGATGGAACGCTTAGAGCGATGAGCCATAAGTGCAAACCTATGACTTTCATCCCTCAGAGATCTCAGCAATAGAAGGGCCGGAGAATCAACTGAGTCATTGATCGGTTCCTTCTTTCCAAAAACATAGAGCTCCTCGTGATTCTTAGCTAGTGCACAGACAACAACATAAGCACAACTATTTTCCCCAGAACGAGAAGATGAGATGCCCGTTGAAAAGCCCTCAGCAGGAAATATTCTCTGCGACACCAATGCTTCTACAGCAGCATTGAGCTGCCCAAGCCCACCATCAACCAAAACAATGTCTGGTATACTCCACGGATCATCTTCAGTGACAGTACCACCCGCACCATTAACCCAAGCGCGTTTAAATCGCCGTGCCAAAGTTTCTTTTAGACTTGCATAATCGTCAATCCCTTCAACGTTCTTGATGTTGAACTTTCGATATAACGATGGTTCTCTTCTGCCATCAATAAATACGACTCGGGAGCCTACTTTGTAACTCCCCTGAGTGTGACTGATATCGTAGCACTCTATGCGTTTTGGTCTCTTGTCCAGTTTGAACAGGTTTTTCAATTCTTCCAAGGCCTCTCCGTTGACAAAAGATTTGGGCGTGCCTTGCAGAGACCCAAGAGATTTTTCATAGGCAACTTGTTTTGCATTCTCCATAGCTAGCTCCATTGCTCTTCTGTCTGACTCTCGACGAATTCCTCTGCTTGCGACAGTTTTGATCAACAATTTAGAGCTTCCATTGGTTTTGGCTTTTTTGCGAGCTAAGCGGATTGTATTTCTTAACGATGCGCCGTTAATGGGATCTGGAAGGTGCTGGATCAATATCTCATTAGGGAAGAAAGTAAATTGATTGCTGAGGGACTCTTCACCTGAAGGGTAGTGTTGACGATCAAGAACATGTACCATTGCTGCGGCAAAATCTTCTTCCGTCGACATTCCCGATGGGATTGTACAGGTGTAGGAGAACTGGCCTGCCACAATTCCTTCTCGTAGTTGTACAATATGAACCAAAGCCGTCCCATTTTGGCCTGGAATTTTTGCGAAGACAACGACGTCTCTACAATTATTATATGAAGAATCAAACAGATAGGATGCTTCTTCAAACTCTGACCGAAGCATTGCCAAGCCGTTCGACGTCGATGCGCTGAAATTTTCATCAAGAGCTTTTTGGAATAAAGTCAGATACTGCTCTGGCGAAATCTCACTTGAGCCATGACGTGCCAAAAATGACTTCGAGCGTAGATCGTATTTTGCCTCAATCGCTTCGAGGATTTGGTTGCATTCTTTGAAATGTGGATAAGGACCGAAATATCTGTATTTGTTAAACCCCACTCCTTCTATCCGTCGAGGCGCGGCGAAAAATCTTGGGAACTGCTCTCCGATCGAGGCACATATGTAAGGGTACGAGCAATCATCCTTTGGAAACATCACATAAGAACAAGACGTAAATTCACGAAAAAAAGTCCTAGCAGGAAGCATCTTCACATGCGAAACAATGAATCATGGCACACCTTCAATAGTACATTGTAGGAGGGCTGGTGGTGCTTGATCAAATTCGACTCCAATAGCAGAGCATCTCGCTCAGATTTTGTCAAAATAAAGTCAATGCTTCGAGCCTTGTCCAACATAATTTTTATTCTGGCAGTGTGCTTTGCACTGGGTGACAAATACGATTTGACCCTGCTTCGTAGCCTTTTCGCTTTGCCGATGTATAATATTCTGTCATTTGCATCCTTCCAAAAGTAAACTCCAGGTGTGCTTGGAACGTGGTCTGTGTTGACGTTCAAGGGTGATTCGTTGACCATTACTGAGACGTCAGGCCGCATAGAAATAGTTTCGACAGGTTCAGCTGCTACGCATACTTTAGTATTCTTTCTACCAACAACTTCAAGCGGCTGTTCTTCGGCGATCTGATCCTTCAACAAATCAAACAAAGATAGCGTTGAAGATCCTGTGGTTGACGTCATGCTACAATCATTCTCCTGGTTATACAATAACTGTTTCTCCCTGCGCTTTTTGGTGTCATCAATACAGTTTTGCATACTTTTAGTGATCCGGTCTGCATAAAATATTGCTGTACCTTCTTTATTACGGGCTGCCCTACCAATTGTCTGAAGCAAAGCTGTCTCAGATCGCAAGAATCCCTTAGAAGTTGAGAGAAATGATGTTTGTAAGCAGCAACAGAGAGAGGATCATATGACACGATCCTGTGCCTACCTCTGAATCTGCATTCAATACTGCCACCAATGACACTTGGGGCAAATCCAGTCCCTCCCTCAATAAGTTTACTCCAACAAGACAGTCTATATCCCCACTTTGCAATGCTTTCAGAGATTCTGCGCGTTCATGCGTAGTCAAGTCTGAGTGAATGAATGCACTTGAGACACCGTTCTGATTTAAGTAATCAGACAAATCCTCTGCATCGCGTTTCGTTAGTGCAACAGCCAAGGTCCGCTCTTGTCGCTTTGCTCGCGATCTAATCTCATCCAAAAGGTTCTCTAACTGCCCAGTCGACGAGCGCACTTCAATCACTGGGTCACACACAAAGGTGGGTCGAATAACCATCTCAACAGCTTCCCTCTTTGACCATTCGTACTCCTGTTTTCCCGGCGTAGCGGACACGAAGATGGCTTGCTGAATATTCTCCCAAAATTCCTGTTCTTTCAAGGGACGATTATCCAATGCCGAAGGCAATCGATATCCATGCTTTATTAATCGCTGCTTACGTGCTCGGTCCCCCGCGTACATAGCCCTTAACTGCGGTAATGATACATGACTTTCATCCACTAGGAGTAGCCATTCACGACCGTTCAGTGAAAGGTAGTCAATCAAAGTATCTGGCGGCTCACCGGCCTTACGTTGCGAGAAGTGGCGCGTGTAGTTTTCGGCGCCAGAGCAAAATCCAGTTTCGCGTAGCATCAACAAATCATTGGCAACGCGTTGTTGCAAGCGGCTTGCCTCTACCGATTTGCCTTGGGCATTGAGTTCTTTGACTTGTTGATTGCATTCTTCTTCAATCGTCAAACAAGCTTCTTGCAAACGATCTTCTGACATGACGTGATGCTTCGCGGGGAAGAGGCAATATGTCGAGGATACAATTTCAGAATGCCCCTGAGCGTGCCCTTGTTGTATCGAATGTAACGACCACTGAGTATTTTCGTTTTTCAATTGAATCTTGAGGGGGAAGCTTTCATGAGGTGGCCAAAGAGTTATATCAAAGAGTTCGCCATTGAAAGGAGAATCTCCATTCGTTGAATATCTACACTGATAATTCCCTCTGCCAAAGTGGTCATCCAAAGGCTCGTGATTGTATAGCATCGAATTCAATTGGTCCAAAAAGGCTTCTGGGGATTCGACTAAATGTCCAACGGAAAGTGTGGTACTAGCCTCCAAGTAATCCTTGGGCAAACCCAACCCATAGATGCAACTAACACTTGCCACCACAACCACATCCTGTCTCGTCAACAGTGCTCGTGTGGCCCTATGCCTCATGGCATCAATATCTTGATTGACGCTCGATTTCTTTCCAACGTACGTATTCGTAACTTCATTGTACGATTCTGGCACGTAATGATTGTAATACGACACAAACAATTCCACGGCATTCTTTCCCAGAAACGAGCGTAGTTCGCGTGCCAATTGAGCCGCTAGAGTTTTGTTGTGGCAGAGTACCAAGGTTGGTTTTCCATGTTTAGCGATTATGTGAGACATGACTAGTGTCTTTCCTGTCCCTGTGCTCCCTCTGAGAATGGAGAAGCGATCTCCTTGTTGTAATTGACGAGTAAGTAGACGAATGGCTTGGGGCTGATCGCCCGTGGGTTCAAATGGAGCTGTGACTTGAAATAGCTTTCTTGGAGGATGATTATTGTTACTACAGTCAGGTTGGTGTTTGTTGGAAGACGCAGGTGTTGGCGGGGTGAATGGGGGCTTGTTCTTCGCATGATTTGCATCATCATATATTTCCTCCTCCACAATCAGATTTAGCTGAATGGAACTGACCACTCGGTGAGCTCCTCTAAGGAATCGAATCGTGTTGACTGTATACTGCGAATTACATCGCGGACTATTCATCGCACATGATCGTTTCAGAGGAGAAATTCCGCTGCTGCTGAACGTGCGAGTAGAGAATGCCAGCGCGGATCGATGACTGAGAAAGAAGAAGCCCAATATCATAATGACGATGGTGTGAGCTCCCGGATAACAGTTTTCAATTCTTGTGGTGGGAGACATTGATTTTGTGGGAAGAGAGAACGAGTGACGATGATTCGCACGAGGCCAGAGGGAGAGAATGTTGTGTAGTTGGTTCATTGGCCACTGCCATTAAGACTAACTTCACTTGCTTTTGGCTCGCGAGACGAAAACATCAGGGGTTAGGAGAGTCATTCCAGGGTTCACCTGTCCTGCAATGGGCAGATGTCTGGCAGATGTGTTGTAGTTGGATCAGGTTGGATCATCGATCTATAATCGATGTAGAGAAATGGAAGCAGCAGGTATTTTGTAGCTGGCAACCTCAGGCAAGCTCAGGCAAGCTCAGGCAACTATTGTACCGCATATAGTGTGTTCTTACGAAGTGTATGTAACCCCCAAACCAAAAGTTGTGTAACCCCCCCCATTTTGGCCAAGCAAATATAAAAAGTGTAACCCCCTATGCAGGAAGCTACAAACATCAAATCCTCACATAATATCTCATGCTATCCCCCCCTAAAAAAAATTAAAGTGTAACCCCCCAAAATCAAGCTATTATAAAACGTGTAACCCCTGGGGGTTTACACTTCGTAAGAACATACTATCTCGGAAGATCTCTGATCATAAAGAGCCTTCAGATTATAAGATATATTTCGCCGTTTTGGATGAAATTTAGGTATTTACCCATGAAATCAGTCACGGACAATCTAATACTATATAAATCATTTCTCTTTCTACATAGGAACTGCGTATTTACGTAGTGCTTAGTAACTCCGGTGGTTGCTGAGTTATGACAGTTCCGCGTACAACTCCATCCATTTAGGCCATTCTCGATTTGATATCAAGATTTTTTCAAAATCTTAGTTGTGTTGGAAACTGAGCCGCTTTCTCCTTCTTCTCCTTCTCCTTCTCCTTCTCCTCCTTCTTCAGTGAGACAGTTTTTTTGCTTTTTGCCAAAACAGGTACTGACCACGAAGTTGATGTGAACTTACCTGTAAATAATTCATTTTTCGCTTGGACTTACATGGGTAGTTATATTGTCCTAAGTAATTGCCTACCTTTAAAATTATACCTTTTTGTATAACGTATGACAATATTTTCTAGAATGTTTCTGTAAACTTGAAGGGAACATTAGTCACAAATTATCATTTTAATCATAAAACAATGGTTCTGTAAACTTGAAGGGAATGTTATCGTGTCACAAAAGAGTGTCTACGTCTAACAAGAATGATTTCGCAAACTAAAAAAAAATGGGTACATACTTTTAAAATGGGCGTGGGAGCGCGTGCGTAAGCACGCGAGGCGCCTCGCCCATTTGCAACTATGGTACTATAGTACATATTAATTAAGCGTAGAAAAGTGGCCATACTACTACAAGCACTTTATTTCAAAAGTACGTCTTCCTCTGTCTCTACAAATCGCATTCTGTTTCGCTAGCTACAAAAAATCTTGCAGCGGCTGCTGGTAATTTTACCCATCTTTTTTTTGGGGGGGGGGGGCTTTTCCCCTAGCAAAATTTCATTCCAACCACTGGGTTGTTGATTATTTTTCTGCCCACAAAAGTTGTGCCTGTGACTGGGCTTGAAAAATTGCTCATGCGGTAAATAGCAAAATCAATATGTCATTGATAAAAAGACCATACGTCTTGCAAAATTTGCATAATAATTTTTGGTCCGTCTTGTCGGTCTCTGTCCACCCCCTGCTTCAGCCCCATAGTGTGCAACAGCAGAATTATCTATAATGGAGCATTCCCAGAAGCCTTGATTTCTCTAGGTTCTATTTTTCTATACCTATTTTTTGCAATTTCCCTTTCTAGAAATGGCTTAAACTCGGTCTAGCTTTTTCTCGATGGCACCCTAAATCAAGTTCCTTGAGACAAGGTCACTACCCCATCCCATGGGACTGAATTTTTCTAAACCTAAAGCCTAAAGGGGGCAGTTATATGGAACCCTGTGACTTCGTCAAACGAAACCAAATTAGTAAGGTGTTTTGTCTGACAAAGATATGTTCAGATACAGATGAATATAAGATAAAAGGTATCCCATTTTGCTTCCAATCAGACCGGAGGTCATTTCAAACTCAACTTACGAAGTCAGATTTGCTATTTTTAAATCAAAAAAATCTGTTGCTGTGAGCTTTGCCAAGGCTCGGTTGTATAAGTCATTGAAAGAGAACCTATGGGCCAAGGTTCAAGTCCCTCTTTTGCCACTTTGCACTCACGTGGTTTCGTCAAACAAAACATGGTTTACTAGTGCAATCAAGTGATTTTTTCTCTAAGCCTTTTTGGTGGTGTTTTTGCCTCGTTAAATTTGAATTTGTTTTTAAATCTAGTGGATACCTTTTCTTGAAAATGGTGTCAGTTCGACACCAAACTGACACCTTAACTGACAAAAGTGCTTTGTCTGATGAAAGTAGTCGTTTTGTCTGACGAAGTCACGGGGTTCCATATAACTGCCCACTGTGAGCTCATATCCTTATAGAAGCCATATCTCTTATGTGAAAAAGTCAACACATTGTCTAGATGGCATCATTGATAATGGTTGTGGAAAGACCATGAAGTTTGCAGTCACCGTGTTTGGTGCTGCTTCAAGCACACAGATGCATGCCCACCAAAGCACACCATTAGCATTCCACTAAGGCACCAAAGTACATCACTAGAGTACCAAAGCACGCCACTAAAGAACCAACAGCGTATCACCATTGTACCACTGTGTACCACAAAGATGATGAATTCCCATCGAGTCTTCAAGATAATTTTCAGTCCTGCAAACTCATGACAGAGTAGGCAAAATATTGGTGTCACAAGCGCATAGAAAGTTTCAAACTTGAGACACTAAGACTTTTGGGAATGGGAAACATTTTCTAGCCTAAAAACTAGAAATAGGTCTAAAAAATTAGAACATAGGAAATCTTATACTTTTGGGAAGGCTCCAAATTTTTATTATAAGCTTTGATAATCTGAAAAAATTACTCTATTTTCTTTGAAGTGGCCTTTTTGGGATCATGAGGACAGGCTTCCCCCAGTTTGACCAGGCACAACAGACTTTACTAGTGTGTACTTTGGTAAATAGATTGGATACATATATTTTTTCCTATGTTAACATCGCTATCTTTGCACAAATTATAAGATATTTATGAACCAAGATATATGATCCCATCAAAGTAAGCCCTCAATTGCAATGTCTTCTGATGGACAACTCACAATTTCTCATTCAGCTGCGTTCCATTTTTGCAACATCTGCTGATGCTGGTGTTTCAGCTTCTAAGTTGATGCCCCTCTCCCATCACTATTGCAACACAAAAAGCTTGGAAGCCGCCTCCAGAGATTGTTCTGATGGAACAGATCCCTCCCATTCACATCCAAATCTTAAACTGTCTTGCTTCAAAATTATTTCTTTCAAAAATAGTAGAAAGCCAACAGATCAATTAGAAGAGGGACAATCTCTTAGCTGATCAAAGTGACACCATACCAAGGGACAAACTAATATTTAAGGCTGTAAAACAGAAATACTGTGAAACTGGTCTTTCTGATTTCAACAAATCAGATTATTCTTGCCAAAGAAAAATTTATTGCATCTTATGTACATGAATACTATTTTCATTTGGATCAGATCGTTTTTTTTGATGTACAAATCCTTACTGTACACTGCAAATAACTTGCAAATGACTGCATGAACATAATAATTTAAAAATACGTCATTGGAAAGCCATTAAAAATGCTTTTTGCTGATGTATACATCCTAATCAGCATTCACAGTATTTTTAGCTTTACAGCCTTATTTGATTGGCAGCACCCATGTGAGTGGCAGTTTTCATATCATGGAGAGGGAGAGAGGCATGATGCCATGAAATGGCATCAAATACAATAATGGTGCAGAAATTGGAGTAAGTTAGGGTTGCCAAGAATTTGAGTTATTCAGTACTGTCATGTTTTTATATATTATTAGACAAAAAGCCATGCCTTAATGTACATATCTGTAGTGAAAAAGTTGACTGCCACATACAATCCTCAGGACTAGCACTCAATAACCATGCTGGCTCGACACGAATTGTCCCATTCTTCATCACATAATGAGCTGAACTAAAACTTGTCACAATTCATGATGCCACTAGCCATAGGAACACAAACATCTTGAAGCAATATTATCATTTCTACAATCTTGAAGCAATTACAATGATGGCAAAGATATAATTCAAACACATGTATGTTAAGTTGAATATATCTTTTATACCAAGAATTTGAGCTATTCAGCAACACTTCAAATTCTATTCATATAATATAGGATAAAAATGTATGCATTAGTATAGTTATGCAAAAAGTTGAACCTCATAACTAATGTGCAATAACCATGCCCATCCATCCTTCATCACATCACAAGCTTAACTAATACTAGTCACATTTAATTATCATTATGCTCATCTATAGATGCTCATAGCCATACACTGCAAATGCATCAATAGAAGACTAAATATTCTGTTAGTTAAACTGTAAGTTATTTATTTTTATGTATTGAAGAGCTAACAGAGTTGCTGAATAGCTAACAAAGTCTTAGTGGTGTGTTCATTTGTTGGAGACATTATCCCCTTGTCACTAACATGTTATTAAGATCCTATTAATATTTTTCATTCTAAGTGGCCCTTTACATTTTACTCACACGCGCATCTAAAAGAGATTTTTCTCCTAACTAATACCATTATATCCAAGATCATACTTAATTGGGCATTCCATGTTAACTTTTTCAAGATATGCATTATATGCCTCTATACTACTTCTGCCCTTAGCAAACTTGCAACAGTGATGAAACCACCAACAATTGTGCTTTCAACAAAGGTGCCCCAACAACTAAATTGTCAGCAAACATGCTTCATCTACCAGGAGCCCCTCAACTCTGGGTGCCCCAATTCTTTGCTCCCACCACCACCTCATCTCCCACAAAAAGCTCTCCCATCACAGTGCCTCCCACCATTCTTTTTCATGTGCACTGCTTTGCGGTGCCATTGACATGGAGTCCTTCACATCCACTTCTCTCCTTACCACCTGTGATACCATCTTTGCCAGCACATACACCGATCTTGTTGTCTGTGAGTTAGCCTTAACTGAGCATGCACAATTTTTGTGCCAAAATAACATTTATCTTTTCTCAATAATGATTTCTTACCAATCCAATGCATTTATTTCTACAGAGCATGAACTACCCATTGTTCCTTCATCTGTTGACCATCTGTCTGAGTGCATGGTGAACTAATCGAATCTTCACCCATTGTTTTAAATGTGGTGATGAGCAATGGGTGCCATGACATTGTAGGTTAGCATTGGACTCCTTGGGAGTGCATTCCCCCTTTGCTCATCAATTGTTCATGCGATCACACCTGGCTCATGATTCAACAAGCAAGACTCCATTGTGCAAGTCCAACAATTTCTTCAACTCTCTCTCAATGCAACACCTACAATTCCTCCCCCATCTCCTCCAAACTTTTTTCTCGCCCTGCCTCCCAAACTCCACTTTGTGTTCTTGGCAGGTTTTGTGTAATAAGTGATGTTGTTTTTATCTTTACATTTCGTTGATTGCCATTTGACCTGGGCTGGGGAGAAAGGGGCATTATCTTGATTTGAATTGATCGATTTGCATTAAAATCTAATTTTGGTCTTGTCAGTTGTTTAGTACCAATGTCCTTCATGGACAATGGCTCGTGATAGTCAACATGCCCTATGTTCCCATAACCCCAACTATTGGTACCAATACCCTACTTGTCTACTTTACTACTACTTTTCACCATGACAGATCTCATAGCAACAGAAGTCGAAGGACCATGAGGTTATTTACCTTGAAGAATCATAATCATCTTCATGCATATATGCGCATTATGGAGACCCCCGGTTATTTTTGACAACTCATTCTTCCAACGTACTCTCCAGTTCCTGAACACGTTGCCTTAATTGAATGCCTTTGTCGATTTCTGTTATTTCCGTGTTGTAGACTGGCGCTAGGTGAGGCCGACAGACTTGCGATTGACGGTGTTGGAATCCTGATGTTTGAGCTTCTAGTGGCTTGGATATCGCCTTTATTTTGGGAACAAACAACAGCAGCAACATTGACATACACACCAAGAATACTAAGGCACACGACGTGAAGTATTTTGCAACTGGTAGATGACTTGTAAGCAGAATGACAGGAATACCCACCACCATAACCTGGAGCCAACTAAGACATGCTATGCCAATCCAGCGGGACTCGGCGTATTCATCATCCATGTTACGTGCATAATAGGACTGAACGCAAGCTTGGACAAGAGCAGCACCATTCAGCAATATAAGTAATACTAAAAATGCGATTGATGCTTTGCCTTCTGATTTGCAAAAGCCGTAACTGTTGGTGGGATCACCATTGATGTACTCTCTTTGCCATCGCATCGGGTCAATTAGAGTCCAACAAAGGAGCAGAGTAAAGTTGAGAGCAAAAACAACAGCGATCGGCATCATAGCGTCGCGCTCAAGAATTACAACCCTCCTGAAGGCCATTGCATTGCTCACTACTGTATTTACTCGCCATATCTTTGCAAATAGAGCCGATAGCGTAATCCCAAAGCCCATCAATAGGAGCCATGGAGCAGACATACAAGCAATGTCACAGCCTCGCACAGATGCAACGCCATCATCGACGGAAAGTGGGATGATACATGATGCCATCATGAAGGTACCAACACATATGAGCTCTAAAAATTTGGGCTGACTCATCTGAACTATGCGGTGCTTCTTATTCCGGTGTGTCCAGAAAAAGAAGAACACAGCAAGAGCCATAGCCAATGCCATGAATGTGAATCCAACCATTCGAATTGCCCCAAGATGATTGAAGTTTTCTTCCGCTCTAACTTCGACGACAGTCTCAAATGCGATGTCAAGGTCAGTTAAACAGCCTGGATAGTCTCCATCAAGGATGACACCAAATGAGACAATACTCCGAGTAGATCCCTTACTAAGACCTGTCGGATCAATGTCGAAGTCGACGGCAATAGAGTCACCTGGCTGTAAGAGAGTAGATCCTTTCGTCAGATTGCTTGCAGTACCTTTCAGCAGAAGCCATTCTGGAATTAGTCTTGCAGCCAGTGTCACGTTGAATAGCTCGTGGTTACTCAATACATTCCTTCCAGACAAGTCTTCTGAATGAGGCGTAACCAAGAAGGAGATCAAATCATCTGAAAACTCAACGTAATTTACACCCGGACATGGCATACATGTAAGTATCTCTGTCTCCCAGAAGTAATCCTTGAGGCAAGATTCTGGAGTTTCAATGAATGACATGGGTTCAAAGGCTCGGGTGTCGTTGATGTGAGACCCTTTGAGCGACGTATCGTATGAAATACCCTTATCAGACAAGTACGACAAGTAAGCTCCGACTACCTCTTGAACACTTCTACTGTCGTCCACTGTTCCACGTACTTCACCCTCCATTCTTAAGTTGTCTTTGAAGAATGACGGAAATGGGTCAAAACTATCACACATCCAATTTTCTGTGGCAAACCGGTACAGCTTGAGCCGTTCCAATGGCAAAAACTCATTCTTCTCCATGTCCCATATATCTATCGAAATGAGTCGGCCGTTCCCTGAGCCTGGCAACTGTGTGTTATAAGTAATTCTCAATCCTGACATTTGCAGAAGACGGTCGCCCATTGGTGTGTAAGTTGACTCAAATGTTGCTACCGCAGTAGAGTAGTTTAGTAGACTAAAGACCGAAACACCACTCATGACCCCAATACAAATATCATTCATGAAAGGCAGTGCAGACTGATGATTACAGAAGAATTAGCAAAGGCGTATTGCAGCAAAGAAATGTAGACAAAATGTCGTTCAATCTCACCCAAATATCACTGACATGAACCTCGCCCGCTTCCCATCCCTCACCACGGAGTCCGCCACTGCTAACTACAGCAAAGTCTGCATCCGCAGCCCATCTAAGCGCATCAGTAAATAGATTCCCAATGGGGCATTCACCGCCCATGCACATCCTCCAATCGGTGTCAATCACAGTGCGAGTCAAAGGCATGAATCCACTCGTTCCCACGACTGGATCATTGGCGAGAGCCTCATCTGCCAGAATGCGTAGATATTCCATGTCTCGAAAGTATTGATCATCCTTGTATTTGGAAGGGAGTTCTTCAAAATCGATTTCATTGAAGGTAAAATTTTTGACAGCCCAATTCTCAAGGTCGACATCTACACTCAAATGTGAAAGTAAGCCACCACTAATATCAATCGCCACGACCAATGTCTGATTGTTGACAATTTCCGGATCCATCTCCCCAAATCCTTGCGCCAAGACAAGAGGAGGGTTGGGGTGAACACGAATAGAATCAAGCATTTCGTCTCTCAGCGGCTCATCCAGGTAATAAACAATTGGTATCAAACAAGGGCTCGTGCCATTCACAATGCGGTCTGCCGAGAAAATACCACCACTAATCTTGTCGAAACATCCATTATTTGCATTGACATATGCAACGTAATCTAGTGCCGACACCATTGATTTGACTGCGGGTGTTGTGAGTGGCTGGGATTCTCCCTGGATGTATATGAAAGCTGCCCCAGTGTCTTCATCCACGTGGATGTGCTCAAGAAATTGGAACCACCTTAAACGACGATGCAATCATAACATTCATTTGTGAAATGTGCTGTGTCATGAAACGTAAAAATCACGATTTAGTTATGAAGGGTGGGCTTACATTGAAGACGGCGACAAAGCCACATTCGTTATGGTTGGCCGGAAGTTCGGAGTCAAAAGATTGACCGATCCAAGTCGGTTCTCGTCTGTCAACAAGGACGGAGGAGCATTGAAAAACTCCCAACCGAAATAATCATGAAGAACGAGTCGGTTGACTCCCCATCCCTCAGGGTGCATGGCCACGAATCTGGATTCTCGATCTAGTTTGGGAAAGTGAAACGCGGGGCCTTCTTCTTCTTCTATGGAATGCCGTATGACGGATGCGGCCGCCGCCGAACCTCCCACGCATGTCGGGTCGGTGGCATTGGTGGGATCGAGACAATCGTCGAGATCTCCAGGAAGGAGACTGGTGAACGACCAAAAGATGTTGAATGACGAGGATTTCATTCTTCGGTGGGGTCTTTGAAATGGGACCACGCTGCACTGATGCAACCGGTAAAATGCGGACAGATGACAATCTACAAAGGTTCGGCGAATCGACCAAGTCGATGATGAACGAAGACGCAGTCGCAGTTTCGATCCAATTCAGGGACAGGAACCAATGATTGTGAGACAGAGGCGACTGGAACTAACCCTAATCTGTAGTGGAGTTCGCCTATTACCTGTGGGATGGTAAAGCAGAATGGAAATAATCGTGACGTTGTTAGAATGATGATCCTACGGAATTGTTTGCATCAAGAAGTGTGTTATTGAGCGACGAACACAAGACATTTGAGGGACATGGTGTTGCGTTAGGTTTCGATGTCATAGATTTTTCTCTCGCGAACAGCATATCACCTTGGGTTGAAATGCAGGCAATCATGCCACCTCATGTGAGGCCAATCTCAGGTAAAACCACTACAATCTATTGTACCCTAAAAGGCTCACGAAATATACTTCACGAATACCATACGACTAAACGACATGACGATCTGTCGACCAAAAGAATCCTAGAGGACACTCGCTTTTCCTGTCATAGCAAGTCATTTCCGGATGTGGCAATGACCCCACCTTCTGCCCTAACATGTATAAAGTGAGCTTGCGCTCTAATGGACTATTTCTTAAGGCGACGGTGTCGCTTATTTTTTTGGCATTTTTTTGGCGCGAGCACGCGAAATTCTCGACATCTCATCATCCCGCCCAAACCATTTTACACGACCGCACCATGGTAAAAAAGCCGCTCCACATGATCGATCATATCTCAAAAACCACACGTGCCAATAAGATTCCGAGTTCATCCGTCTGTCCCCCTTGACGTGCCCCATCATCCACCACAAACCGTCCTTCACTAAGTATCTTCGTTTTTGTGCTGTGACACTTCACGCACAGCACAATTCCACACACGCAGATTGTCAACCCCGTCTCTGCCTAGCAAAAACAGCACTTCTCTTCACCGAAAATCAACTCCATATTAGCAATTCTTCGACATTATTGCAAGTACTCTCCTATCCTCCATCGCCTACTCTACAAAACAAAGCAAATTGACCAAATTCTTGGTGTATTGCTGATAAACCTAGTTTAGCTTATCATGAGTTCAATCAAACTGGAAAAAGATGTTATGAAGTACATTTTGATACTCAACAATCAAACACCACGTGAGAATAACATGTATTGGATCACCATTGAAGAGATGCGCGATAGGCTTGTCCACTGTGGAGTGGATAAAGCTCTTAATGGAATATAATTGGAGAGGCAGTGAAAAAAGTCAACAGAGGCGAGTCTTTTCTTGACAGGCGCAATGATGGTAAAACTCCGTGATTATCGTCCGGCCATCTATTCAAATGAAAGCGGGACTCCCAGTGATCAACGAATTATTCATAAAGGATCAAAACGCTCTTCCTATCACACCACGAGACGACTACTTCAAATTAACCGAACAAACATCAAATATGTTGGCGACGGTAAATCAAGCACTTGTACAATTTGATAATGATTCTCATTCGCAATACAAAGTCCAGGCAGCGGCTTTACGCCAATCAACAAAACACTGCAGCTCTAACTATTCAATCTGCAGTTAGAGAATGGCAAACTCAGTTGAGAGCGGAATGACTGGGAGTGGCGATGCCGACAACGTACAAAGATTTCACGTGACATTGCAAATGACAAATGCAATTCAATCAACAACGAGTGATTCCATTGGACTTGTTGACTTTGAACAATGTTGTAGCGATGATGAGTCAATTTATGAGGATGACTGTTGCGAAGATGATAATGACAAACTCGGTGATTGTTATGAATTTCATCCCAATTTGGAACCAGCAGATTTCTCTCACATAGTAGACGATGGTTATGGTATTTTTAATTTGGCGCATGATGACTGAGTTCATTACAAATCTAACCCGACACGCTGCTCAATGCTCTCTGCACCTCTTGAGATCACATCGATGGACAAACGCTATGGCGCGGAATCGATCAATACTGGACGTGCTGTCGCTGTAAGAAGGCGCGTTTCGATTGAGAAACTGCAAAGTGGATTAGAGTAGTGTAGTACAAAGAGGTAAGGGTTGGTCAAGGCTACAACCTGCTCTTAATCTTGAGTTGGCAATGGGGAGCGAGAGTCAACGCGCATAAATCATGGAGAAGCTCATTGGCTTTCTACAAGGGTTCAGTTGGTATAAAAACCATGTCCCGACGGAATCAAAAGCATATTGACTTAAAAATCCGTTGTGCAATTTCACAGTTGTATGAAAAGGAGGCAAGAGGAGAATCTCGAAGGAGCACGTTGAAGCTTGTCAGCAATTGCCGGATTATGGAACCAATATACTTCAACTCTACAATGGTGAATGGTGTCAGGCAAACACCGGGTCCAGCAGCAATGGGGATGGTTGCGCGGAGTGCAGCGGTGTTATGATCACAAAGTAAAGAGCAGTGAAACTGCTTTAATTACCAGTGACAGAGTGGTGTCGTCCGTGTCCCAATTGCATTAGTACATTCGCAGGTGAGTGCCGTTTCAGTTTTTATGGCTTTGTATGTTGATTTACATCGACACAGATTAACATTTGCACTACTTCTTTTCAAAGAATAAATGTATCCGTTGTACTTTAACATTAAACAGACAGATAGAAGAGTGGGAGGCACAAAGAAATGAATGTCACTGTTGAGGACCTACACAGATTACGCTTTAAATCATGAAGGGATTTGTTATCGGAAAATCTAACTATTCCTCTGCGGGTGCCGAGAGAATTCGAAGGTATCAAGGCTGCACAAAATCTCCTCCTAGACAGTGATGGCAAGCCCACGAGAGCTGCCTCAACTTGTGTATTTATCAATCAAGTTGTTGCAGATAACGAGACACTTCAGGACCGAATAACTTCATCGGTAAGCAACACGAGATTTTAGGATCTGTTGTAGACAACAAGGCCGAACACTTTCCAGACATGAGGTCACACCGTGAGAATAGCATAGCAACGAGATGTACAAACTCAAAGACAAAGAACACGTCCTTCCGTGGGAAAGAACTGTCTCTCAAACCAACGAATAAAGGAGTATTTCTTCGGACATCACCAAGGCTGTTAAAGAGTACAGCAATCACGTTGGACCGTGACGTTAAACGTACTGAGTGCTTGGAACAACCATAATTACAAATCACGACATCATTGCAATGAACATACCTACTGCAAGCACGAGAAATTCTGTAGCTATATCAAAGTTCGCAATGAACACCGGAATGGACAGAAGATCAAGTCAATACAGAAGCAATCAATGCGATCTAAGAGGCACAAGACGGCAATGGGATCTGTCTGAGGAGGGTATTATTGTTCTCGAAAAAATCAGTTAACAAGAGGTTCAACGCCAAAACAATTGATAAGAGTAGCCAAGTTAGGCAGTAGCAATCATTGTGAAGGATTCTGGTCTGAGCTGGGTAAAACTAAGCGAGGGGTAAGAGAATAGCCGGGTGTGGAACAGATTTGTGGTATTCAATGTTGCAGCTTTGTTATTGCATGAATGGTCGGGCCACAAAGAGAAATCAAGAAAGGAATTGTCGAAGTCTATTGGGGTTTATACATTACTGATATAGAAACAAAACTCCCACGCAGTAAGTGCAAAGAATTCGTGAAAAAGAACCGGATAAAGGCATGGAAGCGAGAAGGGAAGGCAACGGCAACGAAAACAAGATGACGAATGATCATGCGTCGACAAAAAAACAAGACTCAAGATCTAAGAAGAATCATCACAAAGAGCGATAAAGTTCAACCTTAACGAAAGTGTCAAAAGACGAGCACAGTTTTGTAATAAATGCAAACAAAGTGGTGCATAGTGCAAGAGATTGTATAGCACTATGGGACCGAAGGAAACAGAGTTCAAGGCCACTGGCATGGGATGATGGTCTCATGTCTGGAAGAATTATACAACCCCAGGGTAAAAAGCACAAGGCCAAATAATTATGGATGAGTCAGTTGGTGATTTCATCTAGTTTATTGATATATAAGAAGAGATGTATAATTGCAACAATTAAATTCTAGAATTTAAAGAACTACTTTTCTTACTTCTTCCGCTTCGCGATTACCTTTGTATGGTAGATCAGATCGGGGGTTGGGCCATTTCTTCGGATAAGCATACTTTCGAGACAAAGTGGAAGATGCTCGACCTTTCCTTTCCCAACTATGCAATAAACAGTTTGTTGCATACCACCAATACACCATATGTGTGCGTTTGTGGGGTGTTGCTCATGTCTGCCAAATCATCTGTGGCTGGAGTAGCAATGCGGCCTTGATTGTTTTCAAGTTCAAATTGTTGATAGGGAAGGCATCACAAACACGAGGCAATGACACGAAGCCCATTTCAACGCACATAGCCGATTGTCCTTGGTGCAACATGGTTTGTCGTGTATTCGTGGATCTACCAGCATAATAATCCTCTTCGGTGGCTGACTCTTGCAATGTTTGCATTTGATTGCATGCCAACATTTCCGTCTGTACCTCCGAATCTTAAGAAATGAGCACTTACCAACTTCGTGATGAGCTGGTGTATGAAGAGCATGGGACTGCGGGAGAACTCTGCATTGATTCGGTAACATAGCAACGGGAGTGAAAACATCCAACACCGATCATGTCACCCCCTCTCAACGAAGCGTCCTACCTCCAACAAGAGTTCTGTTGAGTCGTGCATGAATCTTTCTGGCCATCACCATCGAGCGAAGTTTCAAGTCAGTAAACTTGAGAGACTGCGGAGTGCTGCGCAGAAATTGCTTTCGTGCAGTCTTATGGAAGGTTTTGATGACAAGAAGCACCGATAAAATTGGATTGTTGCATGCCTCGTTGTCGTTAGTTGTGCTGTGCTATCGACTCGACATCACTACTTCGTCAACACCAAATTTCTATCTGATGGAGGCAAAGGCATAGTTGTTGTGTCGTCTCCATCCACATAATGTTTTGGAAAAGAACGTGACACAATACTCACAAAATCACTCGGAGGTATTTCAAACGTTTGGATCGATAGACCTCTGGGTTATCCTTGATGAAATCAAGAAAAGTGGAGGCGAATTCTTGTGTTTAAGTTTCTCCTTCTTTCGCCTTCGCCTCTTTTTCTCTTCTGTTTTCTTGCCCTGACTTTTCACATCAATAAGCAAATGAAAACTTTTTAAACAAATCTTGAACTGAAAGACATTAATGCATGATATAATGGACTTAACTGCTTCTTTTCATCTTGTCGCAGTGGGAGATGATGATGATGACATATTCCCAGTTGTATCGAGAACTTGATGAGAATTTGGTCAATTTGCTTTGTTTTGTAGAGTAGGCGATGGAGGATAGGAGAGTACTTGCAACAATGTCAAGAATTGCTACATGGAGTTGATTTTCGGTGAAGAGAAGTGCTGTTTTTGCTAGGCAGAGACGGGGGTTGACAATCCTGCGTGGAAAAATTGTGCTGTGCGTGAAGTGTCACAGCACAAAACGAAGATACTTAGTGAAGGACGGTTTCTGGTGGATGATGGGGCATTTCTTGGGGGGACAGACGGATGAACTCGGAATCTTATTGGCACTGGTGGTTTTGAGATATGATCGAAATCGTGGAGCGGCTTTTACCATGGTGCGGTCGTGTAAAAAATGGTTTGGGCGGGACGATGAGATGTCGAGAATTTCGTGCTCGCGCTGCGCCAAAAATAAAAAGCGACACTGTCGCCTTAAGGCTCACTAAGAGATTTGAAAAGCGCTCAGGGAAACCACTATGACTCTATTGTAATCTAAAAGGCCTGAAATATACTCTCACGAATACCTGTACGACTAAACGACAGGACGATCTGTCGAGACCAGCAATGCCCAGCAGCATCATGGGTGACGTCACTTATTTTACCTAGCCATCATAGAAAGCGAATCTATTGTCTGTAGGTGGTTGGAATAACAACAATGATCTAATTAAACATGCATTGAAGTGTCATCACATGCATAACAGTAACAAACTTGTGGTTGATTTAACTAATGGAGAGGGAAAATTTACCCTGCAGGCGATTGTTACCCAAGTAAAGGTCCTCATATCAAGAGATTTGACAAATACAAAAACAAATTTGTGGATGAAGTTCTATACGGTGATGTTATGCCATATGATGACGACATTATGAAGACATTTTATATCCAGGTTGATGTCGTAATGTATGATCCACCTTATGCTTCTATCCACGGAAGCACAACGCTAAATATTGTGTATTTAAGAAATCTCAAGGTCAATTAAAGTTCAATGATGCATACGGAGTCAATTACTGCTATACAGACACCTAGATTCATAATTTCTCAAATCATGAATTTGTGAAAATGTGTGTTGTGGATATCAAGTTTGGACCGTTAATGGAGCTAAATTAATTCATTGGTTGGGTGATTCTAGAGAAATGGATGTGAGTATACCCAAAAGATTCAGTGGCCTTCATCGAGAAGTGCACATATGAACATGGTAAGTGGTACAAAGTATTCGAAGACAATATGTTGAAGAATATACTCGAGGCATCCTTGGATACTTTGCAGGATAGAGCACTTATCCATCGTATCAATGGATCTGAGGAATTATGTGGCTTTTGTATGGGAAGGAGTTCTTAAGAAGAGTAAAATTAAGATTGAGATGAAGGAAAGCCGTGATGAAAAGAAGCTCTCGCGAATCAAATCAACGGTAATAAGAAGTTTGCAAACGCACTGAACAATCAAAAGTCAATCTCTGTTTATTGAGAATTTAAATCAATTGAGAGAGTCTATAAAAATGTGAGGAGACAATTGAGCAGATATATGTTGGGGTTTATGTGTTAAAATAGTATCATGTTTGGTAAACTTTATATCTGTTTTTCGCTTCCACCGCTTTCCAAACAATTTGTTTCTGCTAGGGTGAAAGAGATTCTGGAGAGCATGAACCCTAACTATAGATGACTCTAGCCCAGGGCTATGTTCAGCTAATGAAGCAAAAGTCTGGTCATTGAGTGTGGCATCCAACTCATCCGTCGTAGATGGGATGGAAGCTAGATCGTATTCCATTTTGAGACGGTGTTTTTGTCATCGGTCTTTGTTGTCGATTCGAATTGTATTCATTTTCTTCTTTGTTGTCTTCTTCTTCTTCGGTGGCGGCACGGAGTATATCCCATACCTCATGATACGAATCTATGGTGAACGATCGTCGCCCATTCGTGCTTGAAGTGAGGCCAATGCATTGAGACTTGCCTCTATGGCTCGTGCGCGTAGTTTTCTGTGGGACGGAGGAAGGAGAGTTGAATCGTTTGTTGGTGGTTGCCGCTGCTGCCAGTGTTTTGTGCCTTGCATTGTTGGTACCATGGTCAAAGAGAGAGGCATCGACATTCCCATGAATTGACAACAGTACACCCTTGTCATATAGCCTTGTCTCCTCAACATCTTCCTCGATCGAATCATCGTCCGTGGTCTTTGCATGGTCCTCCTTGTCTTCCTCGTCATCGTCGTTGACCTTTTCATCTCCGTCATCAAAACACCCACCAACAATGAAACAGCATCATCATGATATCAAATCGCCAATTGGACATCCTTGCTCCTTTCACCGCCGCCGTCATCTCCCTCGCAAAAGTAGTAGACATGCAAACGCACGCCATGAGACAAAGACACGCTGCCATTTTTAATTTCAAATTCACTTCACGGAAATTTATGACGGTATGCCACCGCCGCATTGTTGTGATTGACAACTTTCAATACCAAACAACGACACGGCGATAAATTGCATGAGCATGAATGACATCCTGGAGTATGCTGACACGAGATGTTTCCTTTGTGCCGTCATGATGGGAGGACGTGTTTGTTGTAGTTGCTGTTGTGTGCAGGGTGTGGAATTGAGATTGAGCACGATGCAAGAGGGTGGAAGCTTGGCAGATTTGATTCCAGAGTGTAACATCACTGTCATTGTCATTGTCATTGTGGGGGGACACGTGATTCATCGTGGGCTTTTCGTTTGGAATTGTGCATGAGAATTATTCTTCAATATAAAATTTTGATATGTGTGTTTGCTGCTCTAGGCAATTTAACTAGGACCGCACCCCTTTTTTTCCCGCACGGGTGGTCTTCAAGTTAGTGGTGTTCTCAGCAGATATTCTTCAACTCACAACATTCTCCACGACATCTCACGACAGGGCGTCACAATCTCACGACATGTTAGGATACTCACTACATCTCAAGACATTTCTCACGACATTCACGACACTTCTCACGACACTTCTCATGACCAAGTCACGACAACTCACAACATTTCTCATGAAGCGGTTACGACAACCCACAAATTTATCACGACATTCTCACGACATTCTCATGACATTCTCCGACACTGCTCACGACTCTTCACAACAACTCACGACATGCCTACAGTCAAAATTCAAAAAAATGCCTTTGTTGCTGTCTATTCAGTGAGACAGTGTTTTAACCTTTGAACATAACAGGTACTCGAACGATGCTTATCTATATTATGATAACAGTAAGGATTGGCGGTGTGAGACGCTAAACGCTTCAAAGCCCACGAAAATGTCGGAGAAACTAAGAAACAAAAAAATAATCTTTGCCATGTGGAAAAGCGCAAAAATGTGCAAAAACCATGAAATCAGGATAGGGTAATTTAGAGGTTTGTGCATAGGAGAATGTTTTCAGACCTTTTTCACAAGGGTGAACAGTACTCAAAACCTAAAACGACCAGAAACAATAGGTACCAATTTAAAACTAATTCCACGAACAAAAATGGCACTTGGAATTCATACGCATGGACAGCAATGAATGAATGTCCACTCTTGATTGAAATCTACAACACTGAACTGAATTCTCACTGATTTAAAACTGTCATTAGAGCAATACTGAATGATGAACTGCGGCCCCTCATTTCATTCCATCTTTCGCATTAACCACTGCCATAAAATTCATGTGGATGTGGCATAATGCCATTTAAGCCGGTCAAGGAAGGATTATTGGGTCACAAAGGGGTGAGTATAAAGCAGTCCAGCATGTATTGCTTCTTACCTTTTCATCATTACTTTTCTCGGCAAAGTACTGCTGTCGACAGAACACCACAGAAGATGAGTACGTGGATGAATTTTATTTTAGACAGTGTTGCCATTCTCAAAACTTTCCATTCCCTCTCACAGAGGTGAAAGCTTTACACTACAGATCTGTCACTTTTTTGTCAATTTGTGATGCTGACCAATGTCCTTATAAGGTTGTACAAGGCACAATTAATTGATGGGCATGTGACTTGCCTTATGGGCACTAGCACACTTCACGTTAGTATACTTAGTTACCTGTAAATAATGAGTATTTTTGGTTTGACATACATGAGTCGTCATGTTGTTTTAATGTTTGCTAATCCAAAAAGGGCAATTCTTGTCCAAGACACGCAAAGCCAGTGAGGCACAAACTCAAACTAGCCAAGCTTTGACAAGCCACCTCATTTTTTACTTAATGCTTCCTTTGTTTCAACACGTTTTCTTCTACCTAACTTGCTGAAAAAATCTTGCAGTGGCTACTAGTAATGTTGTTCACATGACAATTATTCATCATAGCAAGTGATGCGTGACCACGAATGGGATAAAAATTTGTGAGATTGACAGGAACCAGTATATTCTGGCGTTTGTAAAAGTTAGAAATTCCTGTGCAAATGATATACTAGGAATTTGGTGATTCCTTGGATTCTCGAGAAATATGGTACTTCCAGGCACTTTTAAACAGGAAAATTTTTGTGGAATAATGAGTATGACTACCCCTGTTTATCATGCCTGTATTGAAGTAAATGGAGCATATCAAGGACACAAATCACAAATTGCCTTTGTACACAAACACACATTTTCTGTGAAGGTTTGTCCAGTGACAACCACCACTCATCAGTACTCTAAAAGGATGGCACTGTGGCAATTGCCCTTCTTCATGAGCTTCACAATCAGCTGAGTATCATCTGCACCAAGTGCAACAAGGTGTGCACTGTGAGTTTT
The DNA here is from genome assembly GCA_013187285.1 of Cyclotella cryptica. Lineage (NCBI taxonomy): Eukaryota > Bacillariophyta > Thalassiosirophyceae > Thalassiosirales > Thalassiosiraceae > Cyclotella > Cyclotella cryptica. Next base: position 23,409 of record JABMIG010000476.1, read on the forward strand.
TCAGCTCACCCCAAGAAATATCATTGAGGGGTTGATTTGGAAGAGATGGAAGTACTCTCTCAAGTGTACCCCGTAACGGGATTACCGGGCTTTGCCAACTGGCTCTGATTTTCAGTCAAGTAAGAACAAAGAACATAGCATGTGGTATACAGAGGATGCAGACAGCAATAAGAGGGATGGGGAGCCATAGCGGCAGATTGGGAGTACAAGTATGCAGAGCCCAAGAGTATCAAGGAGGAGGAGAAAGAGTAGGTGGCAGAGCCCTATGGCAATTTGTAAGAGGAGATGAGTGCATGTGTTAGGCCAAAAGCTTGGTAATTTGAGGTTGCTAAGCAATTGCAATGGAGGCATTGCAATTCCTTGTCCACCCAAACTTTGCGCAGGATTTGCAAACTGGCCTTTTCCGATTCCTCGTCAACAGTGGTTTAGCCCGGGATTTCCGCAGAGGCACCCAGTTCGGTATAAATTCAGCAGACTAACATGACCAATTGGCATCAAAATAGTAGGACAAAAAAATTAGCCTTTGCAAATTTCGGGAAAATACAATTCCTTAGTAGTTGTAATAATTATCTGATAACATTATTGCAATTTCCTAGGAATCGTAAATTTATGTCTATTTTCTCAAGATAGCAATTTCTAAGGAATTGTTTTTAGGTCACACAAGGTCACGATCACCGAAAGATATGGTGCTACGGAGGGATTAGTACATATCATGACAATTGTCAGTTGGATGCGTTTTAGCGCCAAATTTGTAGAAATATGCAACCAAACTGGACTTATTCAAACTATTCAAATATAATTAGGCTGTGGACAAAGAATTGTTCTATGTTCTCCTATGGGGGTTTGCAAATCCTGTGCAAAGTTTGGATGGACAAGGAATTGCAATGCCTCCATTGCAATTGCTTAGCAACCTCAAATTACCAAGCTTTTGGCTTAACACATGGATTCCAAGGACAATCAAGATCAGGAGGAGCAGGAGAGGGAAGAGGTTGGTTGCCATGAAGATGAGGTGGCAGTGGAAGAGAAGTACAGACCTGTTCCCAGTGCAGTGGAAGAGTTGGCAACAAAAACCCCAAAACCATAAGGGGGTGACTAAAAGGGGGCAAAGAGAATTGTTTTCCCCAAAAGATGTTGGCTTGTTTGGGGAAAGTTTCCAAGCAGAAAAAGCATTAGGTTTTTGGATTATATTTTGAGGCTTGTTCATAATTTCGTTTTAATTTGTAATAACAATTGGATTTTAGATTTCAGATTAAATTTACCCAGATTATTACTTATACATGTAAGTTCACTTGATATAAGTCTAAACTGGATAAAACCACACTCTTACACATATAAATGGGATGTAATAATCATTTGCATAACTTATGCAGGTTGTAAGTACAATTTAAGATATTTATTTGATTTAATTCTGATCTAGGCCAAACGGGGGGAGGCCATGAAGTGGAATTGCACATGTGAATAATTGTTAGTGTGGGTATGGGAATAAACATATTCAAGAGCAGAGAAAAATTCCCCGGGCACATTCAAGCAAAAAATGGTGGTGGGAGGGCACAGTGAGTGATTGCATTCAGGAGTGATTTCATAATTCTTTGGTGTGAGGTATGTGATGTGGGAGTACAGAATCTTGTGGGTGACTTTGGGCTAAAATGATGACAGGCAGGGTACTTAAGGTATTAGCACACAACAGTATTTTGTATTCTTTGGTATGAGGTTTGTGGTATGGGACCTAAAATAGTGCTTTGTCTATTGTCCATCATAGAAAGGTAGATGGCAAATTTTGTAACATGTGTAATTGATTAACACTGAATTCTCACAGCGACACGTGCCCTTCATGTCATCAGTACAATTCTGATTTCTGCTGGAATCAATACTAACGAACAAGTGGATTGTTGTGTATGTTTTCAAAGTATTAGTCACATATGGAACTGTAATTCATTCTGTTATTGATTAAACCTTTTCTGATTGTTTTAACATTTGATCATTCTACCACAAAACCATGTTTGCCAGGGTTACATTTATCTGCTGGCGCATGGCCCACAGGCTATGCCAATGGTAGACAGCGGCGAAATTGGAAGAGATTGCAAAAATAGATTGCTATTAAATTTATGAGATCTGTTGAGCAACTACTTGCATTTTTTGCTGTTGCAAGGTTTTTATAAACATGTAAACAAGTGAGTTCAAATATTTGGATTCCCATTGCACCTCATGACTGTAATAGGTTCACTGGCTTTTATTCATTATGGTACTAAGTATGGTACCACTAACACACCCTTGCAGTGTAGCTCTTAGCAGTCATGGCTTTGAGTAACTCAATCAATTGAGTGAATGGGGTCAAGAATTCCTTCCTCATATAACAATGACGGGAGGGTGAGTGGTGCTTTGTCCAGTAATCTGCATAGTTGAGCTGACCTGGGTGCCAATAGAAGCAGCACTGTTTTTGGTTCACACTGCAACCTCTCAGCCAATGGAAACACATGTCCATTGCTTTGGTTTGCTTGGACTGCACCTTGCCATTGATGATTCCCTCTGCCGTGGACTTGTATGTTTGCATTGATGTTGGGGGCTGACAATGGCCAAGTTCTTTGAGGGTCATTTGCTCCTTGATGGCCTTGTGGGCATTGATGTAAAGGGCACCAAGTTTGGCTTCGGGGTCCAAAGACATTACCACCTTAATGATTTGGCAACTTTGAGGATGGTGCCATTGTTTGGGGGGTATTGCACATTCTCCAACAGGAAATGATGTTCTCCCACATGGCTTCTGTGTTCGAATTGTTTAAGTAGCCAGCATCACTATGGCCAGTGAGCACCATGTCACTTTTACAGTAAGTGAGGAGTACTGGTTCTTGTGTTGCACAATAATCAAGGAACTGTTTGACATGTTCCATTGTATTGGTTGTTGGGGCATTTGTTTGGCAGCAAGCATGCTAAGGTGCATTAATAATATCCCATTGACTGCTTGTGTATACAATAAAAACTTCCCAGTGACCTTTTGAACTCATGTCGTCTCTTCAGGCCCTACTGATGGCCATCCATCACAGTCAGGAGATGGCTTGGTTGCACCATACTTGAGAGGAATGTGTTGATAAGAGGAATCAGGGAATTTGGAGGGAAATAGATTGTTGTATTGGATGAGGGCCTTTTCTAGGAAAGGCTTCATTGACAAGTGGACTTTACCATTGTCGTAATCCCAATATAACTCGATTTTCACAAATTCTTTTCCTTATTTATTCAATTGTACATCATAATATTTCTTGAGGCTGTCAATTACCGTAAAACCCATATATGTGCACACAAATGTACAAAAGATACCATTAAAATGATTTTGATATGTTGTGATAACTTTTGATAGGACACACTTTTGCCTATTGTGTGACACACCAAAACCTTCAGAAGAAGATAATCTTTCTGGAATATCTTATCCGTTTAGTAGAGAATAGCTTAGTTTTCAAAATATACGTATGACATAGGCCAATTTCTACCCTACATAGGTAAAAACTATTTAAAAAGTGTGCACCTATATACCAGTGGCACTTACACTCCGGGTTTTACGGTACCGTATATCACGGTTTATAAGACCCCCCGAATGTACAAAAGATACCATTAACACGATTTTGATATGTTGCGATAACTTTTGATAGGACAAACTGTTGCCTATCGTGTGACACACCAAAACCTTCAGAAGAAGGTAAGCTTTCTGAAGTATCTTATTCGTTTAGTCGAGAGTCACTTAGTTTTTGAAATATGCGCAGTTCAAAAGTAGGGGGGTCTTATAATCGGTGGGGACTTATAAACCGTGATATACGGTAGATGATTCAGATCCTCCTCTGGAATATATTTGATGCTGAAATCATCAACACTGTTTTAAACCTTCGACTTCCTATGTTTCTACGAATTTCATTCTGTCTTGCTCGCTCAAAAAAATCTTCTGCTTGTTATAATAATATTATTATGTGAAGGCACAGTGTGCGCAACATCATATTTCCAGAAGTTTCGAGAACAGTTCGACGTCTCATTCGAAGCAGCATGTTAATTATTGCCTGCAGTGATCTTTCGTTCCAGAACACTTCCATTTTATTTCTTTTTACAATTACACAAATGGTACGTGAAACAAATCGCAAGAAAGAAAGTTGGGAAAAAATCAAAATTCAAAGTTGGCTTATCTTTTTGGCTTTCTACACTCCGCTTGTTTTTTGACTGATGGAAAATGTAACATCCTAATTTATAGGTATGGTATATTACTCTATTGTACAGTATGTAAGTCCCTTAGCACCAATTTTGTCGTGGGAATGTTCAAATAATTACTCTTCTCTCTCCTCAACTCTCACTGGAATCGACTCATTGCCTTTACATATAATTATGCCATAATCCTTCCATCAAGCCAGACAGACTTCAAATATATATTCCAGCCGTCTCGTTTGTCCGTTCGGCTGATCAGCGGATCGTTTAATTTTGAATTTTGGCCCAACGTCGGAACGCACAACAGCGCGCACAATTATTTTTTATGCCAATGTTTGGTTGTCCTTGTCCTCTCTATGATGTGTTGTCCCGCCCGAGGTCGTCTGTTATTTCTTTCCACCAACACATTTCCCCAATGCCAGCAAGACCAACTGTGTGGGTGTAACCAATCCCAGAAGACACAAAACAAAACCTTGATCGGTTTTGGTGAGGTGTTTGCGTATTGTACCAGCTTACCAGCAACCGTTACGATATATCACGACAAACAGAACACCGACCTCTGAATCGTCGCAATTCTCGTGGTCAACACCGTGGCCATATCCCCGCTATCTCATTTGTCAAACATCATGGCCAGGAAGACGTCCATCGCAATCCTCGTGGTCTCTTGTCTTGCTACTGCCTCATCGGCATCCGGATGCTTCGACAAGTCCACCTACTACGCAATCGACAGTGACATTGAAGCGATTGCCTCCGGCATCACGAATGAAGATGATCTTGTTCATTTCTACGGCGGCATTCTCCGTTTGGTCGCTCACGATTTTATGGACTACGATCGACATAATGACATACCCATGGGAACTGATGGTTGCATAGAGTGGGACCATGAGGTGAATCTTGGCCTTTGGGGGTCCATCTGGTGCGATGACTGTGATCTTACCAAACTGTACAACGACAAATATAGTCATATTTCCAAGGCTGATTTCTGGATAGCCGCATCAAATGCGGTTGTCCGTAATCTGTCCGTCGACAAATCCCTTGATATGGTTGATACATTCCTATGGGGAAGGAAGGATGCCGATTCATGTGCAGGCCAGGGAGATAGAGTCCCTACGGGCTCAGGTTGTAGAGAAATTGAGGACGTGTTTCTTGATGCTATGGGGTTACAATGGAGAGACGCAGTGGCCTTGCTGGGTGCTCATACCATGTGAGTATCTCTTGCGTTACCTCCTCATTCAAGTGCATTAAACAGCTTTTCTAACGCTTTTGTTCATACCTAACTGAAACAGTGGAAAAGCTCATGTAGACTTCTCTGGTCATGATGGCTATTGGATGCCTTCCACCGCGGAAGCACTTGTATTTGACAAACAATACTACGAAGAGCTCGTCATGCGTCCCTGGCGGGCCCACAACATTGACACGAAGTATGAAGATTTCATCGCCTCTACAGACATCACCCACAAGGAACCACAAATCATGTTGAAGACTGATGTGTGTTTATGGTTCGACACTGATAATTATTACCCATGCTGCACGAGGACAAACCGATGGCTAGATGGCCAGAACATGTGCGATTGGGAACAAAAATTGAGCGATTCGGAATGCACAAGGTACGATGCCGACAACTCGCGCATGGCTGCTGTCGAGACCGTAGTAGAATTCCTTGGCGGACCGAAACCCAGTGAAAATAATGATCCATTCTACAAAGCATTTGCAACCGCTTGGTTCAAGGCGACCACCAATGGACATGATAACTTGAAGACACTTAGCAGCAAGTGCTGGTGAACAAGATGATTGAGGCAGACATCTGTCTAATTTTTGTTACTTACAGAATTTAATATTTATTTACAAGTAGAAGCACCATATGAATAGAAGAGCGCTTAAGAGATTCTTATTTGCCTAAGTCCCTTCCCGTTTACATAGCATTGCGATGACTTTTTTACATATCCACCAGATCTGAAGTAGAAGAGGGGCGAACGTCGTCTTTTATCATGAGTAGGTAAGGTCCGATGACCGTTTGGAAGCTGCAGCCACGTTTCGGTGTTGGTTGCGTGAACTAGAGATGAGAATCCATAAAAAATATTATGCGCCAGTGAGTACTGATGTTCTCTAAATAATGTCGTCCGATTAAAATATTCATAACAGACTTCTACAGCCAGCTCAGCAAGTGTCCGCGAGTGGCTTGAGGTCATCCAGTCCATTTGTTGTAGCCTTGAACCAAGCAATAGAAAATGCTTTATAAAATGGAGCATTATTTGAATTGGGCGCCGAGCCCCCAAGGAAATTCATCACAGCTTTCACAGCTTCAATTCGTGGATTATCTCGTGAGTACATAGGGCACTCCACATTTTCATAACTCTCACACCTACTTTGGCCATTGGGCTTGAACATGCTAGTTCTTGAGCAGCATTTCTTTTGTGTGTCAATGTCGAAGAGCAAGCACATGTCTGTGTTTAACATCATCTTAGGACGACTGCTATTGGGACTCCCAGTAGTCCAGTCTTGATGTGTCGTCCCGACTGCTCGAGGGCTCCACGCTCTTCCGAAGAGTTCCTCAAAATATTTTTTGTCAAAAACTTGAGCTTCTTTGTCATTAGGAACCCATGTGCCGTGATGCCCTGAGAACTGATGTGAACAACCAAATTTCATCAGCCATGTTGCCTAAGATGTAATAATGAATATATTCCGCGGGGGTGCGCTTACCTTAAAATTACCACGGCCCAAAGTATGCGCGCCCAACAATGCGACTGCATCTTTCCATGTCAGGCCCATTCTCTCAAGAAAAACACCTTCGACGGACTGGCAACCTGCTGTCGTGGGAAGTCTAGAATCAGATCCCGGGCATGAATCAGCTGTCGCCCTTCCCCAGTAATACGTGTTCCTCAAGTCCAATTCGTTGTTCACTGAGGTCAGATAAATCACAGCATTGCCAGCAGCCACCCAGAAGTCAGCACGCGATAAGTCACTGTACTTTGCATCGTAAAGTTGTTTAAGTGGACAGCTATCGCACCAGATGTTAGTAAAACCAACATTCATGGGTGAATCAAATACTAAACAGCCATCTTGACCAAACGGTTTGTTCTTATTAGTAGCATCATAATCCATGAAATCATGAGCCACCAGACGCACAATCCCGCCAAGGAAATGGCTGCGGTCAACGTCGTTTCCAATCGAGTTCTTGATGGCTTCAATGTCAGCATAAATAGCATCGTATCTTGCAGTGTTAATACATCCTGAAGTGATTGCGGACGTCCCAGAGGAAGACGAACTATCAGTGGAACACATGGGCACGTTGCAGTAATCCCAAAGCACATCAGCATTCTCAACGAAGCACCATGTCCTGGAAGCCACTCCGTTAGGATTACGGCAATACGGTCCGTCGTCCAGACCTTGGTTAGGGTAGCTTCCTGCCATAGACCACTCCCTGCACTGAAAGCCACTTTGGGTGACATGAAACCGTCCGCGATAGTCTGACTGGCGGACATCGTTGCAGCCGCACATCATATTGTTTCCGGAACATGTGCTTGACTGAAGTTTTCTGTTGACTTCTTGATTTTCTTTGAGTGGGTCTACCGAGCGGATGTCTCCTTGTTGTTCTTTAGAAAGAGCCAGGTACATGGGCGTGCTCGTCTTCTTGTCATTGCGTTTTCTCAGCATTGATGAAGATGAGTTAAAATCAGATTCGAAGTCGTACTGCGCATATACAAGTGGTCGCAGAAACGATGCCACGCTCAGAGCAACCAGTAACGAACATGGTTGAGCCATCTTTCAGGATTTAAAATCGCAGCTGTTGCAGCAGGGAGCTGTTGTGAACTAAACTAAGGCACTGTCAACTGTCAGACAAAATCAGGAAAATATTGTGAGATGTTATTTAACGAACCGGCCTGCATCAGTGCATTGGAAACAAATTTCATTCCACGGCCTTCGGGTTCACGGGCTTTTGTACTAATCTTACATGATAGTCCTACGGGTTCACTGATTGTTCGGGGCAGTTCGTTGTGTCATATCGAATGGAATGGAACATTTAAATTTCGTCTGATTCGCGAGAGATCGGTTTTTTCACACATATGGGAATAAAAAATCCCTCGTCGCATTCATACCAACCAAAAATTTGAGAAACCTTACAGGCAAGTACCGCACTCTTACGTGCACCGTATTATTTGGGAACAACCAAGACCAAGGGTGCCACTCTATTCCGTTGACAGGGAGTTACTATGACGTATCACGGGGTTTCGATTGGTTTTTTTTTGAAAAATTGGTCACTCCACCAAGCTTCGCGCCAATTTTGCGATGAATCCACATTTTTCGTCCAACATTGGGTGTCATGGTTCAGGGGGTATTGGTATCTGTATTGTACAATACTTTAGTGATCCCTACACCAGTGTTCAAGTACAATAACACCAAAAGCTAGTTTCACCGATAATGCTGTTTTTCCCAGATTTAATCTGTGACATAGGCCAAGTATCTATGGCCAAGAATAGCCTGTATTTTAAGTATTTATATTTACTTAAAAATGTAAACGCAAAGGCTTCCCTTTTCTTACAAAGGAGAAGTACTCAAAGATTCAGAGCAAAAGATTCCCACACAGGAATTCATCTGTCGTCAAATAAAATACAGGATCTAGTATGCATTATGTCAGGACATAAAGACGTACCAATTTATGTAGGATTCATAGCGTCATGTGAACTACATGATGAGCGCATGATGATTGATTGCCATCAATAATCATTTTTACAATAGTTTAATACTTATACTTTCACATTGATGATCCAAAATACATCTACACATGTCCTTTCAACCTAAACCTACTGCTAAGTTTTTTGACTTAGGTCACTATCAATTGATAGACCGCAACTGTGCATGAGTACACTCTGCCTCTTGTTGTGATTTCAACTCACAAGAAATGACACATCTCCTTCAACATGTAGTCATAAATAAACACAGACACATCACTGAGGCCTTGTTCCCAGCTGACAGGGGTATACTCCGCTCCATCTAGCAGATTGAGCATGTTGCCTAGGTGTGCACATGCATAAAAGGCCACAAATGCGTGTACACGCAAGTGACACAATTAGGCTGTGAGCAGGTACCCAGTACCTTGTCTATAATTGGCCCCTAAAAATCACAAACTAGGCAGACCTGCACAGACTTAAGCCCTAGAGGGTGTGAGGTATGGCCATAGATTCAAGACCTAACAGCCCTAATAGATGTATTGCATTTTTTAAAAGAGAATGTAAAACATAGATAAGCTTTTTAAGCTAGAGAACCCGTATTACAGTCACAGCGTGATTAGTAATATAGCGGATTACACACACAAGCTACCATAAATACACTGTTTAGTCTATGTTATATATTTTTTTCTAGGACCTAGACAACCTCCTAGCTAATTCTAAGCCTATTTAGGCCTAAAACCTCCTCTGGTGACCACATAAAAAGAAGAGTCACATTCAAATGACAGAACGATCCCCCTTAAAGTTCTCGTCCCTCAAGTTACTTCAAATTTTCAATTCATTATGGTCAATTTTGGCAAAGTGCCAGTTGGAGTGATCACGGAACAGCCCGTTTGAACAATATGGTCCCGGATCAGCCTCATGATCACTTTTCTATTAAAACGATCGTGTTTGCAACAGACCTAGTAAATCCTTATGCAGGATCTTGCATAAGTTAAGGTACTTTAAGGGGGAACTCGGTTGGAGGGTTAATACTTTTTAATCCCATTTGAGAGCAAAAGTGACAATGAGTCAATCTTTCAAGATGTTTTAACCTTGGGAGCGCATCTGGTACCCTTGAAAAGGACCAGGATCAAGTCCCACAGAAGGAGGTATCCGGCAAAAGCACCTATGATCAAAAAATTTGCACGAATCGCCTATTTTCAAGAGATATTAAGCAATTTTCCACAGTCTTCAAGCTGGAAAACATGCTACTTTCCAAATTTTCAGAAAATCAGAAAAAGTGAGAATCGGAGATTCCTTCAAATCCTGATGTACATGTTAGCCCCCAAAGTGGCACTGGCCCCGTACTTGCATTGGGACCAATTTTTTGCCCAGTGCTGGAACTGGGACGCTGACATCCCCATGTTGGCACCGTGCCAATACGGGGCGCCCTGTGCTGGAACTTGGACCAAAAAGTAAGTCTGTCTCACCCAGATCCAGCACTGTTGGGAGTCCAGTGCTGGAACTGGGCCAATGCCTTGAAACCCCATATTGGCACCCACCTCATATTGGCACTGGTTCCATTTCCAATATTACCCAATCCTATGCCTTTTTTATGGAATCAACCATGGTTTGCTGCTGGGGCATTTTTTTTGAGAGGGCTAGGCTGGCATGGTTGCTTTTCCCTGCAACAACTAGTCATTTTCTTTGCTATTTCGAAATCACAAAGGCTGCCACATATCCTCTATAGAAGCAACTTCTTGAGCCCTTAGATGGAATCAAACATGGTTCACTGATGGGCAATATTTCTTAAGTGGGTTTAAATGGTAACGACTGAGATTATTAATTTATTGCAAATGGTTGTTTTGTTCCTGTATCGTGCAATCAAGGGCTGATCCATGCATGGTCATTTTGTTACCTAAATTGACTGCTATTAATTTGTTCTTATGTTGAGCAATAAAAGGCTGATCCATGCACAGTTATTTTGTTACCTAAATTGACCGCTAGGGCTATTACTCGTGCAAAAGGAGCCTCAGAAAAAATCAAGGTTCTTGCTACTATTAACTTCTCTACCTGGATCAAGACATGTCCCCAAATTGGCACTCAAGGTCAATTTTCATGATGAGTGCCAGTATGGTGACGTCAGCATCCCAGTCCCGACACGGGATGAAAAATCGGTTCTAGTTCCAGCATGGGGCCAGTGCCGATTTTGGGTACAACATACACAAGCTTCAGTACCACTAAAGTGACTGAGAGTATAAGAACTTGTGCCACTTGTGCAAAGTGCCAGAGTACTTTCTCTGTGACACACAAAATGCTAGTGACAAATATAAAAATCCGAAACTCATAATAAAGAATGAAATTAATTTGAATTCAGGTACTTACATGCAAAAAATCATAATGAATCAAAAATGATTTTACAGTACCAAGAAACAAGATTTAAAGAAATCTTGGCACGAGCCAAAAATAAAACTTGAATTTCAAAAATCTATTATTGCGGTGCATTTTCTTACCAAAAGAAACGGAAGAAAAAAGTAAATGAAACCATTGCCAGGTGACTAGATTGTTCTGTCATGGAATAAGACTTCCATCATATAAGAACATGGAAGGGAGAGCCACCACGGTTGTGACATCTCATAAAGCAACTGAAAATCAAGCTCCATTGATTGCCGAACCCCAGAAGAGTGTCGCCACAATACAAGAAGGAGGAAAAGAAAATTCTTTCTTAATAACCCCTCAAGATCCAACAACAGGAACCTCATATGCATTGCCTACCCGACTAGGCAAGTGTCAAAGTCTTGACACACGTTGAATGGTGTGCTTCCTACAAGAGGAAAGGGCGCAGTCACAAGAGTTTAGTATTGCAACACAGCAATATAATGCAAGTTCTTCAATTGTGACTTAGCCAGCATATGATCTCCGTCTTCAATACAATTCAGGACAGATTAGCAAGTTGTTCTAGGTTTTTGAACAACGAACAACAACAAATGAAAAATGATGAAAATCATCTTGCCGCAGTGCTTATTACCACAAAAGCTGCTGAATCCTGTGAGCCAGGGTGCAGCAACACCCGGGCACAAAATATTAAGTACCGAGCTAACCACTCAGGTGCAGTGCTCTTTCTGAGCATATACACTCATAAGCACAGAGCTAACCACCCCAGTCCTAACATCCTTGTGAAAATGAGAGACGAGCAGACCTTCCAAATAGTATGAAACAGACCAAATTGACACTAGCTAACACCACACGCTCAGCTGCAAACATGTTACTAAAGTTTCTACCAGAGGTGTGAAACTGTGTGATTAAGCTTGCATGATTGGAAGACCTTGCCTCTTGCCTGTCCCCCTTGATCTTTGGAGACAATGATGGTGAATGACCACATAAAGACAGAGCTAACCAGTCCAAAGCCAAGGAATAATGAGAGGAAAACCTTGCTGGTGGACAGGTAGTATTAATTGACAGTCACCATCAGATCTGGCAGTCCAACACACACAATACTAATAAAAATGAATTGCACTGTACATACACAAGGAGGCAATAATAGAATTACGTACAGCCAAACAGAAGTCATGAAAATACCTCTGCCACAGCATCAGACTTTGAAACAAGTCAACAAATAACATTAGACTGGGTACTGATGCATCCAGACTCTGTACCATCATGAAGATTTGAGTAGGCTATGCTCGCTCCACTCTAGACATGGAAATAATACAGTATTTCCACATGCAACAGATGCATGAGAACTGGAACTAATGAAAGCCACAAAGTTCCCATGATGAACTCACTTGAAGACACCACTGTTTCCAGTCACTTCAAGATGCCATGCCAGCTTGGATAACAACCACAAACAAAGTAGGAAGGTCCATACCAGGTAGCAAGAACAGGTTTGGATGTCAAACTATGAATAATTGTTCTGCAAAGTAGACAGAGGCACACAAACTACCCAGGGGTCTACTCATGCACAAAGACAAATAAGTGCAGTGATGCAGAAAAAGCTTGCCTAAAGATCATCCAACATGGGCTCTCAACTGTTACTTGGTGGTGCAGTGCTACCAAGACCCCAGGGCAAGACACTGTGATAATGATTAGTCCACCTCTCTAGCATTTTGAATTGTAGAAAGGTTTTATCAAATCACCAAAACCACTGCAAAGGTACAAAGTACATCAAGGAAGAATCAAAGGTGTAGGACTATTGTTCATAAAACAACAGTTAAAAGCTACCCACGTTTGTGTTGAATCAAGGGTATGCTTACATTCTTTGTGCAAGATTCTGAACAAAGACATGCCCAGACACAGAACTGTCCTAATTGTGTCCTTGGTGATGTAAATTTTCTAGGTTTCAGAAGAAGTCTGTGTAAAGCTAGACTATGGTCCCATTAAGATGACAATATCTAGCATTTGTTTCTCTCATGGGAACTCCTGGCATGTTATGTCGGCAGAGTATTCCATGGAGGACAAATATGGCATCTACCAGTAGGGACTCATACTTCACCTTCGTAGTTTAGTCCCTTCTCTGTGACATAGGCCAATTATCTACCCTACAGTAGTACTCTAGGGTAAACTGAAAGATACCCTTAATTCTCAGGAGATGAGGGATATCTTCCAATAATGAAATTTTTATGGTGAGTTATTGAAGTCAAACTATTTTACAATTGTTTTCATTTCAGCTTAGTTTCAATTAAATAATTAATTTTCTTCTACCTTGGTGATAATATTGTCCACAGTATCGTTTTTCATCTTGGGGCAGCTTGGGGCTGAACTTTTTGCACCTGTGTCCTTTTGGTGGCGATGTGTTGGGAGGCCCCCTAAAACATGTTAATGTAGTATGTTTAATTTTATTAGTGGAGATAAATTACACATACTCTATTATGTAGTCCGACAGTAGGTAGCCCTCCCGGTAACCCTCCTGTAGCGTTCGGTAGCCCTCCGTATGCTCCGGTAACCCTCCGGTACACTCCGGTAGCCTTCCGTAACCTTCGGTCACCCTCCCATACACTTCGGTATGCCACCGGTAAACATTTTTAGCTACTAAGTAATGCAGTTATAGCCACTAATTAGATTGATCGATTCTAAGACTTACTGAGAAGTCTGTTTTCCTGTAAAAGTACCAATTCCTATCGTGCGGAGAAATTAATCCAAAAGCTCCTTTTGGTCTCAAATTTCTGGTAACCTCCCGGTAGACTCCGGTAACCCTCCATACACTAGTTTACCAGGGGCTACAGAAGTGTACGGAGGTTACCGAAGATCCATCTCCGGGGCTCCGGTAACCTCCCCGTACACTCGAGTGTACGAGGAGGTTACCGGTGTTTTTTGTTTGCAGTGATTATTTGCTATCATCAAGGGATAGAAATAATATTTAAGATGAATAAAAATCTGCACTTGCTTGAGAAGGCCTTTACATCATTGGATGTAATTTTTAACTAGATCTATACCATCCATGTCTAGAATGCAAAAATATGTTAGCCATGTTCTATGTTGGAGTTTCCAAGTGCAATCAGATTTGTTAAACTTTTCTAACCCGGTGATTTTCCAAATAATCCTCACTAGGATTTGTTCAACTTTTCTAGCACTGTGATTTTTCCAAATAATCCTCTCTAGAATTTGTAACACTTTTCTAACCCTGTGATTTTTCCAAATCATCCTCTCTATTTTGAAATCTATTGTAATCTATTACAATTTTAGCATTTGCTGTGAGCTGAAAATATAGTGCATTTCCTGACCAAAAGATTCCATATTTTGTACCTGGTAATCAACTTTCTGAATGTTCCCTGAGGTATGCCTTACTAAATTGATGTCATCCATAGTATACCAACAAAGATACCCACATGTCATCCTATACATTTGTTTGAGGCATTCTATGTCAATGATACATGACGAATTTGGACGATTCAATCTGAGTTCCCTTGTCCTTGTTATCTCACCTCTCCTCTATGATGACATTTCTGTTTTACCTGTGATTTGCCAAGATATTGTGTATATGTTAGTGGGAAAATATCATAATTTTGAATTGATTTTAATAACAAGAAACAGGTTGAATTGTATTTCCAAAAGCACACCAAATCTTTGTTATTTATTATGTCCTCCACCAGTCATAATTTGTGAACAATGATTATCATTTTCTGAGAAAGATTTGAGAGATTTGTTCAGTTGCTAAAGTTTAGTAGCCATAAAGTTTAGGAAGTATAAGTTTAGGTATATATATTATTTTTATATATATATATATATATATATATATATATATATATTATATATATATATATATATATATATATATATATATATATATATATATATATGTATATATATATATATATATATATATATATATATATATATATATATATATATATATATATATATATATTAAAACTTGTGTTTACTTAGGAGGTAATTAGTTAAATAAATGAGGGCGCAAGGTACATACAGTTATGAGTTGCTCCTATCTCTAGATAAGGGATATTAGGGACCCTCGCCAGTAATGTATGACATCAAAGCAATGTGTCAACTTGGCAGGAAAAAGGAATATTACAAAATTTCTGGTCAATGTCATGCATAGGAATCTGCAGAAATGCAAAAATCTTGATTCGTTTGGCTGTCATCAATTTTGTTTGTGTGAGGACTTTACATGTGGTGCCTTAAATCTGTTTTTACAATAATGAAACATGTATGGGAAGGAATACTAGAGCTCTGAATTTTGTCATTTTAAATCATTTTATCACGTCATGGATTCATGCAGAACATTCTTGATCTCAGCTGTAAAAATATAGCCCCTGTACACGAGTACGTATCTCAAAGCAGATATTGTTACCTTTAACATACATACTTGAGGGAATTTTGTCAAACATGAAAATCCTTCATGACACACCATTAACGCTTTATATTACTCACAAAGCAGTTTAGGAAGAAATAACCAAAATTGGATACATACAAGTACTGAAAGCATCATATACCCACAGGTATGACCTCCGTCCGCCTATAAGTCGGCCAGGATCTTTACTAGTAAATTTAATAGGCACCCTTCAGCTGACGTGTCAACACAGAAGGAATGTAAATCTGTTAAGTAATACTGGAGTCATACCATAATTTCCGGAAACAATCTGCATTTTCTCAAGGCGTCTGGCAATGATTTTCATTATTATTTATTGGGAGACAACTGATGACCACGGTGCCAATCCACCTTGTAGCAGTCTAAACAAAGTGCTGCATGCCTTCCAATGCCTCACCACCACTGACATGCCCATGTCCTGTCCGGTCTTCTATCAAAGGCAAAACACAAATGTAAGGCAAACAAGTGATTCAGTTGACAATTTCAATGAGTAAGTGATATTATCTAATTGTAAGAAATACAATTATTAGTTGCTCCCCCTCATTCCTCTTCGGTCGCCACTATGACAATGTGACACATTTAGCACAAGCTGAATGAATTGATTCGATTTTGACATAGGCCAAGAATCAGCCTTTTTTGTACCCCTGGGTACAAAACCTAAATGGAGCATGAATCAGCCTTTTTGTACCCTGGGTACAAAACCTAAATGGAGCATTCTCAGGACCCCAAGTAGGAGAGTCCACCTCCCGACGGCATGGACTCCCCAACATGGAAGTTCAAAACCCCAAACAAGAGAACACCCTTGTGGAAGATCTGAACATCTTTCAGAAGGGTATGAACATACCATATTGTGTAGAAGTCTACACAATGATCGTTTGCATCGTTTGGACTGGAGTGCAGTTCCACTGCCTTTCCATCCTCACAATAATCACAAATATAGCTCATAAAATCAAATCTTTGACACCTGTCGAAACTACCTATAAATTTTGCGTGATATTTCTTACGACGATTTTCGGCTCAGGTCACTATCTGTAGATAACCATGGTGCGACCTTCACGCACCGAAGCCATCGACATCCAACTCTTCCGACACCAGGTACGCTGACAATTTTTTTATTGCGAGCGGCAATTTTTAATTTTTCGCACGAGCGATATGTTTTTTTGCACGATGGACAATCTATCCAAAATCGGCTACGCGATCGACGAATTCCTACGGTTTCGCGATCTACGAGCTCTCCAAAAATTATCCCGCAATTAGCGAGCATAAGCGATAAACTTCGAGCGATCGACTTCTGCAATCGGGCATTCCTACGAGTCGGATTAATTTCGTGATCGAGAATTCTCGCGAAATTGTTGGAAGCAAGACTTTCAAGAAATAAAAGCCGACAAAGAAAAATTTAAAAATTTAAAAATAAAAAAAAATCGAGCTAACCTCAACAGGGCACCCAAGACCTTCTTCAAGGCCTTGTTTTATAATACGCCCCTTGGCGAGTCAATTAAGAGGATGTCGACCAGCAAGTCAAGCCCAGAAGGACTCAAGCCACAGGAGTGTGAACAGAGTTCAGGGAGGTCTAAGCCACCCATTTCCTACATTCCCACTGCCATGGACACCCCGAAGGTAATCAACAAAATCAAGGTCTCCAAAAATATGACCTTGTCTGTCACCATCTTCAACGAGGGAAGTCCTGAACAGTTCCTCAACCATGTCCAGACCTCGATGGAAATAATTTCCCAGAGAGGCTCAGACACGGACTACGGGAAGCCTGTAAGGCAGATATAAAGGCTGAGGCAAAACTGACTGCGGCCACTGCGGCCAAAGCCAAGTTCAAAGGGACGGATGAAAATTCCCCATCCTCCAGTCATGGAACAAAGCAACTGCTGCTAAAATCCACACCAGTGAGGCCATAGTGTCCGCTGGCCAAGCGATCTTCCTGCAGTACTCCACTCAATTGTCGGAGACTGCCCGTCGTCCTTGGACCACCATCGCCGGGGAGCAAATCAACTGCTAACCCTGGACAGATGTGTATGGGACCGAGCATCCCACAAAACGCCCGGCATCTTGGACCTCCTTTCAGGAATGTGTCCAGTTGCACCTGCAGACCGTCTTCAGGACTGATGCAGCGGAGCAGGAACGTTTCTACATCAGCAATGGGCTGAAGAAACCAAACAGGGTACCCATCAGGGACTTTGTGCAGAGGATCCAACGCCTTAACGGGTATGTGGAACTCTTGCTGTGCCTGTTTTACTCTTCAAAGGCTGCAAAGTCTACGAAAGTATGCGGGCCATTTGATGATGCTGACTTGGCAAGCCACATCCTCAGGATGGTTCCTAGGAACTGGCAGGACCAATATGAGCTCAGTGGAGCTTTGGTACCACAGAGTGTCAGGGAACTTCTCAAGTCCTTGAACGCATCGAGAAGGCCTACCCCACCGAAAAGGTTGGAGAAGGACCCAAGACCGTAGCCAAGACTAACGACTCATCCAGGAAGAAGATGGTCTCTTTTAGTGACCGGATTCCAAAGAAACGTCGCACAGAGAAGTACTGTTCTCTCTGCAAGAAACATGGGGGCACACATACCACCCACAACACTCCGGATTGCCGGAAGTATGACTCCAATGGGACCCCGAAGTCAAGCTTCAAGGGGAGAAAACCAAATGGAAACTCTCGTGGACTAGAGAGACCTGCTCGAGGAGGAAGTAGCTATGCGCAGCTATCCGCTAAAATCGACAAACTTACAAAGTCCAACAAGAAAATGAAACGAACCTATCAGGGAAAAAACCGGAAAGCATCACGACATGAGTGACAGTGATGATTCAGACTCATCTTGAGATGATGGGTTGGGGAGTACTAAGAAATTGTGTAGTAAAATCGATTGTAATGAAATGATGAACACTTATCTTAGTCCGATTAAAACTTCCCCACGTGCCAACATAACATTTTCTGGTTCAAACAAGACATGTTCGAACCTGGCAGAAGAACTAGGAAATCTTCCAGCCAACCTTACACAGAGTGAAACAATAACCGAATTGTCGGACCCCGAACTGTCGGGTGACCTTTTCAATAGTGTGAACCCCCCTTTGACAGGTAAAGAAGGGCAGGTCACTACTGTAGTAGCACAAGCACGCTATAAAGCAACTGAAAATCCAGCCCGTAAGAATATCGAACACTCTACAGGGCGTCGTACCAGTAACACAGTCATCAGGATCCTACTAGACAGTGGATCTGATGGTGATCTCCTGTTCCATGCAAAGGGAATGGAGAAACACTTTCCCTACTTGACTAGGCAGGTGCCAAAGTCTTGGCGCACGTCAAATGGGAGCTTCCTAACCAAAGGAAGGAGCGAAGTCAACTTAAAGTTCTTTGAGTATTCGAACAGTAAGGAGTACACAGTGACTCCTGATGTAGTAGAGTATGATAAGAAAAAGATGGCAAAGCCAGCCTTGGATGTCAAACCATGAAAGAGCTCGGAATTGTTCTAGATTTTCGAACAAAAGATATTACCATTGATCACATCATTTTGCCAATGAGAGACATCAATAGTCTGACCTCATCAAACTTGGATAAAGCCTGGGCTGTTAACAACAGCATGGCAAATGAACCGCAAAGTACGCAGGAAGCAACACAGCGGGTAGTTAAAATCCTAGATGCAAATTATAAAAGGCAGACCTCCAATCAATTGTTAGCACCAATTGTACTCACCTAAGTCTCCAAGACCAAAACTCATTGCTGGAGTTACTCACAGAATTTGAGGAACTTTTTGACAGAACACTGGGTGATTGGAACACAGAGCCTGTGTCCTTCGAACTTAAGGAGGGCGCAAAGCCATATCATGGCAAGGCATACCCAGTACCAAAATCTTGCAAAGAAACAACTATCAAAGAACTGAATAGATTATGCGAACTGGGAGTGGTAGAGTTTCAGCCCGAATCGGAATGGGCGTCACCATCATTTATCACTGGAAAACAAGACAGAACTGTACGCTTTCTCACTGATTTTAGAGAAGTAAATAAACGACTAGTTTGAAAGCCGTTTCCATTACCCAAAATCAGTACAGTCCTGCAAGAGCTAGAAGGATTTACCTATGCTACAACCCTAGATTTAAACATGGGTTATTATACCATTAGACTGGATCCCGATTCATCCAAAATATGTACCCTCATTTTCCCATGGGGCAAGTATTCCTACCTCCGTTTGCCCATGGGCATTGCAGGTTCACCAGACATCTTTCAAGCAAAAATGTCAGCACTAATGGGAGCCTTAGAGTTCGTACGAGCTTACCTTGATGATTTGTTATGCATCACAAAGGCAAACCTGGAAGACCACCTTGACAAATTGAAAATGGTGCTTACCAGGCTACGCGAGGCGGGCTTGCGAATCAACGCCCAAAAATCGTCATTCTGCACCTTTGAAACAGAATATCTAGGTTATACCCTCACACAAACAGGGATTAAACCACAACAGAAAAAGGTACAGGCGATTCTCGCGATTTCATCGCCAAAAAATGTCAAAGACCTCCGTAAGTTCCTGGGCATGGTCCAGTATTATAGAGATCTTTGGGCAAGACGCAGCAAAGTGCTTGCCCCACTCACCTCACTGGTAGGAGAGTGCGGTCACACCAAGGTCACCAGAGCCAATAAGACAAAAAACATCCATGGTACTGGGACACGGTGCATCAAAAGCATTCGATGACGTTAAGACTTCAATTGCCAAGGATGTAGTCTTAGCCTATCCCGATTATTCAATGGAATTTGAGATATATACTGATGCCTCGTCTAAACAACTTGGATCAGTTATCACCCAGGGTAATAGGCCCCTTGCGTTCTTCAGCAGGAAGCTGTCAACGCCGCAACAGAAGTACAGCGTGACCGAACTAGAACTACCATAGTGGAAACACTCAAGGAGTTCAAAGGCATGTTGTGGGGACAAAGATTAAAAGTCTACACAGACCATAAAAATCTAATCCAAGACGCCCTCGGATTAACCTCTGACCGTGTCTACCGATGGAGATTGCTCCTCAAGGAATTTGGCCCCAAAATTGTTTACATTAAAGGCATACATAACACTGTTGCCGACGCCATCTCTTGCTTAGACATTGGACCAATACTGAGTGAGCACGAGAACTGGATGACGTTCACCAAATGCTGGTGTCATTACACCATGCAAGAAGAGAGTGCAATAGACACCTCTGCATACCAAGAGGAAATGAATCTGGTATTTGCAAACCGCAGCGAAGAAGATGTAATCTACCTGTTAACAGTACAAGAGATTGCAGAAGCACAAAAGCTTGATGCCAGCTTGAAGACATTGAAAGACCAGTACTCGACACAATTGGTCAAAAGTACACATCTCCTATGCAAGGACGGAAAAATGGTCATTCCAAAAAATCTTCAACACCGTGCAGTTAGTTGGTATCACCACTATCTACAGCACCCTGGACACACGAGACTCGAAGAAACCCTTCGTGCTGCGATGTACTGGAAAGGTATGCAAAATACCGTCCGAAATATGTCAAAAACTGTCATGCATGCCAAGTCAACAAGAGGCATAAGCATAAGTACGGGAAACTCCCTACTAAATTCGCCATCACAAACCCTTGGGATGTACTATGTGTGGACCTTATTGGCCCGTATACAATCAAAGGTAAAGATGGGACAGTAATTGATTTCATGTGTCTGACTATGATTGACCCAGCTTCTAGCTGGTTTGAAATAGTTGAACTACCGGTAATCACTGAGGCGATTATTCCCCTGGATACAAAAGGGCGGAAGGGTAAAAAGACCCATGAGGAACCTAAGTTAGCATACTTTGATAAGTCATCAGCAATGATCAGCAACTTAGTGAACAAGACCTGGTTTAGTAGGTATCCACGTTGTCAATACATAATTTATGACAATGGAAGCGAATTCAAACTTCACTTCAAAGCCCTATGTGACTCATATGGGATCACGAGTAAGCCTACCAGTGTCAAGAATCCACAAGCGAATGCAATTCTAGAATGAGTGCATCAGGTGATATCATCGATGCTCGAACAGCTGAAATAAACATGGCTCCTTCAGTAGAGACAAGCGATATAGACAAGTTCGTGAAGAACATCGCTTGGGCCATTCGCTCAACATACCACACAGTACTAAAAGCCTCCCCAGGTGCAGCCATCTTTGGACGGGACATGTTGTTCGACATCCCCTTCCTGGCTGACTGGAATAAAATTGGAGAATATAGGCAACACCAATCAGACCAAAACACAGAACAGGAAAATAGCTCACGTCGTGATTGGGACTACAACGTTGGTGATCAAGTACTTCTTAGAAAAGATGGTATACTCCGCAATGGTGAAAGTAGATATGAAAGTGATCCTTGGACTATCACATCAGTTCATACGAATGGCACCATCAGGATTCAACGCGGAACCAAATCAGAAAGACTGAATATACGAAGAGTTAGACCTTTTTTAACAACCAAACTTAAAACCGTATGAAATGTCAGTTTCAAAACGACAAAAACATACTCTCCCTCTTCAAACAACACTTACTCGTTACACATGTTGAACAAACTCTTTAGTTCTTTATTGTTACTCTCATGAGAACCCATTTTTTCACCTAAAAACAAGTAGGTTTTTTTGGTTCCTTTTTTTCCTGATACTCCATTCGTGGGGGCGAGTGACATAGGCCAAGAATCAGCCTTTTTTTGTACCCCTGGGTACAAAACCTAAATGGAGCATGAATCAGCCTTTTTGTGTACCCCTGGGTACAAAACCTACATGGAGCATTCTCAGGACCCCAAGTAGGAGAGTCCACCTCCCGACGGCATGGACTCCCCAACATGGAAGTTCAAAACCCCAAACAAGAGAACACCCTTGTGGAAGATCTGAACATCTTTCAGAAGGGTATGAACATACCATATTGTGTAGAAGTCTACACAATGACCTTTTGCATCGTTTGGACTGGAGTGCAGTTCCACTGCCTTTCCATCCTCACAATAATCACAAATATAGCTCATAAAATCAAATCTTCGACACCTGTCAAAACTACCTATAATTTTGCGTGATATTTTTTACGACGATTTTCAGCTCAGGTCAGACTTTCACAGAGAGAAAATTCGTCCAGCTTTTACATGGACAAGTCAAGTGAAATGTACAGCCCATTTACTGCTTCAAGTTGATTTTATTTACAATGGCAGGATAGAACAAGCCATCCATGATTTGACAATCTAGTTGGGTATGGTGGGGGAGAATCTGGGAGAATTGATGTTGGGCTGATTAGAGTGAGAATTGTTACAAGAACAGTTGAGAAGTTGGAGATGTGTGAGAAGTAAGGACTGTCGAAGATGAACCATAGGAGTTTCATTTTCTCCAAATCATACCAAAAATTGCTGATGACGAACCAACAATCAACAACAATATGTCACACAACAATCAGAAAAGCAATGAGTGAGTGGCTAAGTCAAACAACATGCACACCATGGATGGCGAAGGTAATGGGACAGGAGAGAGGTCGGAGTTTGAAACAATTTGCTGCAAGCTCAACCAAGGGAAAAATTGGAATATTTTCCAATTTTGGTTCTTTCTGAAACAGATATTGTAAATTAATCGGTTGGAACATATCTCAATTTTTGTTGTCCACATAGGAACAAGTATAAAAATACACGTCAAGAAGAAAACGGTACATTTTTGAATAGTAGTACCGAAAAGTGAGAAAACGCAAAAAATGTACCTGTACATTTTCAAAAAATGATCTCCATTTAGTATTAATCGTAGAATGATCTGTGACAGCTATTTTCTAAAAGCGCTAAATTGTCGACAATAGCTACCAGTTAATCTAGAAAAACTACCATTTTCAACAAGCTGCCTTGTGCAGCTAGACTTGACAATACTTTATTCTCGAAAATAGGTACCCCCTCATTTTCGAAATTTACTAGTTATTTTAGAAAATACCCAGAACATTGGCGTCAGTACCTTTTGAAAATGCTTTCAAAGGGAATCTTTTCGTGCTAAAGGGAATGTTTTCACTTGTTGAAAATGATGTGTGCCGCGATTGTCGAAATTGGACTACGTTAGTTTGTGCATTTTAGAAAAAGCCGGTCAGTTATTTTCGAAAACCACGGTTGGGGGGTTCCAGTTAATTTTGACTACGGTGTCAAAATTAGAGTCTAACGGTCGGGTAGCACGCCGATCTTGAGCAGTCTTTTTCGAAAATAAAACGGCCTATGTTTTCGAAAATATCGCGGGATTGTCGAAAATGGCTATTGTCAAATTTAGCTGTAACAGATCGGCCCTTAGGCTGATACATAAGGCATCATAATTGGTCAGGGTTAGGTTAGGGTACACACTGCAGGTGTTAGTCTACTAAGCAAGATTATTACTACATAGTCAGCATTTGTGCACATACCATGCACCTTATTGCGCGCGAATTTCCCACTTGTGCACTTTTTTGTGCATATTTTCTAATTATGTAACATAATTCTATTTTGATTGTATTGCGTGAAGCTAGTAATTTTTGATTATGCTACATTATTTAACTTATGCACAGAAAAGTGCACGGGAGTTGGTTGGATCTTTTACGCCTAATAATTTTTATTACTATTGCCTACACAGAAAATGTAAAGAAAGACATGATGTTTCTATTTGCACGGTACTGGTCCGAATGTGTTTTACAGTACCCTACATATGGATCAGTACGAGACTGTACCACATAATTTTGAGTGCGGCTCGTAGAATCACGAAGCACGCTCGGAAAAAATCCAGATCAACCATGGTGACAAGCCCGCCGCGAACCAGATTCGCAATATCTCAACGAATATTGCTCCTTTTTGATCCGGGACGGCGCCGTTATCCTTATAACCGCGCGCTCATGAAGGTATGCTCAGATCGACGTGGGAAGAAAAACCACTGAGCACTCCTTCCCGAGAGATCACGGACTCAGATTTCGGACATCTCCGAATTCTAACAGTCTGGGAAGAAGAGCAGGGCCATTTTTGACCCTTCCAACTCTGGTCTCTCGCTCTTTCGACCTCTCTTGAAGATGGGAGGAAGTGGGGGTATTTGAAGGTCAAAAAGGTGAGTTCGTTGTATTTTTCAGTTTTTGATGCAGAACTTGCATGAAATCTCACCTTTGCAGTCCGTCTTTCATCTTTCCCAAATCAGCTGCAAGCAGTGCAACAATCAACTCTGAAAGAGCTACGCAATTAGGAAAAAGGGAAGAGAGCTATGGGCCGATCACTAACAAATCCAACAATCAACTTAAAGCAGTAGGAGAGTGGAGAGAGTGTGATGACTCAACAAACGAGCCTGATAATATAGCCACCATTACTAATGTCAGTTAACAAAACACAACAATCAACCAATATAAACAGGAGCAAAGAAGTTGGGCATAGTTCAAGTATTTAATTTACCCTTCTGTTTATTAATTCATCAAGCAATTAATTAATTGATTGATTAATTAATGGAATAATTAATTAATATTAGTTACTAGCATGTTAATAGCATCATCCTGTCTAGTTAAAAAAATGTCTTAGTGAAAATATTATTATTATGTCTCCCAAATGATACTGTGGATACTGGGGCACATATATTATTGAGAACTTTCTCTCTTCGTACCAGATTCGTACATACAGTTGTATTAGCTAAACAATAAGCTGGACATATACAGGAATTGGTACGCCCACTTGTGCACAAAAAAGTTCACAAATGTTGTAGATTATGACATAATTTTTATTGCACCATACTACGAAGCTATATGTGTTTCAAATAGTTCTTCCCTCCATCATTCCCCACTAGTCCTTCTGAAAACACTTCCAGAGATTAATCTGCCCTTTGCAGTTTTAGAGATATCGATAAATCACAGGCATTGATCTCAAAAGGATGTGACGGAAACTGACCTTGTTTCTTGTGGTGCTGGGATTGTGCAATAAACAATAAGACAGAAAGCTAGGATTTACTACGAAATCAAGATTTCATCTACCTGAGACCTCGTCCACCCCTTCCACCCCTTCCTCCTCTGCCTCGTCCACGCCCCCTCTCTCGACCTCCTCTTCCATTTCCCTTAGATGATGACTTGGATTTCTCATCACCGTGATGGACCCTCACCAACCCTTGCATCACCTCATCATTTGCGAAACACGACACATACTTCCCCTTGCCTTCAATTGGGGATTCTCCTGTTTTGAACTCGATTGACATCAGGTGGCATCCAAAAACCTCGTCTGTTTTGTCCAGGATAGTAATTTTGTTCACCTGAGACAAAAGTAAGCTCATGAGGACAAGGAAAATAATGGCAAACTCATAACGACTAAACTGAAAGACTTACATTTTTTGGCAAGTACACAATTGTAGGTTCCCTCGTACTCACAAAACGCCATTTAGGTCCAAGGTGCGGGTCTACAATTAGAACTCCATCACTCTCTGGATCAGGACTGATAGTCATTTCAGCAATGAGTGGGTGGTCGTCAGGATGAGGACACTCACGAATCATGTTTTTCCCTGCCAGACTTCGTATCTTGCGTTCTTGTGACTCGTCAGAGGCATCTGCAACGTTATGAGTGCTGTTCTCGCCAGGGCTAGGTCCCCACTCAGGTCTTGGATTATTAAAGCAGTTCGGGCATAGAGGAAACGTTCTTGGAGGGGCACCAACAGAATAAAGACATAGTTCAAAATTACATCCTTTTGCCGGTTGGTTGCAGGCCAAAATAGTCGTGACAAAAAGTTGAGAGTAGTGATGTGAGGGGATAGACAACAGGATCAGTATCAAGCTTACCTTCCACAGGGCAATTCCTGCCTGTCCACTGCTTAATTTCACCTCCGACTGGTAAAGGAAAGACAGTCTCAGTAGTTTTGTTGTAAAGCCGTGGAGGTGGGCCAGGGATAAACTGAAGGTATCGGCGGGTGAATCCACACCGTGTGAACGGCTTGCCCACATCTTGAAGCTGTGCAAACGATGACCCAAATAAAACATCCATCTTAACATTTGTTTGCATTTAGCTTACCGTTGGCAGGCACAAATTAATAACAGGACACTGGTTCAATCTCACCTTGGTAATGTTTTCCGTAAAGTTTTGAAACTTAGCGAAGAAGATGTCAATTGCTCGCTTGACAACACTGTCCCTATCAGCGAGACCTTTGGCAATTTTGATGCATTGGTCTTCAATGTCTGATCTTATTTTTGGCAAGACCAGTGAATCGTCAATCAAATGATATCCTTGGGCAAGTACAAGGCCAAGTCGTGAAGGCTTCAGCTTTCTCCCAGGAATAAGCTCCACATAGTTCCTCTTTAGAATGTTCTCAATATGAGTTGAAATAGAGGCATCGGTCCCTGAAGTAGGATCAAGTTTATGGTATAGAAAAGTTTCATATTAAATGTTGCTTTTAACATGCCTTCTCAAAAAAAAACTCACCTATTCCATTGTGCTCCATCTTTGATATCAACTCAGACTCGGTTAAGTATGTTGGAGGAGTCGTCATTTTTTCTTTTATCTCAAGTGTTGCCCATTTGCCACTGTTACTAACTGGCCTGTAGATTTGATGGATAATGGAAGGACCAGTGATACATGTGTGTTGGTCATTGAAGTAAACTGAATGGTACATGAATTAAATACTCACATCACAGACACCTTACTAGACTTTGCAAGGGCGGGAAAGAAGAGCCTAAACTCTTCTCCCTCTTTGAACTCGGGGAGCACTCTTTCGTCTTCATCTTCGTCTTCCGTTCTTCCGTCTTCCAGTTCATCTCCATACTGTTTATAAAGAACAATCGCCAAGAATCCGGGCATTAAAAGCTGCTTACCGCGGATGGTGAAGTTTCCGTGATCGCCAATGTCTCCAATTGATAGATGTATAGTCGTTGATTTCCATACGGCATCATCACTCACAGATGCAATGAAATGGCGCGCAACTAAATCATAGACACGCGCCATGTCACCAGTAAGTTCGCCTGCTCTCGCATGACGACAAGGAGTTATTGGAGCTGTTTGTTCGGACGACGTTCATTTGAAAGGAGAAACGGATGATAAATTGGAGTCTAAATAAACGACGTAATGATATAAGAATCATGGCCAACTTACGATGATCGCCCATATCCAAACCTCCTTTCCCAACATTTGCACCCTTCCGAAGGAGTTCTGTGACATATTGCCCCCACCGAGAGTCATTGGCTTGTTTGCAAAGCTCTCCTTTAATATCAAAAGACGACGGGTACCTCGTGCTTTCAGTTCGAGGATATGACAAATACCCGGAAAGATAAAGACGCTCAGCGATGTTCAAAGCAGCATGGGGACCAATCCCAAGGGCTTTACTACATGCCTTCAATAAAGCAACTGTGTTGAGTGGCAGCGGCCGACTTTGTTTCTTCTCCTTTGAGACTATTGATACCACTTTGACAACTGCGGCAGGGGATGCAGTTTTACATTTTGCAATGAATTCCTCTACCTTACTTCGATTAAAAGATCTAAATGAGTCCCATAAAGCTCTGCACATAGATCCCGCCTTCATGATTCCCAGGTTCAGAGACCAATAAGGTACGGGTTTAAACGTCTCGATGTCAAGATGACGTTGGACGCAGAACCCTAAAGTTGGTGTCTGAATAAAGCGACAAAGAGATAGAAACCCATCGTGAGCGAGAATTGAGGGGATAATGTGCGATCATTCTTACTATCACAAAACTTACCTGGCAGGGTCCGTATGAAAGGACTGCACTGTCCAAATCACCATACCTGCCACGACAGAAAACAACGCCATTGCATCAACGCAGAAATTAGAATCATCCGACAACCACACGTAAACAGCTTACCTCCCCTGAAAGTATCTCGTTTGGAAACGCGAGAATGCAACGCCCACCTTCAAATCGAGTTCCTGCCTAGCATCCACCGACAAAGCTTGGCATCGATCCGGCTTGCCCAGTCTATTGTACGCCTTGGTAATATCTGATGGATTAATAGCACTAAAGTGAGCACGGTACACACGATCGAAGTGGTCCGACCCTTGCATTAAATGCATACAGCAATCTAAAACTTCCTGTGTTCCGCATATCATTCAAATATCAAGGGAAAGAAACGCTCATGAAAGGTGCCTAACACTCCAAATGGATGACTCAAACAGACAAAGTTTCCCTTACAAAATTTATGTTTTCTCCTTCTCTGTCGCAGTCCATCCATAGAACGATGAAGTCTGAGCCCTTGGCAAGATCCTGTAAATGTTTCACCACGCTCCCTTTGCAAGGCTTCTTAACCAACGGAGCATAGAAAAGCCTATTTCAAAGAATTGATATAATATATTGAGAGGCGCATGATATCCATCTACCAAAAGACGATCAAGTCTTAAAATGCTCACTCTGCAGGGTCTACCGTATCCCAACTTTGATATTCGGCAGGAAAATCTACGTTAAAAACATGTCCTGCAACGCTGCTGACCCGATGCGTTACTTTCGATGCCTTAGGTGCTTTGGGGAAGGGCGGGTTGGTAAATTCATGAACTGGGAGTGATTTCCCGACTGACTTAGCAGGTGCGCCACCGTTCAAACCTTGAGCGATAGCCTGCGCGAAGGCGAGGAAGAAATCATTTGAAAGAAATAGAACGTGAGATAGGGGATATGATTAATAAGTGAAATGGTCTTAAAAGGAGAAATTATTTAGCCGAAATTTGTGTTTTATTTCACATGCAAAAACGAGGACAACGCCCTACCCACCTGAGCAATAGTCGGCTTCTCTGCAATATGAACAACGACAATTGGTCTACCGGCTGCATAACTCAGATCATTCGTCGTTTGGGGTTGATTCGGCGGAGTAGCTGGAGTTAGGACACTGGGAGGAGCTTTACTTGCGGGAGCTGACTCTGTGGAAGTCGTCTTTTCTTGTGTTGCAGAATTGTCGGTCATTTTTAACGAAGGCTTTGCAGTAGGCTTTGGACTTTTCTCGGATGACTTGTTTTGTTTCGTAGACGCTTTCTTTCCTCTATCTCCGTTCGGCTTGTCGCTTGTTGGGTCTTCCTTGACCGTGTTATCTTTCTGCTTTGCCGGTGGCCGTTTACTTTGCTGTTTTGTCTGCTGAATGGCTTGCAGTGTCAAATTACCACCGGTCTGCTGCTGCTGCTGCTGTTGATGATCTTTCAGTTTCTTTGAAGTCTTGCCAGCATTCTTTTCATTCTTATTGTGCTTGTCCCGAACCTCCTTGCTGTGGTGATGATGCTTGTCTTCCGGGGATGAAGAAGAAGATGGCTGTTGATCTCCATCCTTCTTTCCTCTCCTACTGTTGTTGTTATCCTGGTTAGGATTCTTATTCTTTTTGGCCTTGTCGTGCCTCTTACCATCCTGCTTCTTGGTATTGAAATCACTAGTACTCTGTGGCTCGCCACTTCCTTCCACATTCCCAGACGGCGGCATCCACGGCGTGGCCCCAGCACGTAGATCCTTTTTCCCGTCTTCATTTCCATGCGTCTCATGACTGTGTTGTTTTGGAAGTTGCTCCCCTTCGCCACCCCTTTTGATAGCCTCAGTCTTGTCTACCTTCTCTTTATCCCCCTGGATCTTTTTGTTCAATTTGATCGCATTATGAATATCCTGCACATTGTCTGAAAAGGTAGTTCTTTTAGTATCCTTGTCTTTGCTCCCGTGACGATGATTGCTCTCGGTATTACTGCTCTTTTCGGTCGTTGTCTGAGTTTTGTTACTTTTTGGATTCGCACTACTACTAGCCTCCGACCGCGAGTGTTTAGAGTTGTCTACGGTGCTAGTATCGGTAGGGGTCAAGTGGATGTCTTGGGTGAGACCAAGGAGTTGAGCAATGGCTTGCGCGGTGCCTTCTCCGGGTAGTGGAGTAGCTCCTGGCAGCGAGGATAAAGCCGCTACTGCTGCCGGTTCGGGCACTGCTGTTGTATGAGTATTGGCATCATGCTTCTTTTTTGTCGCGTGCTTCTTCGCCGCGTTTTTTCCGTGATGGTTGAGACTGGCACGTCGACTTCGTCTGAGTTTATCATGTTTGTCATCGCTTCGTCGGCTAAAGCTGTGCCGTTTCTTTTCGTGTCCGCCAACAACGCCAGCATTACTGCTTACAGCCCCAGTCGTGTCGACAGCTGCCGGTGGATCCAGCGTGCTCCGCTTGGACGTCTCTGACTGCTTGGACTGGTTGGACTCCTTGGAGGATTTGCTGGTGCCCATGGCGCTGGACGGACTAAGCGGGACACGCGCTGGAGCGACGGCGTCGGCATCCTGCCCGGCTTGGTCCTGGCTGACGTCGACGCCCACTTCGTCATCGACACCGACCTGTCCGAGATGGCGCTCTCCTCCACAAAGTTGGCACGCGTCGCAGTCGAGCTCGTTCAGCATGCTAAGCACAGTTAGTCATGTAGCAGACACACAAAACAAAGCACGAAAGGTGCGGTGGAGCTCAACAGTTCCGCCCGCATGAAGCAACACGCGCCCGCAAAACAAATGACACGATCGCCAAGGCCAAACGCCTTTGCTCACCTGCAGCTCTTGCATTCCCATCCCATCCCTTTCTTGGTGAAAGACGTCTGCACCGATCGAAACGATTTCGCACCCGAGCTGTTTTGCCGATCCGTCGAGCTGAAGGGCGCGTCGAGGTCTTCGCTGATGCCCCAGCTGAAGTTGTCCGAGTCATCGTTCATGGCGCAATTGTGGTGTAGGGTATCTGCTTGGGCACTGCTTGTGCTGGGATTGTTGTTGTGTTGTGACAGGATGTGTGATTACGGAGTTTACTCAAAGAGTTTTGTATGGTTATGATCATGATGTACATAACACAAAGCAGCGATCCTCTTGGGATCCCAACACACACCCCAATGTAAATCGCACGATACTAAAATTGTATTGTAATCCCGTTATTGAAAGGGCCCTATAAGTGTCACGAAATTACATGAAGCCGCTGCAAGATTTTTTAGCAGCAGCAGGAGCCTGCAAAAAGGAATTCGCATTGTTTCAAAAGAAGATACAACAGTGGCCGCCAGTTAGTGTGCGCGCTGAGCTCGCTTCGCTCGCGCCGCGCGCACGGGCACGACTTTTTTAGTGCTGTGCCTCGCACAAACGCGGTAGGTTGAATTTAGATACATATCAAGATTTTTTTTAAAATCTTAGTTGTGTTGGAAACTGAGCCCTTTCTCCTTCTCCTTCTTCTTCTCCTTCTCCTTCTTCAGTGAGACAGTTTTTTTGCTTTTTGCCAAAACAGGTACTTACCATGAAGTTGATGTCAACTTACCTGTAAATAATTCATTTTTCGCTTGGACTTACATGGGTAGTCTAAGTGTTTTAATATATGCCTACCTTTAAAAATATATCCTTGTGTGTAACGTCTGACATTATTTTCAACAATGTTTCTGTAACTTTAAGGGAACATTAGTCACAAATCATTTTAAGACATAGAGACGAAAAATAATTTTAAACAAGGGTTCTTTAAAATTTGAAGGGAATGTTATCGTGTCACAAAAGAGTGTGTAACAAGAAAATGATTTCGCAAACTAAAGGGCACGGAGGCGGCGCGAAGCGCGAGGCGCTCCCGCCCATTTTGGCATACACTCGCACTACAAGCCACTTTATTTTAATGTACGTCTTCCTCTGTCTCTACAAATTGCAATCTGTTTCGCTGCAAAAAATCTTGCAGCGGCTGCTGGTAATTTTGATTTTTAACCGTCGTTTAGGCCATTCACCAACGACTGGGTTATTGTCCTGGGTTATAATTTTTTTAACCCACCAAAATTTCTAATTTTCGGAGACTTATCCCCCAGGCATATTTTCACCCCAGCGACAGGGTTATTTACGTACTATCTTTCGCCCAGACAAACGGTGCCTTCGACTGGGGGATCGTTTTGGGCTCGTGTGGGGTAAAACGCCATCACTTCTCCGTCCATTTATTTTAACCAGCCCCCCTTGTGATCACTTTCTCCTCTTGCATTGCGTCCATCCATTGTCCATTGCGCTTTCGCAGGTGCTGCCTCTGTCATGGTGCTAAACGCGAAGGTGAATGTCCCAGTCACGGACTTCATTGCTTACCTTCAAGTTCTGATCGTTTTTTGGGTTGATCGCTCATGCTTCTCTTGATGAAGACGTCATACCTAAAGATGTTATTCGTGATATGGTCCTAGAAGCAATTGATGAACACAATCTTCCTCCACTGACAGGGAAGCGTACTCGTGCCTCTTCAGCAGGCCAGGCAAAGTGCATTAAGTATGACTATCAAAGGGCTGAAGAGAGCGTTTTCAGTGACTGGGTCGGTGAAGTACCCAGGTTTCCAGACAAGCAGTTCGAGCGCACTTTCAGGATTAAGCGTCACATGGTCGACATAACTCTCAATCATTTGTGCCGTAGAAATTCATTTTGGATAAAGGGTGTTTGCCGTGCGGGAAAGGAAACAATCAACCCGTATGTCAAGCTCCTATGTGCACTCAAGATGATCTGCTATGGCACATCTGGAAATGCCTTCCTGGACTATCACCAATTCGGTGAAATGACAAGCCGCCGGTGTGTGCATCACCTTGTGACAGGTTTGGTAACGTGTCCTGCGTTAGCAGAAGTCTATCTGCGAATCCCAACAAAGGCTGATGCTGTCAAGGTCACAACGATGCATAAGAATGCACACAAAATGCCTGGCATGTTGGGATCTTTGGATGTCACCAAAGTTCATTGGAAGAACTGTCCTACAGGACTAAAAGGTCAGTTTCAAGGTCAAGAGAAGTGTGCAACCATTGCCCTCGAGGCTGTAGTTGATCACAACTTATGGTTTTGGCATGGATCATTTGGATTCCCTGGTACCCTTAACGACATCAACCTATGGGAACGTTCGTCGTTACTGGAATCAATGTTAAACGGGAGACATGATCAGATTGATCACCAGTACACTCTCGACAATAAACCATTCAAGAAACTGTACTACTTAGTGGACGGAATTTATCCATCACTGTCACGATTTCTTGGTACGGAGACTGACCCAAGCACTCGATTGGACGGTAGCTTCAAGCTTGACCAGGAGGCTGCACGCAAAGATGTCGAGCGTGGTTTCGGTGTGTTAAAGCTCAATTTTTTGTCGCTAACACATCCCATTAACTTACACCACAGGGATGATATCTATTATCTTGTTATGGCAACAATTCTTTTGCATAACATGATGGTCGAGGAGAGAGTTGCCGATGATGAAGTGGAGGATGGAGCGTTTTATTATACAATTTGCATTGAGGATAATGATGAGAATGAAGAAGAGACGGATAATGACGATGAAGCATACAGCTCCACTCCTGCCGGTAGACATGAGAAGTTTGAAATGGTACCTAGGAGGTGGGCAGAATTGTACGATTATGAGGGATCGAAGTACCTGAAAGATGCTATGAAAAGGCATTTGTACAGTGAGAAGTTT
Organism: Cyclotella cryptica; assembly: GCA_013187285.1. Classification (NCBI taxonomy): domain Eukaryota; phylum Bacillariophyta; class Thalassiosirophyceae; order Thalassiosirales; family Thalassiosiraceae; genus Cyclotella; species Cyclotella cryptica. Next base: position 57,398 of record JABMIG010000476.1, read on the forward strand.
GGGAAAACGCAATGGAGAATGCGCACTTGTGGAGGAATAATTTTAATCCATTGCACTTTTAAACTTAGAATGAATTCATGAGTGAAGATGAAGTAGCAGTACATTGTGTTAAATAATTTTAAAGCATAACTGAGTCGCATAATAATATTCTTAGCACTGTAAAAATCTCATAATGTTGTTGAATAATTATTGATATGTCCTTTAAATTGATTGCTAAGAGATTTATTTACCCATCGACCCCAAAAAATTATAAAACAGGAACATCAAACAGGAAACACTGGGCCAACATCTACAGTCTTCCCTTCACAACCCTTTGAAATGTCACCTTGTGATGGATGACGGTACCATCCATAGGGACCCCACTCCTTACTGGGTCCCTGATCCTTGTCTTCTACAATGTGTTCCACTAAAATGTTTCCAGTTTCATACATCAAGTCCCATTCGTAAGGATCAGAAGACTTGGTTTTGCGTAAAATAAATCTCTCAAACTTGTCCTGATTCATGAAATCAGAACTATCACGATTGTGCACGCATGCAAACTCTGCACCATTCTCGGCATTACAAAGGTGATGTTGCTCAACAACCAGACCTGTACCTAACAATTGCATCCATTTAGACTTGTTCAAAAGAGTGTTAGTGTCACGATTAGTGGAACATGGGGAGGAGAACAACTCTACCTCTGGGGGATTTGTTTGTGCTGTTTCCTTATCAGGTGCCTCGACTCCAGCTCGCTGTAGCGACTCTTGTAGCTTTAGTGACTGTTCCTTCAATTCCAACTCTCTTCGTTCCAATTCTAACTGTTTCTTCGATTGTGTGCCTCGATGGCACGTGTCTCAGCGTCACCTGCAATGGACCTGTAGAGATTGTCAAAGTAAGCCTTCCTTACAGGAGATGGAGCATGGGACATAATCTGGTTTTCGACGTTCGTTTTCATATGTTTGCTTGTCATCTCGATAGCACTTTCAATTTTCAACCACATGTCCTGTAGGGTTGATGAGTTGTCACGGATGGGCTGCGCTCTCTCTGATACTTTGTCAACAATTAAATTGATGGCGTCAACTCTTTTTGACTGCTCCCTACCAGGAGGACGCTCCTTCCTTGACGGCAGCTTCATGAATGTCTTCGTTTCATCTAGGTCCACTGCAGATTCTTCGGGGACGTTGCCTTTCCTGATCGAATGTGGATGTTTGGCCGGAGGTTTTGAGCCATCAGGTGGAAACTCTACTTCAAACTTGGGATGCTGACTGAGGAAGAGATAAGCTTTCATGAGTTTATGAAAAGACTTGGGGCAGTCTTTCACATATGTATGTGATCTTGATGCGTACTCTTCACGCATCCTGGAATAATAGAGATCCATCAAGGCATCATCCTTTACCTCTCCAGAATTGGGGGGGTTGCTATAAATGATCCCAGCAAACTTATTGACTGCTGGTTGAATTCTCCTTTGCCAGCAATTCCGTATAGATTCAGCCCCACGACCAGGTTCGATGGGAGTGAAATCAGAATTAGATTCATTCATTTTGTTTGCACTCACAACATATTTCTCAAAGGTAGCGTATACCTCGTCCCAAAATTTCTCTGCCTTCTTATCGGTGGAGTGCTTTGCATCAGTTGAGACTTTCATGAAGGCATGTGCGACTAGCAACAGCTCTTCACTGCCAAAAGAGGCAGAATGGGAACGCGCGCTCGCAGTCTTTCCTGTCTTCTTAGAACGACTTTTCTTCCCAGGATTTGTTGCCTTTGTCACCGCGCTTCGCTTCTTGATGGCTTCATCTGCGCGCTTCTTCTCAGCTACCTCGACGAGAGTTTCTTGGTCCGATGAGGAGGAGCTCTCTTTGCTCACATCAGCTGTAGGGGTGAAGTCGGAATCGTCTGCGTTAGACATGATGTTGATGACTTGACGTGATGAGATCAGAACAATGGGGTCAAAGTGCCACGCATCGATGAGATAGAGAGTGTAGAGTTCTGATAAAAAGAGACAGATAAAAGATATGGCGGGAAGAAATGTGTGGCTGCGAAAATTAAACCCCAGTAGAAATGGTCAGGGGGGAAATCGACCTGAAAACCCCAGGAGATTTCGATTTACAACAGTGGGTTATTATTTTTAACCCAACGGAGTCGACCGCCCAGGCGTAGGCATAACGTCAAACGGCTTAAATATGGGTTATGAGCTCAAAAAATGCGTATAACCCAGGATATAACCCAGTCGTTGGTGAATGGCCTTAGAAGTTGAAACCATTTTTTGGTGATTTGAGACTGGTTGCAGCCACGGCTACTATTTTCTTGATTGCCATATTTTTTTGGTGACCGTCGGAGTATACGGCTACCAAAATTATGGCTACCGATCAAGGTCATGCAGCCACGGCTATCATTTTTCACTGTTCGCAAACCTCACAGTTACTAAAAATAGTCAAGCAGCCTTCCACGTTGAGCCATGGGTTGTGGCCAAACAGTGCCAGCATTTGCTTCATTAGAGCTATATTACCCTTCATTTTTATGACCTAAAGTATGATATGTTTAAACTACTAGTGTGCGCACAACAGATGCTCCTGCTCAGCTGCAGCATCAATGGATGTTATAAAATTATAAAGTCAATTAATCATTGTTAAAGGTTAGCAAGCATTTATAACATGAAAATTCCCCCCTTCTCTCTCTTCACAAAAATAATTGTAAATTGAACTAATAATCATTTTTGTATCTTATCTCAGCAAACGGATTTCTTCTCTTTCCAATTAGAACTGTGATTCGGTTGTTTGCTTGTGTTGTCCCAATGAATCCTGGTTTATTGTTACATCAATGTTCCAAACATTGTTCCACTGGTGCAAAGAGTTGCATCTGACAACTCATCCGCCAACTTTAAAACATTTCCATACATTCTCTGGCTGGCATGCAACGAAGACAAAGACCTAAACTCCATTGCACTGCTACCGAAAATATAGTTGTGGTTATAGTTGCAAGAGCTCAACTATAACTCTCCCTACAGGTGCCTAT
>JABMIG010000595.1:0-22390 GCA_013187285.1 Cyclotella cryptica
CTCTCATATTCCCTTGAATTCGCCGGAGAGTTGCATATCTTTTGGCATGATGGTAACCCTCCTGGCATGGATGGCACACAAATTTGTGTCTTCCATGAGTCCAATAAGGTATGCTTCAGAGGCCTCCTGTGATGCTGCCAATGCAGTGGCTGTATAACGCATATCACCGCGGAAATCCTGCGTAACTTCCCTCAAAAGCTGGAATGGTAATTTGCGAATCAGAAGATCCGTGCTTTTCTGGTACTTACGAATCTCACGGAGTGCCACAGTTCCTGGACGATAGCGATGGGGCTTCTTGCAACCTCCTGCAGCAGGTGCACTCTTGCGGGCTGCCTTTGTCGCTAGCTGCTTTCGGGGCTTTACCACCAGTAGACTTGCGAGCAGTTTGCTTCGTTCGAGCCATGTTGTCTTCTGATGATACTATACCTTTGGGAGAACACCTGATGCCAACCGGTTCTGTTAGTATTGAAAAGCTGTGTCAGGCTGAAATTGAATAGTGTTCTGTTAGAAGAGAGGGATGAATGTGAGTTCTGTTTACACTTGTCACGAGACAGTGGACCCATGTTGTTCTGTCACAACGATTTTTTGGTGGATGCTTCATAGAAATCCCTCATCTAGTAGAACTTGCTGGACTAGGCCCAACAAAGTATCTTTGATGTACGGACTCGTGATTGAGGAAGTTTCAGTCATGAACTACCGGTATGCCACCCGTACACTCTGGGGGTAATTTTGTGTAAAAACTTAGCGTGATAAAGCGAAAATACGGCTTAAGTAATGTCTAAAAATCCGTAACCCACCCGTACACTCTTGAAATTCCGGTAACCTCCCGTACACTCTGGCGTTTTGCGAGTATACCGGGAGGTTACCGGTGTTTTTCGTTTGCAGTGCCCGCAATCCCAGCAAACGGATATCAGCATTCAAAGCGTAAATAGAGACGATGGTAAATAGGGAGGAAAAGGGGGTGGCTGGGAGATAAGTGGGGACAATTTTAAAGTGAAAGATGTGGCTAGGAGAGAGAGGAATAGTTTTTTGAACTGAAAGATTTCAAAGCAAGAATGACAATGGAGAAAGTATAATCATCAACATTTACAAACAAAAATTGAGGCAGTAAATAGAGACGATGGTAAATAGGGAGGAAAAGGGGTGGCTGGGAGATAAGTGGGGACAATTTTAAAGTGAAAGATGTGGCTAGGAGAGAAGAGGAATACTTTTGAACTGAAAGATTTCAAAGCAAGAATGACAATGGAGAAAGAATAATCATCAACATTTACAAACAAAAAATTGAGGCAGTAAACAGAGATTAGGGTAAATAGGGAGGAAGAGGGGGTGGCTGGGAGATAAGTGGGGACAATTTTAAAGTGAAAGATTTCAAAGCAAGAACAGAATCTTGTTGCACAAAAGAGTCTACCACGAAGGACACTAGTACTGCAGTTGCACGACCATGATCCCAGTTCATGCAATGGAATCGATTCAAATCAAAATGTCCCACCATTATCCTCAGCCAGGTAAAACAACAATCAACAAAACATAAATTGAGGCAGGAACTCGAGACAAGGGTAAATAGAGAAAGAGGAGATGGGTGGGAGATAAGCGGGGACAATTTCAAATTGAATGATTACAATGCAAGAACAGAATCTCGTTGCACAAGGGAGTATAAGCCCACGAAAGACACTAGTACTACGGTTGCATGACCACGATCCCAGTTCATGCAATGGAATCTGTTCAAATCAGAATGTCCCACCAGTATCCCCATACAGATAAAACAACAATAAGCAAAACATATGAACAGGAACTAACAAAATAAAAAGACAGAATAACATCAACAAGATCTAAGGAGACATGGAAGAATCTGTAAGCATTGGAAGTATTCAAATGACAGTCAAGCGGCTGTTATAAACACATGATCAAATTAAAATACATTGGTAAATCCTCCTTATATTGGACACTCCAAAATCTTGATTGACCATGGACAGCGTATTGTGATTAGCGATTCCATCACCCAATTTCTTAACACATTCCATCTCTTCAGTTTGTGCCATCCAAGTTCTCAGAATTTTAGGAGTTGTCACTTTTCAAAATTTTGTTACAAAAATGTCAGAAGTTATGTGAGTTGCCTGTCTTGTAAAAAAGAGTGAAATAATCTCACTTTTTTATAGTTGGGATATTACTCATGTTTTCAAATGCCTACATCATGCATGTATGTATTGTAATGAAAGTCATAAAAAACTGATCAGTTTAAATGTTAACTTCCTATGACCTCTCATTGTATTTGTACCCTTTGTGTTGGTTTATAAGAGCTAAAAGATGGGCAATGCCAAAAGATGCATTTAAAAATCTTACAATCTGTTGGAAGCTAGGTTCAGTGACAGTTTATATATCCAACCTATTTACCAAAGTACATGAGGGTAATGTACCTCACGACAATTTCTTTTTGATTTGGTGCTGCATTTTTTCCAGGTCTCCTTGTCCCTCCCATTCCCAATGTGTGTTATGTGTGAAGTAATGGATCTGAGTTGGACAGTGAATTAACAAAACTCAGCAACCAAACAGAGTTACTAGGAGCTGTACAAATGGGCAAGTTGCTATGGAAAAGTAGAAAAGATTCATGATGGTTTTAGAATGCCCATAATATCTTAACAGGGCAAAAAGATTAATATCAACATAACACGGAAGAAATATCTTAAATTAAGGCTAGTATGCACCAAACATACTGTAAAGATATTCCCAATGTCTTTGTTTTCATAATGACTATAGCATGCCCATTTTGTCAAAAATGCCCATATATGCAGAGTTTGAAACAGTGTATGCAACTGGATGTCACCCAAATATGTCCAAGCTCTTTTCTTTCAACAGAGATGTCAAAGAATTTAGATGAGCTGGGGTGATTGATAAATGTTGAATAGGCTATTTGACTTAGAAATTAATTCATCAGTATATGAATTTGAAAAAGATTTTGATTATCTATAAAAACAGTTCCAGTGACCACTGCAAGACCATGAAGTAAGTATGAATATTATCATTAAATTTGGTAAACTATTTTCTTGTCATCACCTCCATTGTATCATCTATTGGTTGTGCTACAATATGTCCCAACAGTTCCATTATGCTCAATTTTTGGTATTAGCTTACTGGTTGCAAAACCTAAGCAAATATCTGTTGAAAAAAATTTGATGTCACTTAGAGGCCTAAAAGCCCTCTTCACCTCCTAGTAAGGCCTTTGTCAATTTGCATTTAATTTTGCAATAACTGGGGCAAGATGGCTAGATGTGCATGATGTGTGTTGGCTTTTTGATGCACATATAGCTGTAGTGCTCGTATAGTTTTCGCATGCTTTGCATCCTAGTAAACGATACTTGGTGGTCAAATTCCAAGTTTTGGGGCAAGCAGCACAAACACAACTGAAGCAATAAGGCAATAATATCATAAAGTGTCTGTGAAATTTCCATTTAGATGCATGTTCAGTTATTTATTGATAAATACTGTGATTAATGTTTGATGGGAAGCCTTCGCCTCCCTTTAAAAACTCTGTTTTCATTCTTACCACAGATGGGCAAGAGGTTGTCATAATCAGTATCCATGTCAAGAGCAACTACATGGTATTGTCCTCCAAGTCGACTGATTTGGACCTGAAGCGATTTCAATTGGACTGCCAGTACATTTGCCTCATGAAAATTCACTGGTTCCCTAAGTCTGTCTTCCTCCAAAAAATATCATCCTTGGAATCCTCATCATTGCCTTCAATCAACATTTCTTTAACCTGACAAGTACTATTCATCAACTGACCAGGCATACTGTTTTGATCCAGCAAAATATGTTTGTGTCTTCTCTGGATGCTTGGAAGTCAAATCAACCACTTTGGGTGCAGGAGCACAATGGCTGAAGTTGCTTCACCCTCTGATGGCTGCAACCACTCTGGATGTTGCAGTAGCAGATGTGATGATAGGAGAAACATCAATAATGGTTATCCAAAGGTTTTTGTAGCATTAGACACAGATTGTTACAATTGAGTTTGTCACATTTGTGTGCATGTGGAGCTTTGGTGTGTCAAGTGTGCTGTGGATGTCAGACAAGTTCTGTCCACAAACATGTCCATGCATGGCATGGAAACAGTGTTCACAAATGTGTTTGGGCTCATCTGGAGCACTGGGTGAGGGGTCGATCTTGTCTGCTGGAAGCTTGATGGGAATTAACATTCCAGGCCTGCCATAGAGTTGTTGAGCAGCACATGTGGTGAGTTCCATGGGATATGTGTTTGAGCAATCGATTTGTACAATGTTGCTGTGAAGGTCTGCAGTGGATTGCAAGATCTGTGATGGTCTGCAGTGACCAAGCAATGCAGGGATAGACAAATGAATTCGATGGGAAAGTGTGCTTCTTGCAGTGTTGTGGGTTCATTCCTTCACACAATGTGTGGGCCATCAAGTTTTGGTGCCAACGTGAGATTTCCTTCCAGAATGCTCTGGCTCTCAAACCGCACACATATACTGAAGTGCACATATAGCCGTGTTGCAACTGTAGGCCCATTTTCACTCAGATTCACACAAAATGAACAATTAAACTGCAATCTATCAACTTTGTATCAATGCTCATGCACATTCGGCTTCCATGTTCAACCCATAAGCTTCCTCTGACCACACATGAGATAAATCTGACCAATTGCAGGATCAGATGTATCCTGACCCAGACCAAAAATAACTGAACTTATTGCTCCCCTTTCATGAAAAGTTTGATAATTGGTTGACTTCAAACCATTCAGACCGTACTTGCACTCCTTGCACTCTGCTTGCAAGCCCTTCTGATTCTTAGACAGCTTCATACCACTGTTGTACTTGTCAACTTACGATTTTAAGGAGCATTTCTATTTGCCTCTTTTGCAGCAGCATCTATCATGAATTGTATCGATTCCTCTGCTGGCTTGGATGACTGTTCCATATCAATGGATTGAAATAAGTATAATGCTTTAAGGGTCCAAACTTGTGATAAGATGACATATTCCCAATTCCTAAAACATAGATTGTTTTTGTGTTCAGGCCCTCATGACCCTGTGTCAATGTCTTTGAAAGTCCTTTTAGTACTAATATTTCTATGAAACAATTTCGTTCAACACTAAAATGAATACTGGATTGCACACAACTGCATTGGTGTCCAGTTACAGTTACTTTGTGTTGTTTCAGTGGGATTCTGAACGGTTGTTGTTTGTTGCTGAAGTTTAGTCCCTAAATCGATTCAATCATTTTTTGAGTCATTGCCCATGTTGTGGTCCTCCCTCAAGTGATCAAGTTCATGTGTGATATGCAGTGATTTCTTCCAGGTCATCAGCAAGTTCAACTTTAGCCATTCACTGTCTTTTTCATTCACTGTCCACAATTTTTCTGTAAAATGTCACAATGCATGAAAAACTGCACCTGGTTTGGTTTTTACAAATGCAAGAGGGCAGAGACCATTGCCTCTTATGGTGGATCCTCTTCAATTTTTTGTTGGACATCATGCAGATAAGATTGAATCGAGTGAGTAAACATAGAATGGGCATCTCTACAGGTAGTTTAAGTATGGTAACGGAGATTACTCGTTACATTTACATTAATTGATTAACACGTGTTCTTGGTGTTTGGAATTCTTCCTCAATGACAATAGTAGGATCAGGAGGATGGGCATTCTGAGCATGAAGTTTAAATACACTTGCTGTAGTATTGTGATCTGTTTTTTTGTTGTCGGCATGCATAACTCTAGTCAACATAGGTGTTGATCTCTTTTTATCTTCATTGTCAGTCCTTGTTGCAGCTTATTTCGTGATTGTGTTTTGATCTTTTGAGTTTACCTTGCCAGAATCATTGAAGCATATTTCCAACTTGAGATTGTCCCTGAATTGATGTTTGTTATCTAGAATTATGATTCCACTCAAGATGATTTCAAACTGATGTGAATTCCTAGAGTACCACAATTCATGATCATTTCCTCTGATGAGTTTTCTGAAGTCTACATCAAATATAATGGAATACCCTTTGAGTGCTTTGCTGCACTCTCTGTACAGACAAAGTCTCACATACAATTTTGTGAGTTTGTTTTTGGGCATGAAGGAGTTCATTAATCACAAGATTGCCCCAGTTTTAGTTTGAGTTGGTGGTGTATTTTTCATGTTCTATCCATTTCTTGGATGATCATCACCATATCATACTTTATCACTGCATCTATGGTGTATGCGTATAGAATGTTGCAAAGTTAGCTTCAGCTGCATATCATTGTAACTCAGCAACCAACCGAGTTACTGAGAGCTATGGACACGGGACTCAAAAAGGTATCATGAATTTTTTGTTCAAAAGTAAATAGATATCAACTGAAGGGATTTGGGAAAAATGAGCCGCTATGGAAAGGCAAATTTTCTGTGCATCCTAGTACTACACTACACAATCAGTTTTGTAGCATTTACAGAGAAATCCCTGACAAAAATCAAGAGGAAGAAGATGGGAACAGAAAAGATGAGAGCAGAGGTAAGGAAAGAGTTGGGATACTACAGATAGCATCCCATTCAGGCTGGTGGACAACTATGCATTGTGCACATTCATCAGTCTTGAAATACCTTACAACTGTGTTAGGGAATGCTCTATACTATATACTTACTGCTTCTGAGCTATACTATAGCTATAATACCATCAGCATGCTTGTCCCCATGTTTGGGTGCAGGGGGACCCATGCATGGGTCTGTGATTGGCTAAAATATCATGTTACAAAAGAATTATGACAATGATTAGACAGCAACAATGTTACATGAAGAATATGAAATTGTTTGAAAAAGAGGAGTCCACAAGTTATGACAATTAGTGTGTAAATGAGGCTTCCACAACGGTATGGAAAGTGTTGTGAGAATCAGAACTCCATAAGAGCAAGTGCTCTGTACTCTCATAGTACTTAGTTGGGCACTACTTACTATCCTCTACCTATACACTCCCCGGAGGATGATTTCAAAAAACCATTGCACCATCAGTATTTTGTCCCCTTAAACAGTGTGTAGTAGGGTTTGTAAAAAATGTCATGATCTGGGTAAATGGCCGGGATTCCGACGCAATTGTATGTATTGTATTATTTATCTATTATGTAGAGATATTTATTAGTTATATTATTCTTAGAATATATATATATATATATATTATATGTAGAATGTTTCTGGACAAGCATCTCATAGAAATGTAAATCAAAAGGTAAAGAACTTAATGTATTGAAGAAAATCTAAGTCTTTATTGTAATCCCGGTGAATGACAGGATAGATGTGGGACAACCCTTTGCTTCAGTTGACGTTATTTAGTTGTCATTCCAGTGAGCGATTTGAAATACGACTTCTGTTGGGTATGTCAAAGTATTCAATTGAGTTCCTTTCAATTTGAAGTGTTTCAGTTTCTAGTTGGGTTGTGTCTTCTTTGAAGAAGAGTACGCTCAGTGCGTTTGGCTCTTTTCATGAATTGAACAAATTCTTCTGTTGGTTTAAAGGACTGTTCTATGTTGATTGGTTGGAATAAAAACAGGCCATTGAGAGTTCTGACTCTCATTAGAACTACATATTCCCAATTTCTAAAGGAAATATCACTTTTCAGTTTAGGCCATTATGAGACAATGACTATGTCTTTCAACCTCCCTTGTAACTTGTGACCTGTGGATAATGTGTTTCTGTTGACAAGGAACATTGTCATGTGACACCTGAATGTTTCTTTGATGTTGCATAGGTGAGTTGGAGCGATAGTGATAGACACTTCATGTTGTTCGGGTGGTATCTTGACGAGTCTTTGTTTCTTTTTTATCTGGAGAAGCCGCTTTAGTGTCACAAGGTGCTCTGGTTTTGTGTTTGGATTTTTGTCTAATTGGCCAATGTTGCGTTTCAGATTTGTCATTTCCTCTGAGTCATCAGCTAGTTCGACTGTAAGCCACTCAACATCTTTTATTAAACACGCCAGACTTTTCTTCCATACATTTCATTGTTGCCCCTTTGATCTTTACTGAAATGAGAGTGCAAACTGTTCCATTACCTTGTGGTGGCTTTTCTTCCATTTTTTTGTTGGACATCACGCATATAAGGTTTATTCCAGTGTAAAGACGTAAAGCAGGATCGGCGTGTTTATGTGAGCCGTACGTGATGTTATCATCTCCACATGTAGTTAGAATGTGATGGCACAGGGTATTAGTAACTTTCAAAATGGAGGCTTGCTTCTTATTTGATGTTTGGAAGTCACCCTCGATGACTATTTTATGATCAGGTGGTAGGTCATGGCTTGAAGTATAGTACAATAAGTGTTCAGAACATATTGATTAAAAATTCCAGCCAAAATAGAATTCCTCGGGCATGCATTACTCCAATCGACATCGGATGCAATATTTTGGGATCAACATCGGTCCTGGTGATAACTGGTTTGTTAATGGTGTTGCAATCCTTATGGGTCAACTCGCCTCTCCAAAAATGCTTAAGCAATTTTCCAAATTCTGGAATTAGATCCTTGAAGCGATGTTTGTTGTCTAGGATGATTACTCAGTCAAGATACTTTCAAAGAACTGTTTTGAATTTCTCGAGTACAACAATTAGTGATCATTTCCTCAAATGATTTGTCTAAAATCTCCACCAAAAATAATGGAATAACCTCCAAAAACCTTATTACGGTCTTTGTACTGCCACAACCTAACATCTAACTTCATCAGTTCACTCTCTTTCATACATGAGATTTCATGAACCACAAGAACACAAACACTGTTCCATTCCAGATGCTGTACTTCTGTCACGTGGTGAACATTCCAGATGCCTTCACTATGGTTCTCCTCCAAATGCAGATGCAGCCAAACCTGTACAAGATGTGTAGAAAAATGACGTATCAGTCCACATGATGTTGCATGATGAACAAAATTCATAGTCTTTCCCGTTCTGGCCGTTCCAGTGAGAAAGAGAAGCATCTGATCCATCCCACCCCATGCAAGGAGTTGTTCCTTTATTTCATTTCCGAGTTCATAATTATCATCCATTGAAATGGAAGCACCCACTTGTTTATGAACAGATGATATTGGGTCAAGGGATTTCATTTAGGAGCTCAAGCAAGAATCACAAGAAAGTGCAACAGATCATTTCATAGGTGATGTATTGTTTTTCATCAAGCACATTTCCTTCTCGTCGCGCAACAGTCTGCTCGACACCAGCAATTGTCAGGTTAGTTTTGTCTTCTTGTGAAAGGTGTTTATCCTCATTAAGGTCTTGTTGAGAAAAATTGATAAGTGGGAGAACCAACTAAAGACCCGTGAATTAACTCTAACAGAGTCCGAAAAGTATTTGGTGCACCGTGATTTGCATTACCGCCGGAAGGTCCAGAATAGAATTCGTGAGTTTGTGAGTCAAGTGTGTCTTCTATAATGGAACAGCTAAGTCCATTGGTTGGCAAAACTAAGTTGGCATTGAAGAATTTACATTTGCTAATGACTCGTCTTGATTTAATGATAGACATGCAATATTCATTCCATCATCATTGTTCTCAAGCCCATCCTACCCTTCGTCGTAAAAGTCTTCGTCGAACCTTTTATGTGGAATGTAAGTAAGTATGAGTTAGTGTTACAAAACAAGGAGATATAATATAGATAATGACGCAAACTTGGAGGTGGGTAACTGACCAGAAGTACAAGACTAGTATATGAAAATTGTTATCATGGTCAGTCGCCCAAATTCAGAGAAATTACGTATCACCCTTCAGTGTCAGCCATGACTTTGTCATCTTCAATGGAAGTATTCTTCTTTTTTGGTTTACCATCAGTGTCAAGTTTGTTTACAGTGTACTTTGTGATGTAATCAAATTGTTTTGGAGTATCACGTTGGAGAAGACACCGGTTCTCAATCTTCTGCAATTTTTAAAATCTCTTTTTCCACATTGTGGTCTTCTCATTTCATTTGAACAGACAGAGTTCTCTGCGGAGGAGGTTCAAGTAACTTCCGTCAATTTTTATGTCGTCCAATTTTTGTGATGGGTAAAACATCAACAGAGCAAGCTTGGTGTAGTCCTCTCTTAGTTCTGATGTATTCTCATCACATTCCTTTTCTTTAATGCGAGGCTTAAAAATGCTACACAAATGCGCTCCATCATAATAAGTCATGGGAACAACCCAATTTTTCAGTTTTGTCAATTTTGTGAATTGGGAACCAGGATGTGTTGACAAGAATTTGGAAGTGTTTGCAGTTGATGTTGGTAGAAACCTTTTGTCATCTGATGTATCAACGTAATCGTTGTCGTCACATTCTTTGGAACATATGTCGATGGAGACATTGAAACCTGCTCTTATTGCACTTTTTGATTTCAAAACTTCTTGTATTACATTGCCATCTCAAACATTCATAGTTCATCATTGGAAGAACAACGAGATAGCTCCTCTGCACAGGACACAAGTGTGGATAGAATCAAGATGCCCAGAGGCACGCAAAAGATGATAGTTTGAAATAAAGAATGAAGAGCGCAAAGAATGCACCTTGCGATACCTCAATGATCCTTGCATGCAGCGCCAACATCATTTACAAGAAGATGTAGAAAGGATGGCAATTATTGAGAAAGATATCGAGGCAATCCGGAAAAAATGGCATATGTTGATAAAATGACTGCAATTTTCTTCAAAACAAAAGACAATCTCAACACAAAGTTTGGACAGGAATGGTCTGACAAAAACATCATGGAGACTGTGGCAATGCTTCCCGATGGTAATGATTGCTATGAAAGAAGGATGAGGACAGTACTGCAATGATCCATGACAGCGAGGTAGATAATTCTGTTGACAATGAATAAATGTGTTAGGGCGATCTAAAACTTTTAACCTAAATTATGAGTTATTAATCATTTTAATTTAAATGTTAACATAGAATATACACACTCAATCTTTTTGAGTATAATATTAAAGTCTTTGTCTCCTTGCCTCTCAAGAGACATATTCAATATCTTCTGCCAGAGATTGTCACCGGTTCATCCACAGCTCTGCCTGAACCCTTTCATCATTTGCTATGCAACATGAAGAAACGCCTTCACCAGGAACATCTAACCAAATGACATCACATGCAATTGGGACTCCATCACCTACCGGCATTGTGTTCTCTTAGTCTCCATTTCCAACAACATCATATTTTGAATTATGCAACACACATCAAAAACCCTCTCCACAACTTCTATTTCATCAAACCAAATACTGTACTCCAGTATCTTCCATTGCTTCTTCAAAACACCAAATGTGCATTCCACATTGTGACAGAGGCCTAGTATCTATGGCCAAGAATAGTGTTTATTTGTTTGATGCTGATCTCTAGCAATATATTCACCTTTGAGTTTTCTAGAATATTAATGTATACACTATCCTTGGCTGTAGATACTTGGCATATGTCACAATTTTTGAACACTCTCAAGAGTGGAATTGAAACAACCTTTCCTCTCTGTGTAGAAGGTCCGGAGTGTTTAAAGAGGCAATAATGATGGGCCAATGCCAGTAGAAACTGTAACAAATCACATAGACTCCATGGAACTGCATCCTACTGCCCGTTAAATCATAATGATCCCACCCCACATCCTTGTACCAACCTTTATTATTCTACTCACCATTGGATCAAGCTTAACAAAATGATGGTCATGAAGAGTTCCGAACTTTACAGGAGAAATTCTGAGGATATCCCAATCAAGTCCTGTTATCACTTTGAACACTAGAGTGGGATATCCTTCCTTACCCAAACTACAGTTGTAGTCACCTGCAGAACAATTGCTCCATTTTAGGTGTACCACATCAATTGATCCACCACATCCAGGAAGCTCCTTCTTTGTTGCGTACTTGTTTATGACAGTCTTCAAATCATCAAAGAACTCAGGATACTTAACAAATTCTTCCTTGGCAGAGCTGAGTTTCTTCAGAAAATTATGGAAGAACAGGCAACAATCTTCGACTGACAGTTCTGTATTTGTAGTGAGTTGGCAAAAAGGAGTGTGATTGCCCATGATGTTCAAGGCGCCCAAGATTCTGAGTTGTGTCATCACAAAAACCATCATCGTCCACGTCATGCCTGGAAGGAGTACATCATCCCCTTCCGATGAACATATGAGTTATGTCATTGACCTTGGCAAGTGTGAGTCTAAAATAACTCCTAAAATCTGACCACTGGATAATACTAGACTGACGGTATGTCTTGTTACAAATGTCCAGATGCAGGAATTTTTGGTACCGTGTTGACTTCATTACATTCCCAAATTAATAAGGGATTTCATTGGGCTGACAAGGACATCCTGGCACTTCAATATTTCCAACTGGCGGCTATAGCCACAAGTTGCTGTTTAACTGAAAATGGCATAATGACGACAAAGGTGAATGGGGCATTAGTGCAAATTTGGAACACACTTTACTGAATAGGGAAGGAGCGTAAGGAAGAATGGCCTCCCTTCTGAAGTTGTCAAACATGTCAGAGCTGTTCATGCTGATGCCACAAAACTCTTCAACATGGCACACAAACTTGCTGACGGAGAATAATTCAGCAGAGGACACAATCTTTTTGAAATAATCCATTTCTTTAGATGGAATAAAAATGAGGAAAGGACGGGAGATTAGTTTGTATGTGTGCGTGTGGTGGTGGGGGGGAGTGACACTGGAGTTGTCTGTATAATTCTGCAGTGCAAAACCGATTGGTAGATTGAATGTCGAGGGGAAAGTAGCGTCCAATCGGAGCTCCGATTGGACTGTCTGACTTGTGACAGATCCATTCGACCGATCCAAAAAGTCTGCTCAATTGGTTTGTATGCCTTCATTGGGGCGTACAAAGTCACTGATTCGCAGTACTGATCAGCCAGTCGGGCATGCCGAACTCACTCCAATCCGATCAGATCAGTCAATTGGGCCTACAAAGTCCCAGCCTCACCATCCAGCACCTATAGAGCCAGTGTATCCAAATATACAATCTCCAGAAATACTGGACACATTAAAGAGGAGAATCGCCAAATAATTTATTGTATATTGACCGGCTTGGAATCAGTAGAATCGCAAAGAGGCACCGTTCCTTACGACAAAGCCTCTCCTGGAAAATCTTTCGGCACTTTTCAAATCTTCCAAACATCTTCCCATAGCTTGTGCGCTTGAAGGTCCTTCTTGGTATTGTATTGTGTATTGGCCGCTTTGTTTTGACCATCTGGATGTAAACCTATTGTTCTTCCGAACAATCTTGCGGCACTTGTAACTTCTTCCGATTTTTTCTTCCCTCCTTTGGCTCTCGCTCACATTCTTCGGGCTTGTCGGCGTAGGAATTTATCCCAATGAGACTCCGTCTTCGTTTGTTTGTGCGAGTCATCCTGAACTTTACTATGCGTTTAAAAACATTAAAATGTCGACATTCCGACTTTTTCATTTGCGTCTATCTGTCAAGTTCAGGTTGATGACCCTAACAAATTAGTGAGCGACGAGCAACTTGTACTTTTGCCCACTTGAAGAAAATGTCATGCAGAACGACTTACGATCTGTCGACCCGAGGGACATGATATCTTTTCCTCATCTCTCACATGCACCGTACAATACATCAGCGATGCCTGGCCATCATCAGGCCGTCGGAGGCGCTCTAGAAGATAAGATCCAGAAGCCTTCCATATTCCACCAACATAAAATATCTGACCTGATCCAACGGTTCCTGACAATATACCACAAAGAGACAGCGACAACCCAACAACTAGTCGAACTCGTTGAATCATGCTCGCCACCTCCGCCGCCGCTCGCTCCCTCCTTCTCCGCAGCCGAGTCGCCTCCTCGGCTGCCGCCTCCACACTGCTCGGCTCGACACGCTCGGCTTCCATCGAGCCGTACAACGACTACGGCAAGTCCGTCTTCATTGGACGTATTGCTGATGAATATCTAAAAAAGCATGGAAGTAGCGGAGATATTTTGAAAGATCCCATGTGGACGAAGACTCATGCGGACACTGTTGCCAAGGCCGTGCTTGATTGGTGAGTTTGAAAGATTAGATTGATTGCGTGCTTGCCTGTGACGTGTAGCTGGGTCGAAACATGTAGAGCTAGTTGGTCTTGCGTTCTGGGTGAAGTTATATCTTATGTGAATGATGCTTGATGCCCGGGTAGAGAGCAAGAGTTCTGCGTCTTGGGTGCTCTCGTTCGCAATCACTGCGATATTAACTAGAGAAATGTTGACGAGCTGTTGACATCAACACAACCTCTTCACATGATGTCAAGTGATTAGGCTCGTGCTGTCATAATTATTTTGATACCTTTCATTTTATACGAGTTAGGAGTTAGGTTATGTTTCTCTTGGTTTCATTCTGCCTCCAAGATACATCGTAACAGCACGGCTTTATTCACTTGGTAAACAATCATTTCACTCACACTCTTGTGCTTCTCCAATCTCACCATCATTTAGGGCCGTAGACCGCGGAGCTAACACCTACTGCCACTGGTTCCAACCCATGGCCTCCTCCGGGGTCCGCCACGGTCAAACCGGCCAAGTCCAGAACATGATGATGAAATTCAACCGTAACACCAACGACGTTGAGTTCGACTTCGACGGCAAGAACCTCATCAAGGGCGAGACCGATGGATCTTCCTATCCCAACGGGGGTTTGCGTGCCACTCATCAGGCCGGTGGATATTTGGCGCTCGATACCAGTTCTCCCATCTTTTTGAGGGGGGATACCATTTTCATTCCGTCCGCGTTTGTTAGTTACTACGGTGCGGCTTTGGATGAGAAAACCCCGCTTCTGAGGTCGAATGCCGCCATTTCCAAACATGGAAAGCGACTCTTGAAGCACTTGGGACTCGATATTGGTGATAGGGCAGTGGTTTCTAATATTGGTTTGGAACAAGAGTTCTTCTTGGTGCCGCGTGAACAATACTACCGTAGGCCCGATTTGCAGCTGGCTGGACGCACCATCATGGGAAGAGATGCTCCAAGGGGGCAGGAGATGTGTGATCATTACATGGCTCCTCCTAGTTTGGCCAATCCGGCATTGGCTTGTATGCAGGAGATTCAGGACGAGTGCTGGCGATTGGGCATTCCGCTCAAGACCAGGCACAGGGAGGTTGCCCCAAACCAGTGAGTTCTGCTGACATATGTATCGTTGCTTGTTTGTTCTTTCAATCTCCTTCGCCAGATTCTTCAAAACCTCATCACTCTCTACCTCCACACTTCAGGTACGAATTCGCCCCATTGTACGGGTACAACACCACCCAAGTTGATCAAAACTTGATGGTCATGCAAATCATCGAGGAGGTTTCTGCTCGTCACGGCCTCGCGGCGCTCTTGCAAGAAAAGCCCTTCAATGACGTCAACGGAAGCGGAAAGCACAACAACTGGAGTATTGCCACCGAAGATGGCATCATGATGTTGCATCCTAAGGCTATCAATGCCGCTACTGGAAACCCTGCTGCATTCGCCGTCATTATGAGTGCCATTATCGCCGCTGTGAACGAACACGGAGATTTGATGAGGATGGCCATTGCCAGTCCCGGAAATGACTTCCGTCTCGGAGCTTGCGAGGCTCCTCCCGCGATTGTTTCTACCTACCTTGGAGATGACATTACCTTCTACCTCTCCCACTTCAAGGATGGTAAGGGCGAGGGAGAATACATCCCCAGTCTCAAGACCCTAGACCTCGGAACGCGAGAGGTTCTCCCCTTCGAAGTCCCCGCCGAAGATCGTAACCGTACCTCGCCCTTCCCCTACGGTGGCGCGCGATTCGAATTCCGTGCCGTTGGATCTTCTCAGAACGTCTCCTTAGTGAATACTGTCATCAATACTATTGTTGCCGAGAAATTCGCCGAATTTTCCGACAGGATTGATGCTGGTGAGGAACCCCATGACATCGCTCGCCAGGCCTTGAATGACAACTGGAGGGTCGTCTTCAACGGCAACAACTACGATGAGGCTGTGCAGAAGGAACTTACCGAACGTGGAATCTGGCGCATTGACTCTGGAGTTGAGGCCATTGCTCGTCTTACCGCTGAAAAGAACATCAAGCTCTTCGAAAAGATGAAGGTCTTGACCAAGGAGGAGTGTGAATCACGTCAAACAATTCTCCATGATCATTATACCGGCACTGTCGAAATTGAGGCTAAGTGCATGATTGACATGATTCAGCAACACATCATCCCTAGTGTGAAGGCTGCTGGTATTGGCCCTCTCGGCGATTTGGAGGCTGCTGTTGCGACTTTGAAGGGTGCCCTCAAGGAAGTTCATGATTCTGAAGACTCCTACAAAAAGGCGCAATTGAGCCGTGTGTTGAGGTTGGAGACCATGATTGATATTCGTGCAGTGTGTGATGCGGCAGAGGAGGTTGTTCCTGCCAATTTGTGGACTTTGGCGACTTACAAGGAGTTGTTGTTCTTGGATTGTCATACGTCAGTTCCCACGGTGAGTTGATGTTTTGTTCTGTTTTTAGTGAGGTTATTCATAACATATGTGGTTTTTCTGATTGATGTAATTCTTTTTTTTCTCATGTTGGCTGCCAGGAACAAGAACCCACATTTTATGACGAGTAAATCTGTCAGGATCCATCACTGATGTGTGGAGAGTGTGATGTTAGATTTCTTTTCTTAATTTTGTTCTCGTGGGGCCGCATGGTTGCTTACCTCAACGAGAGGGTTTCGTTGATTTTGTACTTGAATGCATCTTTTTTGGTCAACACGTGATTGTAGTTCTTGGATAAAAGATAAGTCAGTTAGATGATAATTAATCCGGGTAGTTTTTAATTCTTTTCCTTTTGTTTCCTACAAATAGTAATATTGTTCCGAAGTCTTGACATCAAGAACATGGTATGCAATTAGAATAGGCTGCCAAGTTGTACTCTAAAACTATGCACGATTTTCCTTTCAGCGGGTTGGATCTATCTTTAAGCATCATGGGTGTTGGAGCCTTTCGCTCCTGAAATTTTTCGAATGTGAAAATTCCCATCCCTGAACCAAGTTGGAAGTGAATGCGCTCTAACCTTACCTCTTCCGTCATATCTGGGCACTGAAACTCATGGATGCCACATGATCGATCCATTGTGTGAAAATATGATGCTAGCCAAATGTATTAACAGTCACGCGGTAAAAAGAATCCGACTCAACATACTGTGGACGCTGTAATATATTCGCAAACGTTCTACTTTCATTGATGTCAATTGAATCGACTAAATATCAAACATCGAAATTGTATTCGTAAATTCTCTGTTAAATGACGGGTTAAGGATCCTATCCTTGATGAATGCCCATACTTCAGCACTCTCACATCAACGCGAAGACGAAGGATATTCCATTAACTTTCATCTGACCAGTGACATCATAAAAATTATTTCACTACACGAGGAAGCATCACAGTCACTTCCCACCCGCAGCTGCCTCCGCCGCCCTCTTCTGCTGCAGCGCTTGACTTTCTGCGAACCTCAATCCGACCCTCTGGGTCATTTTGATATATCTTTCGGCGCAATGTTCTACACAGGATGACTCGTATTTGTCTAGACTTTTGGAACGGAAAGAGGTGACGCAGGGCGTGAAGCATGCTTGGACTAGGTGATTGTAGAGTCTTCGAGTTATGTTTGTTGTGCGGTGCGGTCGTTTTTGAAGTAGTGTGTATTATGTACGGGGTGGTGAGAATTACTTTGATTAAGGGACAAAAATCATCAAAAGTTGGCAATCGTCATCCAAACTCTGAACAATGCGCTTCAAGGTCTCCCCCAGCTGCGCTTTCGGTAGAAACACGAGTCCAAAAGCAGTCGTTCACAACACATCAACGAAGACCAAGTTGTGCCATTCCTGAGACACTGAATTCGCCCATCACACATGGCAATACAAACCATGACGCCAGACGAACCTCAAACTGTCCTTCATCTGAATATTTTCCAGATTCCTCATGAATTCACCTTGGAGGTGGGGTGGGAGATTGGGAATGCCTTCCATGGTTGAATATCGATAACGACGTGATGTTGAATTTTATTTTATGGAACTGTGTGCATTTCACGCGGTGATTCATTCCCTACAGGCTCTGCAAGTGAACAATAATACCGTAAAACCGGGGTTTAACTTAATTCCATGTACGTTTGTGATTTTTCGGTGTTTTTAAACCCCCAAATGGACCTAAAACTATCAAGGATAGTTTCCCCTCTTAACAGCATTGTATTTCTCCCCGTAACTCAGGATAGTTGCCAAGAAAACTCCGATGCAGTCATACCACACACAGCTCGCGCACATGGCGGACGGGTGGACAACGGGTGGAGAAGAGTATGAAAGAGCAATGGAGGCAAAATGGCGGGAGGGGTACGATAGGACTACCTCGAGGTAAATAGGGTAAGTTGTAAAGATACCAATAATTTAGTGTCGAAAATGCTAACTTGTGGCAGATTAGAAGTTCCACCAAAATGTATCTGTTGTACATTTGTTGCACCTATAAACCTAGTTTTACGGTGCATTACATAGTCAGATATTGACCTCTACTCGAACCGCTAACTGTCGACTGTAAAAATTATTAAATGAACGGGCACGTGGGCGTATGGTATCGTGGACTCCCCTTTTTATGGTCCTCGCAATGTATCAACTCATCATGTGTGCTGTTGTCGATCTTGTCCCACGGAAGGTTTTGACATCGGTCTGTCCCCCATTGAATTCAATGGAATGCCTAAGTTTTGGGGAAGTCGGATACTTATAGTTGGTCGATAATTTTGTTTTTTATGAGTCGATAGGTCAACTTTCTATCGACTTTCTAGTCAACAGATGTTGATACCATTGGTTTTTATTTTTTTACTCTTCTACACATCAACCGACTATCAACCAACTATAAACAAGTGATGAAAACATTGATAGTTGGTTGATAGTTGGTAGGTACCACCTAAGACTAGCTATGTATTTTGGTCGACAGTTGGTTGGTACCAAGAATTCACCATTATCGATTCACACCATCAACATCTCCACAAAATAGTCGATAGAACAACCAACTAACAATGATTTAGTTGACAGGAGACAATATTATTTGCTTTTTTTCAATCCGTTGATCATGGTAGGTGGGGTTGAAAATTAGACAATTGTTGCACTTTTTTTTTTTTTGGTCATCACTTGGGTCCCCGGGTGGAAGAAGGGGGGGGCACCACCTTCCCCCCAAAAACCCCCTCTTTCTCTCTCGCGCTCATAGTCTTCTTTCTCACCACATTTTTCTCCCTGTTCTCTCTCCCAAAATTTGTGGGGGAAACCAAAGGCATGTCACTCGCTGGTTTTCGCACATATCGGCCCGTAACTACCCTTCCCGTGGACGAAAAACACATGGGAAAGGGATCATTTTTGGTGTTCATACAAGGACTGATTTTTCTGCCACCTTTCCCGGTGTATTTGGGCAGTTATCGAGGTCGTTACGCTCTTTTCTTGTTTTTGGGGTGCAAAGGCATGTCACTCGCTGGTTTTCGCACATATCGGCCCGTAACTACCCTTCCCGTGGACGAAAACACATGGGAAAGGGATCATTTTTGGTGTTCATACAAGGACTGATTTTTCTGCCACCTTTCCCGGGTGTATTTGGGCAGTTATCGAGGTCGTTACGCTCTTTTCTTGTTTTTGGGGTGCAAAGGCATGTCACTCGCTGGTTTTCGCACATATCGGCCCGTAACTACCCTTCCCGTGGACGAAAAACACATGGGAAAGGGATCATTTTTGGTGTTCATACAAGGACTGATTTTTCTGCCACCTTTCCCGGGTGTATTTGGGCAGTTATCGAGGTCGTTACGCTCTTTTCTTGTTTTTGGGGTGCAAAGGCATGTCACTAAACCAATATCAACTGAGGAATTATTTGATGCCAATCTAAGGCAAAATTCCCTGTCCACTTCTAGTCAGGGCTTGTTCATTTGCATTCACGAGCAATCAGGCCTTGTTCACTTGTATTCACATGATATCAGGCCCTGTTCGCTCACATGCATTCACTTGCAAGGCCATGTTCACTAACATGTACCCATGTCCTCTGAGGTTCACCTGAATTTTTATCATAAGAAAACATGCTGGTGTGACAAAATACCATACAATATGGTGCCAAACCATACCATATCATATCATACCATGCCATGCCATGCCATGCCATGCCCCGCCATGCCCCGCTATGCCCGACCATGCCCCGCCATGCCATGCCATACCATACCATACCATACCATGCCATGCCATACCATACCATACCATACCATACCATACCATACCATACCATACCATACCATACCATACCATACCATACCATACCATACCATACCATACCATACCATACCATACCATACCATACCATACCATACCATACCATACCATACCATACCATACCATACCATACCATACCATACCATACCATCCACATGGGCTTTCTTTCACCCAACACAAATCCATGTTGAAGAAGTTACATATGGTACCATACTATGTGATAAGAAGCCCTCCAATCTAATGAGATTAAATGAGTGTAATTGTTATCAATTGTTATCAATTGCCATTAATTGTCCATCTATTGCAACACTCAATTGAAATCAGGCTCTGTGTTGGAGAGCAAAAACGCCCTAACTTGGAAGAGGGGAAGTAGCACGGGGTTTTACGTCTTGCAGGACTCAGACAAGACAGGAGGATTGCACAAGATAGTCACCCAAGACAGTCCGAATGACATAATTGTAGAATCTAAGTCATAAAATCCAGAACTAAAAAGACTCTACTAGCTGTTAACAGTGTACGGGGCTAAAAGACTTCCAACATACTTCGAAGTAACTTGAGGAAGTTACGAGCCCAACAAGAAGTTGAAAATGAGTGATAACAGCTTGAGCAAGATCCCGTATTGGGACGGAAAGGCAGAGAGTTTCGTGTGTACGTCAGCAAGATTGAAGCGCACGCAGAGTTCATGGGTGTGGGGATGCATTGGATCCGTGTTGATGGCGAACTTTCCGACCAAGTCAGAGTACGCAGATGGACGAGACGGATCCGCAAACGCAATCCTTATTGAGCTGTACAATGCAAATAAGAAGTTGTGCATAATAATCGCGTTGGGTCAGGGAAAGAGTCACGGTATTGCCTTGCTGGGAAAGACAAAGAGCGATGACTTTCCCAATGGACTAGCGCAAAATTTGTTGGGAAGGCCAAAAAGGCGAATAAGCCCTCGGACGCTAGTGCCATGATTGAGTTGGGAGGGATTTTTATAATGACGTGGTCGGAGTGATCGACAAGTACGAGGTCACAAAGACTGACCAGGAATTGTGCATGTTGATGGTGTGCAAGAACAACAACATGTCATACGTGAGATTGATCTTGGATGAGTTGAAGTCTTCAAGTCCCGATCTCGGAGATACAAAGGCTCATAAAAAGCGGGAGTAAAAGGAGTACAGGAGAGAAAGAGGTGCACCTTGCATCCCTTGAGAGCAATGGAACGTTCAAGGGAATGTGCAGGAACTGCGGCAAAGTGTGTAGATACAAGGCTGCGGACTGCAAGAAACGCAAAGGGGAGTTGCATGGTGGTCGTGGGAACAACGACAAAGGGGGCAATAACTTGAACAAGAAGTGCAACTTCTGTGGCCTGAAGGATCACAAGGAGGCGGAGTGTTGCAAGAAGCATCCTGAGAAGGCACCTGCATGGTACAAGGAGAAGGCCGCTAAGACAGAAGCGGCATCCTCGAATGTCGAGGTATCCTTGACGCCATTGGTCCCGGATAAACTGGGAGTGGTCATGCCAGCCGAGAAAGGTGATGACGCCTTGGCGGTATTGCGCCAGGATGACGTGTAGATCTGTGACACTGGGGCTAGCACGCATGTAACAAGGTGCAACGTCGGAGAGAGGAACATTCGTGACACAATGGTGTACAGCATGGGGCACACGGGCTCAGCTATGGAGTCAACAGCCCTGATTGACATCCCAGGAATCTTTGTAAACAAGGACGGAAAACTGGGATGAAGGCAGTATTGAAGGACTGCAGTTTTAGCACGAAACATAATTTCAACTTGCTCAGCATGTCCAAGCTGATACACAAACAAGGGTGGAAAATAGTGCAGGGAGACGAGAAACTGATTCGTATCGAACACGGGAAAGGTGGAATCATTGACTTTGATATAGTAGTGCCGACTGAGAAGGGGGCAGTATATGCATGCAAGTTTGCAAGAAACGTCGAAGTGGCCGCTGGGAGTATCGGAAAGCCGGTGAGGCTTAACATCAATATGGCCCACAGTTTGCTAGGTCATCAAAACAAAGACTTGGTGTGCAAGACAGCTAGGGAACTTCGCTGGTTCATTACTCGTGGGACATTGAAGCCATGCGAACACTGCGGCGCAATCCAAGGCTAGGCAGAAAAACGTTCAAAAGGAGTCGAACACACCCAAGACGGATGTACCTGGACACTGCATATACTTGGATCTGTCCAAGATAACTATCAAGACAAAAGCGCCAAGTGATACCA